>JAECWU010000796.1:0-398287 GCA_018150985.1 Chymomyza costata | reverse complement strand
CGATTTATTGGTCGGCTCAAATGGCTCTGGTGCAGGTTTTATTTTTGGCCCACCACCAGTACCATCCATAGCCATGGCCAGATCCACATCATCATCGTCTTCGTCGTCGTCGTCGTCATTATCATCAAGCCAAGTCGTGACCCACGAGCGTTGAACTTTTCAGTTGCTGCTGTGCCTCTGTCTCTGTTTCCTCTCTCTTGATCTTGTCTGGGCTTTGGCACCCGCAACCGTGCGGCTCTTTGGCTTTGGCTTGAGCTCGGGCTGTGTCTATGGATACGATTTCTGGCTCTCAGTTGCTCAATAAATCGTTTTGTGGCCCAAAGGCAGCGCCGACGCCACATATTTAAACGAAATGAATTTAAATCTGCCAGCACGAAAAGCAATTTTCAAACATGTAGTCCAAGCGTTAGTTTTGGCGCTCAAATTATTGTGGGAGCAGAAGCTGGCACCGTTCGTTGGACAATAATAAAGACATTTCTGGGAGTTGAAAAGTTTTACAGGCTTATAAATGAAATTTCAAATTTTACAAATCGTTTAATAGCACTCTGCGAAAACAAATCAAGTTAAGTCCGGTGTCCAAAGTGCAAAAGAAACCCAGTTTTCTGGTTAAACACAAAAAATAAAAAAAAGGTACAAAGTCTGCGTGTTAGGCATCTTTAAACATTTTTTCCAAAAGTGTTTTTTTAATTACAAAATGGGTTAACAATTATGTCAATAGATTGAAGCATAAATTCGAACGATATGATATTTAAGTTCTTTATACAGTTCTATATACTAAACATATATATATATTAATTCGTTTTTTTCATTTATATGGATATGGTATCCAAATTTGATGCTCGGAAGTTTTCAAGAGTTCTCAAGCACTGATCAAAATCGCACCTAAAGGAACGATCAGTTGAAAAATATATTTTAAAACCATAATTCTTTTGTTTTTGAAGTTATCGCAACTAAGTTCGGCTGTCAAAAGTTTTTTGTAGTACCTAAGCACTATGTAGAATTTAATCATATATTAATTTATTTATTTATTTGCTATAGGGTATCTCAAAGTCGGCGCCTACGCCTTTAACACTCGCAATTTTTTTAGACTGCATTCTGCTCTTTACTGATTTATTTAATATTTGGGAGCTTAAAAAAAAATAATCACTCTTTAAAATTTGAGAGGAAACATGTATGGTTTGAAAGCCAAGCGTACTTTATCAATATACTGGTGCTTAGTACGTACATGGTTTAGGAATAAATAAAGCACATTATTTTCAGATTTTGTGAGATGAAGTTCATAAAAATATCATGTTTGGAAATCCAAATGTATAAGGGTTTTAATATAAATTCCATTCAAATTCACAACATTAAAATCGTCCACTTTGGACCAATGTTTTTGAATTTACTTTCCTTGGCTACACAACGACAATACACTTAGAATTTTAATTCATAACTTTACAAATATTCCTGTCTCAGCTGAAAAGATTTTGACACCTAACTCTGTAAATATTATTGTCTAGCTTTAAGCAAAACAGATATGTATTATAAAAATAAAGCAAATTGTTAAAACTTAATTTTAAAATCGTCTACAGAAACAATTATTTTCCCACATTTTATGCCTGGCTAACTCTAAAGTTGGTAGCTCTTTTGCTTTTCATGGGAAAATCTATGGCGTAACTGTCGGTTCGTTAGTTGCGCAACAATTATTCGGTTTTAGTTTTGGTTTACTTGTATGTCAACCAGAACTTGGCCATCAACTTGTCCTACAGCCAAGGGTTTTCAACCCCCACGCATTTTACAACACCTTTGCTGCGCCTGCGCGCTCCGTTGCACGTTGCACATTCAAAAGGTGCAGCGTCATTTTTGTGTTTTGCATATATATTTTGACTTCCTGTCAATTCTTTGGCGTTGTGGCTCGGAAAGGGGTTACAGCTGTTTATGGCTTTTAAATTTTCACGCTTGTTTTTAATGTTTAGCGGAACTGCGCAAGATTGGCTCAAATAGGTCACTTCTTGAGGTTGGTCCATCTGACCCATTTTTATTCAAACATCTAAAATGCTCGCTCAGGTGCGTTTTTTTAGAGTAATTATTAATTTTTGGAAGTTTTTAGCGGTTTTAGGGGTATTCGCAGTTCGAAATATTTCGCGCGATATTTTTCGAACTGCGTATAGGCCTTTAGCGGAAATTAAATTCAGCATAAAAGTTCTTTTTGACAACAACATAGATAAACGCCATCTGTGGGACTCTAGCGAAAACAATTGAGACCGTTTTACGACACCTAGCAGCAAACAAAATGGCATTGGTTTTGAAAGCTCAGAAAAAGCTCGAAAAAGCTCGGAAAAAGCTTAGGCGGGCACGGCTATCTGTTAGTTAACAGATGTTGCAGTGTTAGTTAACAGATGTTGCAGTGTTAGTTAACAGATGTTGCAGTGTTAGTTAACAGGTTCGAAGCCAATTAAGCCAATGGAAAATCAGGTTTGTGTCTTTGCAAAAAAGCTCGGAAAAGCTCGAAAAAGTAGCCAATGAAAAATCAGGTTTGTGTCTTTGCAAAAAAGCTCGGAAAAGCTCGGAAAAGCTTGAAAAAAGCTTAATTAACAGATTTTGCAGAAGTGTGTGTTATGTTAACATTAACAAATTAGAATAATTGAGAGCCCAACCACAAATCCTGATAAGATTTTTATGCTCAAAGTATGCAACAAATATTTTAATTTAATTATTTAAATATTAACCGATTATGAATTATGAAATCCTAAAATAATTTCTTGGAAGCGTTCTTTCGCCATTTTTATTCACCGTTTTCAATAAGGACATATGCTGAAGACACTGCCACTGCCATACTTTCTACTTTCGTCTTCCCTACTAGCCTACTAGGCTGATGCCCTGCAGAACCAAGTTGGACATTATCGCAATTTGGGCAAAACGCTGGAATATCCAGCTTAACGGGGACAATTCTTCCAGCGTTTTATTTACGTTAAGGAAAGACCCAAGTCCTGCGATCACCTTAAATGGAGAGATAATTCCAATTAAAACATCGCACCCATACCTTGGAATTCATCTCGACAAAAAACATGTATTTATTAATTTAAGATATAACACACTAAATTTTATTATTGTGTAGCGATTAATTTTTTCTCATCAATGATCATAACCCATCTGTCTCGGTTGATTGCCAATAAAAATATATATAAAAAAAAAAAAAAACAATCTCTCGTTCTTAAAATAATAAGATTTCCTTTAAAAATCTAAAAGAAAATCCATAAGCTATTGAATTTGGTGTAATATGTAATATTTGCTTTTATACGAGTATAAAGGTGTTCGCCGCTTGGTCACTTTCTGGCAAACATTACATTTAAACTGATGACGAAGAGCACGACGCCTTTATTAGAGAGAAAACTGATTAAAAAGTTTTAGAACACAAGTTTTGAGCAGCATTTTTATAGGTATTATTAACTTTTATAAACATAATAGGAATTTGTTATTGGACTAGTCATGATTTCTGCATAATTGTAATTAAATTTTTTATTCTTCTTTTTGCGCTTTTGCCTTAGGAAAGCATCAATCATCTATCATCTCGTAAATTACAAAACACAAATTAAATACGAATATTAACAAAAACAACAGGGGCAGCATCAACACATCAAGAGTGGCGCGCGATATGTTGACTCGGCGATAGCGCCAAGTGCCGGAAAAGTTGGGTATTTGAAATAAGATGCTCCGCATACCAAACAGCCTGGTCGGCGTCCAGTCCAGGGACTCAGAATAAATACGATTAACTAAGAGTTCTTTTAGTGCTAAGGAAAAAGAAATTATGGCACAAATTTTTATGCATATTAAAGCATATATATATATATATAGTATGTATTTGTCCGCTTACATTCATCTGCTCGAGGATTAAGGGTAACACAATAACCCGGTATGGCGTTATAAACTGCCTCTTGTAGATTGTAGACTAAAGCTGTCACCATGAACCATTAGTAATAAATGCCTTGATGTTGGAGTATAAAATTTAGAGAGTAAAAGCATAAGGATCTAATTTTATCTAAGCCCAGGTTAGTTAAGGCATAGCCAGTGGGCTCTCCTGCTGACCTACCCAAAATATCCTGCTGCTTGTCATTATTAAGTTTAATACCAAGTAGATTTGGAAATGTTTTCACAAATGTTTTTTAATTTTGTTTAAATTTTTTGGTAAACATTTGGTTTTGCTGACCCTCCAACTAGTAACTAGTCATCGATAAAAATAGTTTTTTAGTGTTGGGTTGCATTTAATTTTTATGGATTTTTTTTCCCCTCCCACACCCTCTTTTTCTGCAGTTGCTTTGCCGCGTTTTTATTTTTGGCCAGGGTGGCAGCCTACAAAACTAACGGAATAATGTTGAATTTAGGTATCTCTAAATTATAAATAAATATATATTAATTATTAATACAAAAATAAAAAATTATTAAACAATAAAAAACATAATAAATATACATAGAAAGGAGTTTGTATTGTTGCAAATTGTTGTTTATATGTTTTTTTTTTTTGTCTGCTTTTGCTGCTTTCGTCAATTTTTTGGACAGCGTGGCAAGCCTGATTATCATTTTGATTTTACGCG
Source organism: Chymomyza costata (assembly GCA_018150985.1). Taxonomy (NCBI): domain Eukaryota; kingdom Metazoa; phylum Arthropoda; class Insecta; order Diptera; family Drosophilidae; genus Chymomyza; species Chymomyza costata. The sequence goes on along the minus strand of JAECWU010000796.1, from coordinate 393,713 downwards.
CATTCATTAAGAGTGCAGAACTAAAATTAAAAAACAAAAATTATAATGAAAAAAAAATGCATTATAAAAAATTGTAATGGGAGAAATTTATTTTCATTCCCAACAGAAAAAATTGCACGTGAAACATGGTGCAATAATTTACACATTGCTGAAAATGCAATTAAAACATACTCTCGAATATGCAGCAGGCATTTCGAGTCAAAGTGGGTAGGCAACGGCGGCGGCGGCCGATTGCGATTGTGGAAGGGGGCAATACCCACTGACTTAGCAGGTAAGGTTTTTATGTTTTTGTTTATTTTATTATGTTTGTTTCGGTTGTGATGGCATATGATATTGTGCAATTTATTTTTGACCCGTCTGTGAATATAAAATATAAACTGGTGTGATTTTAAGTTGTCTTGTGTTTTGAATGTGTTTATACATCTTTCGTTGTGTTTATGAGATTGGTCCCAGTGTGGTTTATACTTAAGGAGTTTTTGTGGTTCGTAGGGCAGATTAAGTTCCTTGCATATATATTTATTGTTTATTGTGATGGGGTTTTCTTTTGAATTTTCCGGTGTCTTATTAATTTGTGGATAGGTGTGTTGTTAGAGTTAATAAAATTTTTGGAGAGTTTTGCTGTTTGCAGGTCGCGTTTAAGTTCAATAGAGGGAATATTGGCTTCGTAAATTAAGTTGTTTATTGGAGTGGAGCGGAAGGCTCCAAGGGCTAAACGTATTGCGGAGTTAAATGGTGTTTTTAATTTGTTTAATGTGCTATTCTATTTTAGTTTTCGCAATGTTGAGCAGCAGTGTGTGTGTGTTGCAATTAAATTTGAGGCTACTACATAGGCATTTTATAATGTTAAGTTTTTACGAGCCCCAGTTGCTTATGTTGTGTAAAGGGCCCTTTATTTTATAAAAATTATTGCTCTAAATCTGATTTCGGTAGGCTCTTTCCGACTTCCTATTTTTTAGTCGAAGCATTAAAAAGACATATTATTATTTTTCACAATTGCTTTGAGAAATAACCAGAGGAATAACAAATAAATCAAAATAAAAATTTCTTTTACGTAATAAAAAATAAAGCCTATAAAATCAAAAATTAAAATTGTGAAACCAATCAAAAAATATTAAAAAATCCGAGCCCTGGAGTTGAACACAAAACACAAAATAGTCTCACGCCATTCAGGCACGCATACCACTGACCCATCAACACAATTATGGTGGACTCGAAGAGAATTTATAGATTAAGCAATTGAAATGTTAATATTAATATTTAGTGGCATAAAAAAATTTCTGCACTTTGTTTAAATAAAATAAACCGGCTTTAAAAATTAGCAACTAAAGTAAAAAAAAGGGTCTACAATTTGAAAGGGCTGGTTCGTCTTAGATAATCTTGGTACATCGGACATCATCGGATCCACTGTAGCTCTTTCCATACTATTTTCGATGTTTTAAAATACCAGTATGCCAAAAAATATGCGGTTTGTTTATATTGACAAAATCTTATTCGTGCATTTATTAGGAACATATCTAAACAAAACATAGCTTTGCAGCTAGCTCGGTCACCGAGTCTTAAAATTATTTCTACATCAGACCTCCCGATTCTTTCAGTCTGCACACATCTGTTCTTTGATTATTTTAAATTTGGCGCTTATTTTTTAAGGAGTTGTTTTTCATGCAAAATGTTTATAACTACAATTTTTATATATTTATAATGAACTTTTTCTTGACAGGTAACCCAGGTGACCCTGATGAGATACTGCCGTATGAAATGTGCTGCATTGAAAAGTGCAGCCGTAAAAGACCCACCTCCACCCTACATACTTGTAAGGAGGAGTGGAAGTCACAATGCAATATAAAGCCGTCGTTTCAAAATCGCGCACGGCTTTATATATGCAATAGTCATTTCAGACATGATGATTTAATAAGTGAATCATTAAAAAAAAACGCAATGCCCTTCATGGATGCAGCTGCTCAAGCTCATCCCGAAATTCTTCCGCAACAACATTTCGAAATGAATGTTGAAATTGAAAATGTCATGGGCTCCCCTCAATGCCAAAATGAATTAGCAGAATTGGAACAACATTCTGATAATAATTCACAAATTCCCATAAAGAGAATTTGGACTGGCATTGATTTTAAAGTTTGCCAAAAAATTAAAGAAAGCATCAAAGATATGCAAGAACTGGAAAAACAATGTGTTCTTGTTTTTGATGAAACGCCAGTTCGCCAGGAACTGAAATATAATGTCACTACAGACCAGATAGATGGCTTAGTTGACTTTGGCAATGGGGAAAGATTTCAAATGGTTGCAAGAACCATTTTATTATTCCAAGTAAAAGGAATAGTAACACCGTGGCAATACGAATTCTCGTATTACTGCGGTGCCCATGCAGTGGAAGAATATTATCTTGGCCGCATTATAAAAGAAAATGTGAGCGCATTAAAAACTATTGGCCTGCAAGTCAGAGCATTGATCTGCGATCAAAGCTCTTCAAACAGATCTGTTTTTGGATTATTCGCTGAAAAATGCGATTCATCGAAATTTATAGACGCAGATGGCCATTTAATTTATTTGTTGCACGATTACGTACATATGTACACAAATGTACGTAATAACTTCGTGTCTGATGCTGTACTAATGCCAAACGGCACCTCAGCAAAATGGGAAGTCATTTCGGAACTATTCGAATTAAGCAAAAACAGCGAAACAACACGTTTAGTTCCGAAACTGACAGAGGAGCATATGAATCCTCTGACTTGGCAACAGAACAAAAAAAGCTTGAAAAAGCTTAGGCGGGAGAACAGAAATGCATGCATAAAATTGTAATTTTGCACAAATTTGAAATTTGCAGGCGTTTTTTGTTATAATAACGTTTACAAATTGTTGAATTTTATTACCCAAAATCGTGCTTAGTAAAAAATGTGTTTAGAGCACTACGTCCATCTTACGTTCGTCAGAATCGACATTCTGAGCAGGCTGTTCAAGCTCTTGTGACCAAATTTGGCAAAAATTTTACTTTATTGGAGCTGTCTCAACGTCTCATTTAAAGAAAGTTTGAAGCAGCTAAAACACCATCTTTGTGCTGTTCCTGTGCACCGATTATACTTTTAATAATTAAGAGTGAATTCGAGCGTTATACTTTTGAATAGATTTTTATATTTTTTAATCTTTAGATCAGTTAGAGAGTCCAAATCGACTGTAACACTCAGATTTCTTTACGATCAGTAAGTAATACAAGCAAAAAAAAACCACACAAATTTAAATTAAATATTTAAATAAGTTTGAGTAAGGTAAGGTACTAGGTATCCTATACTAATCAAAATTTAAATTAAGTGTAAATACATTGATGTACATTAAAATTTATGTTGTGTTCTGTACTTTTTCTAAAATCCAGTCAATAAAGTACTGCACACTAGTGTAAACACCAGGAATCTCTGGACGTGCGCAACCGACACCATAGGAAACCACTCCGATGAGGAAGAAATGATTTTGCTGAAATGAAATTTAATATGCAGCCTCAATTAGATGTCGAGTTGTTTTCAAAGTACCTACCTCAGGAATCATAAGAGGTCCACCGCTATCACCATTGCAAGTATCTTTACCTCCCGATAGAACTCCAGCGCAGATTACTGCTGCATCAAACTGGTCTGCGGAGAGAAGTCGTTTTTGTTTTTCATAACTGCTGATGCAAACCTCATTAGGATATATAGGTATTTGCAGCTCCTGAAGGACACTTGCTGATTCTCCACCCTCCATTGTTTTTCCCCAACCTGCCACAAAAGGCATATATTCGACGTACGATTTTCGACGCAGTTCTGCCGTAGTGGGCAGGCATATTGGAGCAATGGTTGGTCCAAATTTAACATTCGATTGCAAGTATAAGATTGCAATATCGCTTCGTCCGTTTCGCCTGTTGTAGCCTGTATGTGCTTCGTACTAAAAGAAGTTACAAAATAATATACTAGAGAAGTTGTTGTACGAGTCATGGATTAATAGCAATGAATTATAAATACCCATGAGCTAAATGAAAATTTAAATCATTAAAGTCGTCTACGAGCAAATAAGTTATGCCCGAATCTACATACAAGTAAAGGGTGATTTTTTTTGCTATTTGGTTTTTTAACATGATTATTCTGACGCGTGAATTATGACTTATGTTAAAGTCAAAAATACTCAGCATTGCCATTTCGTCATGGAAAGACTTACGCCCGAGTGTTTACAAATTATTCAATTTTATTACCCAAAATCGTGCTTAGTAAAAAATGTGTTTAGAGCACTACGTCCATCTTACGTTCGTCAGAATCGACATTCTGAGCAGGCTGTTCAAGCTCTTGTGACCAAATTTGGCAAAAATTTTACTTTATTGGACCTTCAACCACCAAATAATCTACGCACTGAAGAGAATATTGCTGCTGTAGCAAAAGGTATGTTTTATTCGATTATTTTACCAAGGATCTTGGCTTAAAACCATATAAAATACAGCTGGTGCAAGAACTGAAGCCGGCAATGGGCTTTGGAAATCCTTGATGAAGATCCACTTTTTTATCGAAGAATTGTCAGCGATGAAGCGCATTTCCCTTTGAATGGCTACGCTAATAACCAAAATTGCAGTATTTGGAGTGAAGAGCAACCAAAAGCATTGCAAAAGCTGCCAATGCATCCACAAAAATGTACTATTTGGTATGGCATCATTGGACCGTACTTCTTCAAAGAAGTGATGGTAACAAAGTTACGGCCAATGGAGCTCGCTAACGTTCGATGACTTCGAACTTTTTGTTTGCCCAGAATGGAAGAGCTACAGCTAGACGACACGTGGTTTCAACACGATGGCGCGACATGCAATACAGCAAGCGAAACAATGGGCATATTTCGAGATTAATTTGGAGAGCAATTCATCTCACGTTTTGGGCGTGTGAGTTGGCCGCCTAGATCGTGCGATTTGACATCGGTCGACTATTTTTTGTGGGGTATATAAAGGCACTTTTCTATACAGACAAGTCAGCAACTTAGAAGACAACATAACTGCTGTTATTCGTGAGATACCAGCCGATATGTTGGAAAAAGTATGGCAAAATTGGACCTTCCGGATGGACCACTTGAAGCGTAGTCGCGGTCAACATTTACATGAAGTTATTTTTAAAAAGTATATGGCAAAGTTTGATTTACAATTAACATTTTTGCACATTTTCGTTGTTTCTTTTTAAATTTAAAAACCAAACGCTTAAAAAATCAACCTATATATATACCAGTTACTTGTGTGGTGGTCTCTGAAATCAAGGAATTCATACTGACTGAAAGACAGAGAAACAAAACATGTTCGTTTTTGCAAAAGAACTGTCGTATATGGCATATTACTTCGAACAAAGGTATTAATACAGTAATACAGGATATTCAAAGGCATGCAGGCGCATTCAGAACCTCTTTCTCTTTTAAATTCGATCATAAAGACAAAGTTTCAGAAATAATAGAAGTTCCGATCCCTACTCCATAGTTCCTGTTTGCAGATCTTTTCTTAGATATATGCATACACAAGCGGGTAAGCATTATATATCATTGGTAAAAAGGTGTTAACCCTGAGCGTTTCCCCCCATATAAGCACCAGAATTCTGGATGAACCATGATTCTGGCACGTGATTTTTATATCCCAACATTTTATTTCGGTGCTTGATACATACCCTTGCTATGGGAATATCGACGTGCCGTGCTTCTGTGTCGGTGGTCAAATCATGCTCTCCGAGGCGCACAAAAGTCCTGTAAAACAGAATAATCAACAAAACCGAGCTACTTTTAAAAGACATTGTACACTCACAAATCGTTACGAATGCAATGGGCCGCCGTGATTACATGACGGGCTGTGATCAGGGTACCACCGCACTTAAACGGAGACGATGATGCATCATCATATCCAAGAAGCGCGATCCAAGGCCAAGCTCCTTTTTTGCTAACCTCACCGCCCACAATTTTTTTGTATGAATTGAGTGTATTACCACAGCCTTCTGCTACACTTGGTAGTCTACGTGGAACTTCATCGGAGTTCGGTGGCGTTATGAAAGGAGCTTCAGTAGATGCTGACGTCACGCCCGTTGGACAGCATACAATTGAACCAGTAGCACCGCATATTTTGTTAGAAGCCTGCAAAAATTTGGCTAGCGTAGCATCTGTCTGCTTTGCTTGAAGCTCTCTTAGCAGTACAGTGCAGCTTTTGATGTCTAAAAAATAAGTATTTGATAAATGGACGCAAGGTACAAGCGTAGAATTTTTGCTTTAGTTACCTACGCACTCTCCTGGTTTTGCATCTGGCCCGCGGCAGCTAGGTCCACGTTGCTGAATTAATGGGGCAGAAGTACTTGGTAAAGATGTAGTACGAATGGTTGTAGCTGGTCGCTGATTTGGCAAAAATGGATTACGGTTTGACTGGGTAGAGGGGTTTACAAATGGTCTCTCTGTCGGAAAGAAAGGATTTGGACGTTGTGTAACAACGTTGTTCAAGGGTCTAGTACAGCACACCTAAGAAAAGAGTAATAGCCTTACAACTTGATGACATCAGAAGATTAATCAAGATTTACCAAAGGATCACCGTTTACGCTGCGTGTGCCACAGCTGCGCTGCAAAGCAAATATGTATTGTTGCGCTACACGCGGGTTTGACACTTGATAAACGTTAGCGACCTGTGGACAAAAGCTGAGTCCCACACAACTTCCATAGTAATTCTCCGGAGTAATACAATTTTGCCGAACTGTTTAACGGAACGGAGTTGTTATTTTTCAGTAACGAAATTATCGTTTTTTATATAAAATGGAGCAGCAGTTTCCTCCCATAAAAAAACACCAATGTCCCAGGCCCGTAAAATTTGAATAACTTTAAGTAATTGATATAAAACTAGTGGGCAGGAAATCAAAAACTATCAAAATATTGGGTACAACAGTAAGAGAAAATATTTTTTCAAGAAATGTATCGCAGGGCATTCATGATACTTTTTAGTATTTTGATGCAACATCGTTAGATCAACTATCCGTTCCATGATCTTAAATTATGACCTTTAACTTTTTCATGACACGAGTGGTATTACATATATAACTATTATTATAAACAAAAGCTATGGGTCTCCGCCCCTTGTTGTTTAAAACCAGTTGCGGAAGACTGAGGGCTGGAATCCTCAAAAAGTAGAAAGATTTTATATATTATAGCCCACATCTGTGTACATACCAATTTCGGTGACTGAAGCTTCATAACAAACATATTAATCAAAATGTTGGTTACAGGGGGGGTTCTTTTTTTGCCTAAAACTCGCAAAGTTACTAAGCACCTTGAATAAAATGTGACAGCTCTGTATTTACAGAGTATGATAAAAAATGAATGGTTACTTTCGTAGTTAATATAAATGTTGTGGGTGTACCACAAGCCATCCAAAACTTGGCACAGCTATATACCTAGCTGATGTATCCAACCTCTATTCGACATCGTTTCATTAAGCAACAATCGAAAGCAACAAAATTTGTAAAAATGATCACTCCTGAGTTTAAGGCATTGTTATTGAAAGAAGTGTGAGACTCTTAAGATTCGGTAAGTTATGGAATGGACTAGGAAGGAGCTTGACTTTGGCCTCGCATAGTGAAAAAATTGCAAATCTTATTGAAAATTGTTATAACAAACGTGCATACATGCCGTGTCTTCAGTTCCGACGGAGGACAATGACGTCGCGACTAGGCGTTCTGCCAGACTGAAGAGTTAATTTTTTTCGTTCCACCACTGGGCACTTCATTCTTCACAAGGCCACTTGCCAAGGCCAAGGCCACATTTTAGCATCTAGATATTCACGAGGCAACTTGCTTGTCGCCCAATCAATCTATACGCAACCAGATGGTGGTTGTGGACGCGATTCATGCGAGAACACAATCGAGCGATAACCAGGGGCCAATATCGGGAAATAGCGGTGAACAGGAACACGAATGGTGTTAAGAAGTTTTTCCAAAAGGTTCAACGTCTGACACAAGGATTAACCACCGAAGACGGAAAATTGTTAAAGAATAAACAGGGTGCATTAGGGTTATGAAGGGAACACTTCTATGGTTTAGTGTCTGGTGATGACAAATGGATGTATGGCTGCTGACTCTCTGGTTGGCATCCAGGCTGAAGGTTAAGAAATTTGGTGCACCTATTGGAAACACCAGCATCTTTAAGAAACTCGCTACCCGCTTACAGAAAACTGTCAAATTCCTGGCAACGACACATCACACCTTAACCTTCTTCTCATCACCGAAAAACATAAATTTCAACACTTGTGAAAAAAATCTCTCCCTTCAGCTTATTTCTTTAATCTGGGAAGAAACATCTTAACACTATGAATCCTTCTTCGTCTCAGCGCAAAAAAATTCTATAGACTCTGGTTAGGCCACATTTATCTTACCCTTTGAGATCTCTCATCTATATAGTAATAATTATAACAAATCAACAAGCAAGATCATTAATATGTACAACACCTTATTAGTTGAACACAAACGCAAACTTTAAATGTATAACTTTGTTTTAGATTTTTACTTAGTTTTTATACCCTGTACCTATAGGTACAAAGGGTATACTAGATTTGTGCAATGTATGTAACGGCAAGAAGGAGGCGTGGCAGACCCCAAGTCTTTTATACCAAAATGCTTATCATAACCTCGGGTAGCGATTGAGCCATGTCCGTCTGTCCGTCCGTCTGTCCGTCTGTATGAACAACTAGATCTCGGAGACTAAAAGAGCTAGAGATACGAAACTTTACCAGCTGATGCGCATATTTCCTCAGAAGATCAAGTTTGTTGAATCATGTCAATATCTTTCCCCGTTCCCCCGTAGCAGAGTTTCGCCGTTTTTAGCTAAACCGTTTAATATTTTAATCTGAAACTTTACAGAGCGATGCGATGGTTACATGCATCTGTGTGTCAAAAATAAACAAAATCGGACAATTACAACAAAAGTTATAGTCTAAAATGTAAAATTTCACCTCCCCTTGCCCATTAACTGCGTCAATATTTGACTCTACGTAATAATAGTAACAAATTACCTGGAACCACCAATTTTGGTAAGCCGATTCATGTGCCTCTAATGAACAAATCCACATCCAAATTTTATCAATGCAGCCCCCCACCCCCCGCAATCGATTTACCGTGTTTTCTCCCACACCCTTCAACATATCGCCTTGAAACTTATCCCATATACTTTAAATAACTCCTTTGACGTAAATTTCGATTTTCATCAAAATCGGTTAAAATTTGAGGAACTTAGAGGTATCAATATCGTTTTGCACCAACAAAAAAATGTTCCAATTGGAAATTCTTAGTAAGAATATGCAGGAATAAATCTTTTTTTGAGAAATAAAGGTACAGGGCACCGCCTCGACTGTATTACATTTTTTTTCATGGGTTATTGTTAAATTTTTTGCCCTCCAAAATAATATGTATATTTAGTTCAATAATCGCTAAAAATGTTATTACTATCTAAATAGAAAAGGACGAATAAGGACTAACTAGTCTATGTGTGACTCCCCCAGGGGTCAACCGGTACAACATATAAGTAGAAAACGCTAGAAGCCTAAACTCTTCATTTTAGGCATATTAGATCTCACAATGTAGACTTATTTCTAATTTTAGAGAATGAAAAAAAGAACTTACACCATTTATAACTCAAGAACGGGTGGACTGATTTCGATGATCTATGGTTTGTTGGATTTGTCACCACCCTAGTTAAAAGACTTACTATTTAACTATTAAAACATCGAAAAAATTCACATGAAAAAAGAAAACCAGATATCGACATAAATAAAAATTCTTCATATGCGTGACTATTATGCGCATCTTTTGGTAAAATTTCTAATCGTCTCTGAAATCCCTTTACTCATACGCACAGACAAACATAGCTATATCGACTTTGCTGATGATGCTGATCAAGAATATATATAGTTTATGGGGTCAGTCACGCCTCCTTCTGACCGTTACATACATTTGCACTAACTTATAATACCTTTGGTACAGGGTATAAAAAAGTTGTGATAGTTATATGTACCATTATTGACTCAAGAACGGCTGGACAGATTTTGATGATCTATGATTTTATGCGTTTCGGCTTTGTCCCGAATAGTGTGAAGCAGGCAAGGGGCGAAGCCCCCTGGTTTACTATAAAAACAATTAAATAAACGCAGTAAAATCTTAATACACTTATTAATTATTAAAAATGAATCCGGAGAAAAAAAATTTTGTTACTTTGCGAAAGTATTTTTAAGTAGGTATAGTTTCTTCATTTTATTTCATGCATTAACCCAAAGAGACTTTATAATATAAAGTTTATATTAATAATTAAGAGCACGTGTCATTTATATAAAAGCAAGGACAGAAATAAATGACCTTGAGATTTACAAGCGACAGCTAAAAAAAAGTACCAAAAAGCAAGCTAAACTTTCGACCAAATTCGCTTCAAAAACCTGTTTAGAACTGATACGTTTTCAGATTGAATTAAAAAATAATGATAAGAAAACCGGACATAGGTCCATTCAACTGCATGCATTAAGTTTAAAGGAAATATTGAAGGTTTTGCCGTATTTCAGATAATTACCATATTTTGCAACAAGCTCCCTTTCCTGGTGCCCCTAAAGGTATTGTAAAACATTTTGAATTTTAAAGAAAAAATTTTTTTACCATATTTACTGTTTCATTTTGATATATTTGAGGGTTGGAAATTTAATCGGAATGGAGAGAAGGTTTTAAGATTTTTAAGCGTATAGTAACTTCGTAATTTTTATCCAGTCCAGGTACGATTTGATACACAAATTAAAAACCAATAACACTATACCTATAAAGTTTTTCAGTGATTAGCTTTGATAACTAGACTGACAGACTTAAATTGAAGACGAAATTTTTTATATACAATCACACAAGTTTCATATAAGAGATGGGCACAGAACGTGATGTCGATTTTGATGTTCCAGCAATGAAATCATAAAAATTCCACCTGTCATCGATGGCAAATACTGCATAGACAATTTTAATGTGTTTTTGATACGAACAGACGCATGTGTGATATAATATATAAAAATTGTTTTTAAAGAAATCGAAAAAAAAAAAATACATTTTTTTTGTTTGCGCTCAAAAAGTGATCAAATCAAAGTGAAAAATCAAGATAAATATATATGCTGGAACTGAAATTCAATGAATTTTCTTAAGGTCCATCCCACTATTTTTTTTATATGGGATTTTCCCGTATGGGCCTTTAATCAAAAATGGATTTCGGACATACAGTGAATAGACAAATTTCTTTCAATGCATGCCAAAATGGCTCCAAAAATGTAAGTTGCTACCCATCTATTTTCATTTTTTTCCATTGCTATGTTATTTATATGACTTTTGATCATTGAAACTAATTTGAATAGGTTTTTAGTGCATTTTTTTTGCCATTTTCGGATTTTTTTTTTCAATCTATAGAAGATAGAGAAGAAAACGTCGGAAACTCCCCAAAGTTATTGAAGGTATTATAAGGGTAGATTTGTACAAGTTGGTGAGATAAAATATCACAATAAATTCAGTCAGTGTAGAGGACAAGCCTGGAACTGGCCGGGATGCTCACTTTCTGTTACATGACGGGCAGGAAGAATCGTATTTCCAATCCTATCTTTAGTAGAGAGAATGCTATTATGCAGCCAAACTTTCAGATGAGATTGGATTATGCCACTGGCGACAAGTTTATTATATTTTTTTTTTAAATCGGGTTTATATTGCATAGTTCAGATAGGCGCATTACAGAGCTCTTTAAAAAAAAAACAGCAAGGCTTATATGGATAATTTGTTTGTTTATGAAGATATCATAACCAAATTAGTTGGTTTCTAGAGTTTCTAAGTACTGTTCCAAATTTGATTAAAATCGCTTGACTATATCATTTAGCCCAATCGATTAAAAAAACTTTTTAAGGACCCGCTTTGTTTTTCGTTTTTTTATCGTGAATTTGTCAAAAGCTGGAACACATAAGCAATATACCGAATTTGATAGCAATGCGATGGTGCAGGGTATCCCAAAGTCGTTCGTACCCGACTTTAAAGCACTTCACTTTTTTTTAGGTTTAATTGTTTAACAGCTATCTTAATTTGTTGGAATCAGGACATCATGTTAAACAGATGCCATAGAAACGATATATACTTCATATTATATTATACATATGTAGAGAATTAAGCAAACAATAAAAATTTTGTCGAATTCTATAAACTCATTAATGACAAACAATAATCGCTCTTAACTGAGGTTTATTATTAGTATTAACATACTCAAATAAGTATGTTCATCACATAGTACATATAGTATGTATTTATGCATGTCCAATAAAGCAGTTCACGGTTGTGACTCGTAGTGCCTCCCAATTACGAATATATAGACTTTTGAATATAAATGTCCAAATCATTATGGAATGTAAATCGCTCATTAAAAATATAACTTGTTTAGAATAATATCTTGTTTTTTTAAATAAGCTCAAGAGCGTTTAGAAACACCCAACCTACCTTGTCTGCGGTTAAATTGCTGAGAGTCCGCAAACGCATTTAGGCTTATCAATATAAATATCACACTCATATACCACTTCATGTTTGGGGTTATCCGGTATCTAGTCTTTCGAAACTGCGTTAACTGCGATGCGTACCGTCGTGTTACCCGCTTGCCAAACGATAACAAACTGCTCCGCTGAAGCTTGAATTTAACGTCTGGAGCTTCTCCTTTGGCTTTTACAAATCAGTCAGTCGAATTTGTTTTTGAGAGCCACAAGTGCTCGCGTTACTATAAAAAATCATTGATTTTGTTGGCGTGTTTAAATTACTCACCGCTCAACAAGTGATGACCAAAGTCACACGCAGTATACCCCTTCACCGCACGATCTTGGGCTTTATGTATGCAAGTATACTCGCATACTGCTTAAAGCTTAATATTTCTAAAATGCAAGTTAAAAAAATAATCATATCGTTTTACAATTATAACTTGCATAAAGTCTAAGCAAACCTAGTTTTAGAAACGCAATCTCCACACAGCTTAGAAAATACAACCCACCTTTACAAATCAATTTTAAAGCTAATATGCGCTTATGCCATGCAACTTTAGGACACAGAAAGTACATCAACTATCGGAATACTTCAATGATACCAATCAAACACTGGTACCATTTACTTTAGTTACTAAAGCTTAGTAACTTTGAAATACACAAAAAACCTCCACATATGTTATATATAAAGGGTGTTTTTTTTTGGAGTACACAAGTTTAAATCATAATAAAAAAAAAATATGCATATTTTTTATATCAATGAAACGGGCTTAATTGGATAGAAAATTTGATGCCATTAATCTTTAAATATGATTTCGGACATATGGCCGCAACGGCCATAACACCAATTTTCACAAGCTTTCCGCAGCATTTGCGGCCGTATTTCGCCGATAACTCTACGAATGTTGATTTCCAGGTGTTCAATTGTCTCTGGTTTATCGATGTAGACCAGTGATAGTAATTTTCTGTGGATGTAATGGTGTTTCGACAGAAGCTTGTGGATTATCCTCACTCCAAATGCGACAATTCTGCTTAGTTACGTACCCATTCAACCAAAAATGGGCTTTATTAGAGAACAAAATTTTGAATTTTGAAAAAGTTTGACGAACGCAAGCATTTTTTTTGATAAAAATTTAAACAATTCGCAAGCTTTGCTTTGGTGTAAATCTATCCATAGTGAACTGTCAAATCAAGCTCAACAAAAAGCAACTATCAGCTGTTAAATGGATTGTCAGATTAAGCAGTGTTGCCAACTAAAAGTAGTGAGCCTCTAAAAAAAACACGCTGTATGTAGTATATATACATGTCTGCATAAGTTAAAACTAAGTAAAGCTTAATGTTATATTGGTCATTGGACAGGTTGCAAAATAAACTACCAGTATATCTCTTATAAGCCAAATATATAATATTATATAAGAATTGCAAATATATTTTATATTCGACAATGTTACACTTAAAAAAAAAATGCATTTTCCAATTGAAAACTTATTAAAACGAGAAAGGGTATCACAATTTCGGGCACCACATTGACTGTATCAACTGTTGGTGATTAAATATAATAAATAGTTTGATAAATTATCTATTTGTTTGCTTTGATATAAATTATTTTCTTACCGTAAAAAGGAAAACTGCAGTGGAATTTAAATAGTTGAATTGCTTAAAATTCAAAAAAGTATATTATTATGACATTTTCAGGTTTAATCTTTTCGACATTGAATTTTTTAACAAAAGTGTTATACCTATGTACATATATACATGCGTAATTAGCTAGTTTTTTTTTTTATATAAAAGTTTCACAAGTTTTAAATAAGCAACTTTAGTCAATGTGAATAATTAACATGAGCTTTTAAACGTGTGCTTGATGACGTCGTATAATCTCAGAAGCAGCTCAATTCCGACTTTAAATTCAGAGTAGTAAAAGCTGCTCAACTATAATGTCAATCTCACTGTCGAACTGAGAGCAATCAAGACGGCTCGTTTAGTATTCTCCGTCATGACTCATAAGCATGCATCATAAAATCTTTGAGCACAAGCTGAGTAGAAAACCCCCTAAGTATATTTAGTATGTTGTTTTTAGTACCCACTAAATAAGTAAGGGTACAAATTTTTATAAACTTAGTAATATAGAGGTGCAAAAAAACTTTAATATATACATGTGCACATGTGTATGTAATAGCTATAAGAGTACTTTATTTAAATAATCATGGTTGGGACTCGTCAACACGTTCCTCGATCCATTTCATAAAATGCTGAACGCTGCTGTAAACGCCTGGTATACCGACATTACCGCAACCAATGCCATATGAGACTACGCCTATTAGATAGTAGTGTATGTTATTACCTTTATAGTACTAGAAGATAAAACAAAGCGTTATTCAAGTACAAATTTTTGAACATTTGAAATAAATTCTACCTCAGGCATCATCAGCGGGCCACCCGAATCCCCTCTACATGAGTCTTTACCGCCTAGTAAGTTTCCGGCGCAGAGCACCGTATCATCAAAGTGACTATCCCGGGCAAACTTGTTGCGTTGCGTATAGACATTACGACACACCGAATTGTCAAAAACTTCAATCTGAACTTGCTGCAATACGTTAGCGCCATCAAAGTCATTTATTTGTTTCTTTCCCCAGCCTGCAACGAAAGGATGATAGCCCACATAGCTTTTGCTGCGTAAATCTGTGCTCGGCAAGCAAATGGGCAAAATGAGATGCGTAAACTGCACTCTTTGTTCCAGATAGAGCACAGCAATGTCGTGTCTTTTATCGCTATTCGCCAGAAATTCCGGATGACCGATAGACTAAAAAAGATAATAATAAAAAAAAACATATTATTATTCAGTCGAGCTGATGCTTGATAAAGATATAATCTGTACATTTTTAATACAAAAAATATTTAAAGTTTTTGGCCAAAAATAATTTTGTTTACAGGTAGAGTACACCCGAACTGGCGCTTATCTTCATGTGCTCTCTGTGCAGTATGCATGCAGTTGGGTTAATCTTAATCTTATCTTTGCACTACCCACTGAGTGCATTTTAAAAGTGTCGCGAATGATTTTTTATGTTTTTCAGAATTAGCTCAACTGGTCTTGGTTATATCCTTTTTGCTGTTTTGACATCGGGCTCGGATTCAGCGTTCCCAAAAACATAATTAAAGTTATGTACGATTTTCGAGTTCAGTTTTTGGTTTTGCTGAATCCTATAGGGGTGTTTCAGAGGATCTCGAAAAAGATCAAATGTCTTGAATGGATCATTCATTTGTTTATGAAAATAATGGAAATTTGTCATTTAGAAAATTTTTAGAGTTCGCAAACGCTGTACCAAATTTGATTCAAATTCGTTGACTACATTATATAGACCCCATAGGACCGATCTGTCAAAATAACGTGTTTGGTGCAAAATTCTTTGTGTTTCGTTTGTTTATGAAGATATATTAACCAAATTTGGTGTTTGGTAATTTTTTAAAGTTTCCAGTGCCGTGCACAAAATCAGTTGACTATATCTATACTATATATATAGCTGCCATAGGACCGATCGGTGAAAAAAGTTTTTTGTGCAAAACTACTCGTATGTTTTTAGTTGTTTATGAAAATATCGTAGCTAAATTTGACAATCATAAATCTTTTGGAGGTTTTAAGCAATAACACCTTGATCAAAAAGTTCCCGGAATCATCACCTTTCGGTCACCCGGCACGATGTCTCTTTTTTTTCTTCTAAAATTGTCACATCTGTCATTGAAATTCTATGAAATTTTCAGCTTAATAGCTTGACATTTTTAAAGTGCCGCCGTATTTAGTACATCTGTGATTGTGCGTGTTTACGATTTTTTACAATTTTCATGCAAAAAAGGAACCGCGTTGACGTTGCAAACGTCCTGATTTCCAAGGCTGAATCCGACCCAACACTCATCAAACGGATCATTACTGGAGACTAGAGGAGGATTTATGATTATGACACGCAATCCAGATATCAAGCGAGTGAATGGCGTGTTCACAGTTTTCATGGACTACAAGGGTGTTGTGTATCATGAATTCCTTCCTCCAGATCGCTAACAAGGAGTATTATTTGGGCGTTATGAGTCATTTGCTTGAAGCGATTCGCCCAAAATGACCGGATTTGTGTACAAACAACTCGGGGATTTTGCACCATGATAACGCATCGTCGCACAATGCCATCGTTACCCGCGACCATTTGGCTAAAAACGGAACGAATACCATCCAACAACAACCGAATTCACCTGATTTGGCTCCCTGCGATTTTTTCCTATTCGGTCGACTCAAGAAACCGCTCCGTGGAACGCGTTACAAGTCGAAGATGGCTCTGATGGCTATACCGCAAATCGATTAAAAAAAATGGTTCGTGGATTGGATCAAGCGCTGGCATAAGTGCTTTGCAGTCGAAGGGGAGTACTTTGAAGCGGACAATATAGATTTTGGTGAATAATCTTGTAATTTTAATTTTCTGACTAAATTCCGGGAACTTTTTGATCAAGGTTGTATACCGAATTTGATTGCAATGTTACCTCCACAAATCGTCTGCACCCGACTTTAATGTACGCCATCTAATTTGGCTGTGTTATTTATCAATCCAAATAATGGTATAAAAATAATACCAACATCTTTATCATATATTTTTTTAGTTTTTTTCCGATTATGTACTTACCCTTTCTATTGGAACATCCAAATGTGCAGTTTCGTTGTCGGTGCTTAAATCAAACTCCCCCAAACGAACAAAAGATCTGAATGTATAAAAAGGCATCATTATTATTTTGTTAAAATTAGATGTTATGCTTGATGCTTACAAAGAGTTGTCCAGACAGTGAGCTGCAGTCAATACGTGTTTTGCTGTAATAAGGGTCCCACCGCATTTAAAAGTTTTGACGCTACGTATACCATAACCAAGAAGAGCTGCCCATGGCCAGCTGCCCAGTTCGCTGTCCTCACCACCGACTATCTTCGATATCGACTGCCGTGACACACCGCAACCATTCTCTTCGTTTGGGAATAGGTTAATTTTAACTTTGTTTGTGGTTCTTGTTGGTCCTGGTACAGGACAGCAGACATCCGTACTAGAAAAGCCGCATTTGTTATGTGAAGCACGTATAAAACTTCTAATAGTTTGGTTTGATGGACTTTGTTGCAGAGGAACAAGAATCTCTGAGCAATCCGATAATGCTAACAAGAAAAATTAATTTTTTATATCCGATGTTAAAAGTTTGGCATATTTAAAAACTAACGTTTGCAAAAGCCGCGATTTGAGTTAGGATCTGTGCACGGTTCACCTTCATTTCGTTCTGTCGTTTGGAGAACCTCTGGATTTGGCGTCGTCTTTACTGAAGTGTCCGGTACAGTTGTCGGAGTCAAAGATCTCGACTGTGAAACCGCATGGGTGCAGCAAACCTTAATATATTGTTTAAAATCAGTAGAATCAATGGAAAACATAGATTAATAAACAAATGTAGATTAAAAAACTTGAAAAATGTTTGTGGTTAGCATGCGACAAATAACAATTAATTACCAATGGATAGTTATCGATTGTGTTTCGCTTGGCACACAGCCGATTTAGCTCCTGTGCGTATGCTGTAGCCTGATCCCTAGGCAATCGTTTGAAAAATTCCAAAACCTCGGGGCACTCCTTCAAGGAGACGCAAAGTCCACGCTCATTGAGCGGTGTACGGCATACAATGTCCTCTTGAACTATTTATGTAAACAAAATGCATTTATAAATAATATGTATTAATAAAATAAATATATTGCAATATTCTTACTCAAATAATTTGTATTTCGTATTGGCGGTCCTAGAAATTGGGTGCATCCAGTTGGAAGCAGAATAAGGCATATGGCAACAATTCCCAAATAAATTCCTGTTGAATTTACATCGAAAATGGGTTTTTTTAACATTCGATGCATTGCAGTGATTGCGGCTTTATTTACTTATAGTACTTGCTTAGACGTTTGAAAATGCATTGAGTAGAATAAAAAGATTTGAATTACGTTATTAGCAACAAATGCATCTCAGCGGCGTATATACATATATATATATATATTTTATATATATTCTCTGTCACTTATGTGTTCATTGATTATCTGAGTATATTACACATACGTATGCACATACTAAACATACGTAACGTAGCCGATTCCGGTTTTAATCGGGAAGCACAGATTGATATCAGCTTCAAATCACAAGACTACCCTCACAGCAGTTATTTTAGCTATCTCAAGATGTTTGTTCATACAGAAAAGTACAATTTTACCGATATTTACACATTTTCTGTACGAATCACATTAAAAAATCCTAACATCAAAATTTTGCACTCTACTAAGTACTATGTTTCAAAAGATTGCGGGAAAACTATTAGTCGTAGAAAAGTGATAAAGGACTAATTTTTTAGATAATTTCAAATACTTTAACAAAATATATGGGTGAAATACATTAAAAAACACCACACCTAATAATAATACTAATACAAACATTCACAATCGAACCAACAATCACTACAGACTAACAAACACCCTTCAAAACAGCCTACTTAATTTACGAGGAACCTGGGATTCTTCTCCCGGCTCACTCTTCCGAACAGACCTCACAAAACTCCTCCGCCTCCTATTAGGACACTGTATTCAATAAATCACTAGCCCCACCATGCAACTTCTGTAACTCAAATACCTACCTATCCTTGCACCACATCCTTACAGACTGTACTCACTTCCTCAACACAAAATCGAAATACTTTCCTAACACCTACTCAACGCTATTTCCATACCTTCACATACAAACATCCCCAAGATCATTAAATTTTTAACAGAAAGCAAACTATAAAACTTGAATTAATTCTACATTATTTATTAAAAAATTTTTATTATATATTATATAAATACCAATTATAATCACATAAGGCTAGCATAAGGCTCACGCTAAAGCTAATTCTAGCTCGTACTATTTTAGTAGGAGTAGGTTTTTAATAAATTTAAAAGAAATATGGATAAAATTTCCGAAAAACCCTACCGATTTTAAGATATTTGCAAATTATTCGAAAAACCTCAAAAACCATTTCCATTTTTGAACTTTGAGTGGTCATTGTATTTGAACCAATTTACCTACGACCTTGATTTAAGTTTTATTTGAGCGTTAACAAGAATTTTTTTTTTAAGTGACCACCACCCCGATGTTCTTGTCCCTTATTTATATACCAGGTGCAAAAGCTTAAATCCGCTGTTGTTTTGTCAAAGATGTTTCTCTTATAGAAAGTAAAAACAAATTTACTCAAAGTACTGGCCCTCGCTAGTTACAGCTTTTTCCCATCTTTCGGATAATTTGTAGATACCATGTCAAAAAAATTCCTTCTCTTTCGATGCAAACCACTTATCAAGAGATTTTCGGACGTCTTTGTAAGAATCAAAGTGCTGCTCAGCGAGGGCGTGGCTGTCGGAATGGGCCAGGTCTGATGAATTAGCGGGATGGGGTAGCACCTCCCAGTTGAGTGTCTCCAAGTGGTTGCCGACCATTTTTGACATGTGCGATGGTGCGTTGTCATGGTGAAAAATCAGCTTGTCATGTCTTTGTTGATAATCCGGCCTTTTTTCACACAGAGAACGGTGCAATTTGATGCGGTCTTACGGTCTTACTGTCGCCATAAGCCTTCAGCGGCCGATTTCTTAAAATTTAAGCAGAAAAGCAGAGCTTCCCGCAAATAATCTTTTTCTGGCACAAAACTGGACATGAGTACCAAAGGAAAAATATATGTTGCGTTTTGAAATTGCTTACAATGTGGACTCATTAAAAAGTGAAGAGCTCCCCACAAAACCAAATTCTGGATCTGCGCCTGGGTATCGTTCAACACAAAAAGAAAAATCAAATTGGAAAGTTCTCAGAAGGAACATGCAGGAATGTACTTTTTTCGAGAAAAAAAAGGGTATTACATTGTCGGGCACCGCGTCGACTGTTCTACATCTTTTTTATTGTTATTTCAATAAACCAAACTGCATACATAGATAAGTTTAGTAACAAGCTGCTCATAACTGATGGTGGCATCTTCCAGATTCACAAAGGTGATTGCTCTCAGATGGTACTTAACCATGCATAATGCGAGATTAATTCTTTTTGAAAGTCAAGATCAACATTGGCATTGTTCACCCTCACATTTGTGGCCACAAAATACTCCACCGAATCGACTCCACGGTCTTTGTGATTTAAATTGTGCGCTGGGATATGTCGCAGATGTACAGCCAGCAGATGTGCAGCCTCATGTTTTAAAAAATGAATTCTTTTAACAGTTTGTTGACTCAATTTAGAAGGTTTTAGTATTTTACTCTGCTTTGTAATAAGCCACGCTACGTTGCTTTAAATCTTTCTTATTTATTTTGCGGCGCTAATGTTTTCGTGCAGTGCCCGACTGTGGAATACCCTGTACCCCTTTTCAGAAAAAAATATGTTTCGATATACTTTATCAGAGCAGCATGAAAATCTTATTTATAAATTCCGCAAGTTTCTGCCGATTTTGAGGACGCTTACAAATATATGTGGTAAGTTTCAAATGCATATGTTGAGAGTTGCTGGAGAAAATATAGTAAATCGATTGCGGTGGTGGAGTGGTCGCATTGGAAAATAGATGATATCGCTTTGTTTTTTTGGTCTGACATATTGTTACAATTACTTGTGTTGTATTTGTCAGATTTGGTAAATTTTTCGATATCTTTGTCAAGTTTGAGGTAAAAATAGTGAATAGCATGACTAAAAATCACGAAATTGGAATGGTCTCCGATATCTATGTGTAACGATAAGCGTGTTGTTAAAAAGGACTTATGGTCTGCTAAGCTTCATTCTGCCCATCATAAGGATAACCGTATGGGACCCAGTACACAAAAAAAAAATATATATATATATACATAAATAATGTAGTGTTGCGAAAGCTTTAGGAAAAAATTCATGGGTTCCTCACAAAGAATGGGCACTGCGACAAGAAGATCTTTTGAACCGTACCCATATATTAATGCAAAAGACTTTCCGCTTTCCTTATGAATAGCAGTAGGTCTTTTGCTGGTGTTGACCTAAGATAAAACTGATCCTTTCCTTTCCCATGTGACAGGGTCTGAGCCACACAAGCGCTGGGCAGTCACAGAGAATATGACTGGTGGTCTCATCGTCTTCGAAACAGAGTCTACACTCTGAAGAATCCGATAGGCACATTTTCTGTAGATGGTATCTTACAGTGTGGTGCCCAGATAGGTATGCTACCAGGAGTTTTAAGTCCGCTCTGCCAAGACCTTTTGTCGTCTTGATTATACCCGAGGTTTGACAAGCGCTTTTGCTTGTCGCAGCCCCCGTAAGGAGAGCCAGTATCTCCTATGTTCTTCTGCAGCCAATTTGTTGTACCATGGTCTTGATTGTTGACCAACCAATACCACAGAAAGGTACATACATACTAGTATGTGCCATATTTTGAGTAGTTACATTGAATGGTACGATCTAAGGTTAACATTTAGTTTTATATTAGGCTCACAAGAGTCTACATACCAAATTTGTGTGCCCACTTACAGTTCAGCCTACAGTGGTGAAGGGTGTACAAGCTTTTCCCCCAAAAAGTAATTACTTGTGAAAATTTTTTCATTGATGCGTTATGGATGATAGATCGGATGGTTTTAGAGAAAGTCAACGGCTCCATAAGAAAACTGATGGGTAAACCTTGCTTATTATTTAAAAAAAGTCTAACATAATTAAGTTTACAAACGAGGGGGTCTAAGTGCTGTACACTTTTTACTATCGTTAGCAGCAAAAAAAAAATGTGTTACAGTCGAGACGGTGCCCGACAGTGTACCCTTTTGCCTCGAAAAATATATTTCTGCATAATCCTTCTAAGAACTTTCCAATTAAGTTTTTTGCTGGTGCAGAACGATATCTATAACTACACCATAAGTTACGTCAATCATTGTAATACACGCATTTGTTCAAAAGATGTTTAAATTTTATAGTACTTACATATATTTTTCCAAAATTTCAGTAAGACTGGTTAGTTCTAGAATAAAAGATAGCGTACGTTGAAGTCGGGCGCAGACGACTTTGGGATACCCTGTACCATCACATTGCTATTAAATCCGATACATATACTGCTTAAGAACTCCGAACGAATTATTGACTAACACTTTTGGGGTTTTTCGAGGACCCCTGAAACACCCTTATGGGAGCTATATAATATATCCCCAAAATCAAAAATATAAAATAAACTTGTCTCCCCCGATATGATAACGTTTCTTATCTGAAAATTTGGTTGCTCTCATGCATACAGACAGACAGACGGACATGGGTATATCGACATCTCTAGTCACCCTGATTATTCTCTAGGTAATTTAGGAGGGTCTCTGATGCCTCGTTAGTATGCTACATACATTTTCGGCTTGCACAAACTTAATATACCTTTTGTACCATATGGTACAGGGTATAAAAACAGCTTTAGATTTTTACAAATTTCCTATAAGTTTTAAAATTTAAATAAATAAGTATGTATGTATATACTTATAATTAAAGCTCAACTCTGTAAATGATTTCTACTGTTTAATACCAAAGAGACTGTCATGGAAATAAAATTGAGTTGAATTAAAATGGGTTATTTTTCTTAAATATATTTAATAGTTATTAAGATACAAGTTTATTAAATAAAAATGTAATTTTATAATTAATTAAATTTAAATTGCACTGAAAATAATCTTAGCTATTTATTATGATAGAAATGGTTTAATTTTTGCTAAAAAAAATTTTAAACTAAGTTTTCTGTCGATACATTTCGTTTAAGATCCAAAACTTCATCCAAACTAGGGCTCAATGCCAGAACAGGGTTTGCTACGGCAATAATGTTCCCACCTGCAGCCGATATTATTTTGGCTCCAGTGGGATTATCCAAAATGGCACTGTCTGCAAATTCCGGTAGATTGCTAAATTTTGAATTAGAACTTGGCAGTCTGTTACTTTGGCAGCATTCAACCTCGGCAGCCGTGTTCTAATGGATGAAAGATATGATACAAAAATAAAAGATAAAATATGTTGAAATAATATGGAAATACACACTTACTGGTAAAGACATGGGCGGCGATGCCGAGTTACTAAAAGAGAACCGCGAGTCATGGTCATCGAAATCAGGTTTTGCTAAGCTGAAAATCTGAGCTTTTAATATTATTTTTGAAAGAGTTTATTGAAAGAAGTTTATTTTGAAAATAAACAAAACAAAAAGATTTGGTACTTACGAAAATTTTGAAATATCGGCTAGTTGAAAAGGTGGCTTTGCAAACTTTTGGTACATGGCAAAAAGATTGTAGCGTGAATCTTCCACAACCTCCTAAATATATTTTGAATTAAATTGTTTAATACTTTTTAAATATTCTTGGGTTAATGAAGCAAGCACGCAGAAGCTAACTAACTAGCTGATAGATAAAACATGGGAAACCAAATACACATTTTTTTTTTATAAATAAAAGTTTTTATTCAACATAAATTGAAGGTACTACCCTTTTCAAAAGGAAAATAATAGTTCTAATAGGCTTACAGAAACTTAAAAGTAATAATTTGAATTTAACGATTTTTTTTAGTGCTAAGGACAATTAAAAATAATATAAACATGCACTAAATAAAATTAATTGGACAGCCGATATAAGTTACATAAGGCTATACATTCCCATTTAACTTTTACCAGAAATAAAAGAAATCAAAATAATAACAAAAATCCGCCTGTCATACATGCAAAGAGAAATAAGCACAAGGGACTTTGTACATAAAAAAGTGATTTTTTATAGTCCATCTACTTAGGGGTACTACTGAAGAATCGAAAAAATAAGATTATAAAAAGAGAATGTAATAAAAGTGAAGGGATAGGAAGTTTTTTGGAGAATGCAACTCAACGGATTGGACTTTTGTAAACAGTAATCAAGGTTTTTTTTAATTATTAAATAACATTGGGTTAAGGTAAATCAGTCAACGTATTGGCACGCGAAAAAAAAACTATAAGGATCAGTCACGGCCATGCGCAAAATGTTACTTAGAAGGTTTAAGATACCACCTTGATCAAAAAGTTCCCGGAATCATCACTGTGTGGCGACCTCAGTCACCCGGTTTGATGTCTGTTTTTTTTTTCTTAAATTGCCAATTCCGTCATTGACATTCTATGAAATTTTCAGCTTAATAGCTTGACATTTGTAAAAGTCGCCGTATTAGTACATCTGCGATTGTGCGTGCTTACGATTTTTCACAATTTTCATGCAAATTATTTAGGCGTGAAGCCATTCTCCAAAAAAGAACGGATTTGTGGGCAAACAACATATCGTTATCCGTGACCAT
Organism: Chymomyza costata; assembly: GCA_018150985.1. Taxonomy (NCBI): domain Eukaryota; kingdom Metazoa; phylum Arthropoda; class Insecta; order Diptera; family Drosophilidae; genus Chymomyza; species Chymomyza costata. The sequence continues at coordinate 368,855 of JAECWU010000796.1, read as the reverse complement.
TTGGCTAAAAACGGAACGAATAAAATCCAATAACCACCGAATTTACCTGCGATTTTTTTCTATTCGGTCGACTCAAGAAACCGCTCCGTGGAACGCGTTATGGCTCCCGAGATGAGGTCATTGAAAACCGATTATAAAAAATGTTTCGAGGGTACGTTGAAGGGGACAATATCGATTTTGATGAATAATCTTGTAATTTTAATTTTCTGAATAAATTCCGGGAACTTTTTGATCAAGGCAGTAGATTCTAGTTGTTGGGGTTTTGTACAAAAAAATATGCGCTTGGCCCTGTTTTGAATTCTTATTTGCTTACGATGTTCTCACTTATCGCAGTGCAAGGTGCAAGAGAGTGTGTCCAAAAATTAGTGTCTCATTTTTCAAAATTGATGTCAACAATGGAAATTTATTGTTTGACACACCGGAATCTATGTATGTATATATCATAGATGACTACATAAAAATCCAGTATTATTACCTGAAAATGTATATACATACATGTAGGTAGTTCTGACTATGTTTTTAACAATTCAGCCATGTCAACAAACATTAGTAAGTACTGACCAAGTGGCTTTTGGCTTAAATTATAAACGTACATTCGGTCAAAACTAAAGAAAGGTTGCAAAAGGAGAATCATATTACGTCATAGGTGTATTCAATGAAACAATGAACAATATAACCTTCTTGAATTGTTAGTACAATCGTACCCGTAGATTTATAAAGCTGCAAATCAAAATATTTTGTTATCGGAAAGCGTACTTAAAAGCTTTGAAGCGAAAGCACTTAGACTTTTTCCACCAGTCTTAGCTGTTGAAAATTACTGCTCTTCGAGCTCTGCTTTGCTTACCCGATTAGCGTCGATATGTAGCTGCGTTGCTTCAGCTGAAGATAAACGCTGGCGCTTTGGCAACGCAATCGCAGTGTCACTGGACTCGCAGTCAAGCGTGAGGCATGATGGTCGCGGAGCATCTTGCCCGTGAGCATGGACCTGTGAGAGCAAGCTACCATAGCGCGCAATGCTAGCCGATTGACCAAACCCAGCATCCTTTACTATTTGGCGGGCCAAAGGGAAAAGCTCATCACGACGAGTAAGCAGTGCAGGTACAAGACGACAGAGTTGAGCGGCAGCCTCGTTTACGCATACCTCGTGTAAGGTCAGCGGCTTCTCCGGGCGTCTTTTGCAGTCAAAGCGACCGTAAATTGCTGAATACTTACGAATTTCATCAATGCGCCGCGGATCATGCTCACTCATGGCGATAACCTGCTCTAGCTCTCGAGTTGTACGCTTTTTGGAAGTCTGTGCTCGCGGTTCGCGCTGCGGTAGCTGACGCGCAATTTTTTCAGCGCCCAGCGTAATGCGCTGCACTTGCAAGTCTGTTAGAACAGGCGTTAATTGGGGCGAACTGGACGTGACCTGATGTGTTGTGCTGCCGCCGGATGTGACAAGAGTTGATGCACTGACTGATTGTTGATGAGCTGTGAGCTGTAAGGAGCTGGGATTTGTGCTCGCAGTTGTAGGTAGGACTAAGGATGGGTGCGCCTGCATAGGGAGCCCTGTTATAACAGGCGTATTCATTTGTGTGAGTAAATTGGCGGGTGCGCTTGTGGTAGCGACTGTGGAACTAGATTGCGAGGGATTTAGGACAGAAACGGATTGAAAGGAACTAGAAGCGCTGAAAGTTGAAAACTTATTACGTGAGTGGGTCGGAGTTGGTTCCGTATTGAAGACAAAGGCGGGTTTTGGTGGCGTGTCACAAAGCGCTGTACGGAATTTTGTTGATTTAAAAGTTTCTTGAAAATTGTTATGCCGACACTTACCAGATACATTGGATAACATAGGTCCCTGAAATGCGGATGGATTGTTGGCCCATTCATGCAGTGCTTTTTGAAGACGGCGCACATGTAGCGGCTTTGAAGCCATACCTACTAGTGCCATTATCTCTAGAAACTCGTCTTCGCCAGCATCATAAAGCTGCTGCACATCGTCACCACCCATTTCCAACAAGGTGTCGTAGTAAACTAAAAGGCTGGCGCGCTGAAGCACACGGTACAGCTGTATCTCGGCTTCATTAGCGGGTCGAGACGTTGTGACCACTAAAAAAAAAAAACAATTGTTTTAATGTGTTTTTTTTATTTTGGTTCTTTTTTAGCCTTGTTCGTTCTCATAACGTTGCAAAACCATAAGGAAAAAACTGAATTTAATTTAGCTTAATAGAAAAAAAAAAATGATGTACGGACATTTGGACCGTAACCCTTTCTTATACACGCACATAAAGGCAGAAACATGATACAAAAGTAAAACAGCGAAAAAAAATTGAAAGAAGGACCAAAAACAGATCTACGCTCCCTCATCTGCATAATCAAATGAGAGAACCTACCTGGTTTTTTTTTGGTTTTCAACCCTTTCGCAGGATTTCAGACAAATAACAGAAGGCTCGTTAGAAATGCGTCTCTCATACTTGGCGATCAAAACACAGGATGATTTTAATCATTTTTTTACACTTTCCATTTTTATAAAAAAAAATTGTTTTGCGTGTGAATTTTAAATTTTCAAGCTTAAGCATTTTTTTTTAACTTATCGCAATGCACATACATACATATATAATTTGGTGGAAAAAAAGTTGTTTATATGATTTATTTTATGGCAGCAAGAAATTTATTATATTTTTATATTACTGTTTATTTTAATTTAATATTAATGATAATGATAATTTTTTTTTATAATAAGGTGTAAAATCGAAATTAGTATTGCTAATATGGCTAGGCATATTTCTTGGTAGATGTAACTAGCATACTCAAAAAATAAATGAAGGTGTTTAAAAATTTCTAAAACTCATTCAAACCGAATGACGTAACAATTTTAAAATGCCCAAATCCTTTGGAGAATATTTTATAAATAAATGAAAGCATCAAATTAATTAATTAACCATAGGGTTCGGTTGAAAGATTTCAACAGTATTTGTGGAATCCGCGATTTTGCTTGAAGAATAGGTGGCCAATACTATTTACATAGGTGCGCATACCTAAAGACGGACACAATGAACACTTTTCCGAATGGAAAATATGATCTAGACAAATTTTTAATACAGGGTATAGAAATATCGGAGTGCTTGCGTAGCATGGAAGTTGTTCACAACGATGCTGCATGAATTCTTTTGGAACAATAAATAAAAAGCAACGTGCTTTGAATTCACGAATATCGGAGGAGCATTGCTGATGCCACAATTGGGGACTGGCTGGCACTTGGCTAACAGGTTTAGTATAAATATTCTGGTGCTAATGTTTTGTATTAATTTTAATTTGAGTCATTTTTTCTGTGGTCACTATATGTACACTGCCAGTCAAATACATATGTACATGTTTTATTACAAAGTTTTAAATTTTGTAACTATTTCAAAAACTATAAAATCCAAGGAATAAGTCTTGTATATTTACTTATTTGGATGGATGAATGTATTTTCACAGTATTGCCAACGGGGGCCAAAAAATTTAATGGTAATTGTATAAAATAAACATAACATTTAAAAAATGTTTGCAATCTTAAAGGACATTATTTTTGCAGAATTTTTCTCTCCTTATACCCTGTACCTTATGGTTAAAAGTAAGTACAAATTAAGTTTGTGCATGCCGACAATGTATGTTACATATAGAAGGAGACGTTGGAGACACCTAAAGCAGGTAGCTTTTATGTTTTAAGTGACTAGAGGAGTCGATATACCCATGTCTCCCTTTCTGTCTGTCCGTCCGACTGTATGAAAGCCTAGATCTCAGAGGTGGTAAGAGCTAGAGCAATCAAAATTTTAGGCTGGAAGCGTTATTATTATTTTAGGGGAGACAAGTTTATTTCATATTTTTGATATCGGGTCTGTATTATATAGGCCTCACAGGTGTGATTCAGAGGACCTCGAAAAAAACCAAAAGTCTTAGATGAATCACTCGTTTGTTTATGAAGATATCGTAGCCAATTATGGTAATCGAAAGTTTTTAAGAGTTCCCAAGCACTGTATCAAATTTTTTTTTAAATTGGTTGACTATATCATATAGTCCCCATAATACCGATCGGTCAAAAAACAGTTTTGGATTAAATTCGTTGCATTTCGTTTGAATGTATATGAACCAAATTTATAAACAAATTTGACAATCAAATATCTTTTAGAGTTCTGTAGCAATGTGCTGGATTTAATTGCAATGTTGTGGTACAGGGTATCCCAAAGTCGTCCGCACCCGACTTTAACGTACGCCATCTTTCAAATATATTTCTTGTTTTTTTCCACATTTTTCTTTATAATATGTTTATTTTCGCTTAACCTCTTATAATATTTTATCATATGGCAAAATTCGTCTGGATCGAAATGAAAAGTTTTCCAGATTTCTATTCCGACAAAAGTAGAATCGTGAAATGAAAAGTAACTGGCTTTATTTACTTAACATTTTTTAATATATACTATTGAACCCGGCGGCGAAAATCGCCAGATAATGCATTGCATAATTTACAAATGCAGAAAATAATACATTATTCAAAAAAGCCAATATGTATAATGAAAAGTATAAAATTAATAAATTTCGTTATAAACTAAATTTGAAGTTTTGAAACCTTCATTCTGTGGAAGGACTCTTTGGTTTAATAAAAAAGCAAGCCTAATTATTATACATATCGTGCGACGTGTAATAGCCAATTGTCTGATTGATACCTCATTTGATTTGAAATCGCGCGAATCCAAAAAGTCTAAGAAGCCTTTGATGGTCACAAAAAACGGCCTAGTGTAATATATATATAGATTGCTTTTTTAATGCTTTAAAAAATATTGAAGTTTTATATATTTTTTAGAAGTTACAGAAAATATATCATATTAAACGATGTGTATCACCTGCAATAGTCAATAATCTTTAAAATGCCTAACACATACTTTAGATCCTTGCGAACATGGCAAAGCGAACTTCAGATTTTACTGCGATTGCATTTTTAAAGGGCGACTGCTGCAAGATGGCGCTGCCATTTGAATTTTGCGCCATAAAATAACGCAGCTGTGACAGGTCGGAATGAAAGTGATTCGAAATCGATTCATACTCAGTCTAAATCTAAAACAGGGATGTGCAAGAAGAGAGCGGCCAAAGTTGTAAATGTATTGGCCAGTGCGCAACTGAAAAATGAAAATAGCTTTACGCGCCCAAACTGCGGGGAGCCTATTCTGTCAAACATGCACGACTAAAGCATTTTTTCGTTTTGGCTTTTTACTTCGGCAATTGCTCGGCTCGTGTCTGAGTGAATACTCATTTTCATTCGGCCCCCACGGGCTATGGGTGCACATCACTGATCTAAAACACCAATTGTCTGAATGCACTCCTATTGACGTTTCAAAACGAGTCGAAATCTAAATAATGCCTATAATATTTTCTTATTAAATTAATGTAAATACAATAAAAATGGCTCACATAATGACATGAAGAAAAAATGTGTAACGCGCTACATAAGGCTTTGAAAGAAAACAAATTTTAAGCTTTTAAGATATAAATTAAATTTGTAGATAAGATACTTCCATTTTCAACGCGTTCTAAATGCCATGTTTATTGCCAATATATTAGAAACGTCAAATCTATATAATTTAAAAAAAATGCTTATTTTCATGATATAACTTTTTTTTCCTTGTTTTCAAATGGATAGCCTGTAATAAAACACTACAAAGGGTATAATACTAATATGTTCGTGCAAAAAGTATATACATGTTATATATTCTTGATCAGCATCAACAGCTGAGTCGATATAGTCATGTCTGTCTCTCCGTCTTTCTGTCTTTACGTCTGTCCGTATGAGTAAAAGGATCTCAGAGACTATAAAAGCTATGGAGCTGAAATTTTACCAAAAGATGCGCATAAGAGTCAGACAGATCAAGTTTTTCGATTTATATCGATATCTTTTCCCGTTTCCGCGTAAGAGAATTTCGCGGCTTACATCCACACTATAAAAGATATCGGATTCAAATTTATTACGCTTACACGCAATGAATTTAAGAATAGTTTTAGCTTCTATGCTTTCAAAGATATAAGTAAAACCGCGTATATTTAAGTATTAACCAAATGTGACATTTAATTGCAAACACTATTGATAAGAACTAAATGCTGATTAATGCCTTGAAGTTTAAAGAATAAATAATTATAGATGCATACATACACAAATACAATATATATAAAAATTCTGACAAACACTCACAAAACAACGTGGTGGACCTGTCCGACCATATACAAGCGCTCTTTATGCATTTGTACACCATCTTTTGATCAATTCTTACACAAATTTATGAAAAGCCTCAAACGTTCACAATATGTCCCTATTCAAGTGTTCGCCAGTGTACGACGCAGTATGTCTCCTTTATGGATCTGTTATGGTTTGTGCTACCTTTGCAGAAGACTTTGCTCCTTTTCTTAAGGCTGTTGTTGTCATTGCTAAATATGTTGTTTTTATGTTGCAAATGGCAAAAATGGACAAAAATTAACTGAGGAAGCTTTTTAGTGGGCACTTGAAAGCAATAATGACATTCGATGCCACATACCAAGCAGCAGATACTGCCGAGGCAGACGCAGTCCCCCAGCGTTAGTGATGTTGGCGGGATGTGTGTGAGTGTTGAGTTGACTACTGCAAATGGAATCGTACCACGTCGCAGTCAGTGAGCACTCGGAAGAAAAGACACTGCCAAGACAGCAAAACTATTTCTCATATACAGTGAGTGATAAATTAAGACTGAGTTTTTTAACGACCAAATTCTTGTCGATCGGAATTCCATTACTGGGAATAACTTGACAGCGTTCAACGGCTAGACGACGGTTAGAGCTTTATGATCAGCGTTTGTGTGTACGTGCTAATAGCCAGCCCGATCCTTTGGCGTCAGAGTAGAGTAAACCAAAAAAAAAATCTTTTAGAAATCACCACAGCATAGCCATAACAACGAACATAATGTACATACATGCATACTCGTATGAGACGGGTTTTTCATCTTCTTTCATCTTTCTACCCTAAACTTATGGGGTGCGTTCCTCTCCATGCGCATTCAAGCCTATCGTCTTCAGTCTCAGACAAACCGTTCTTAACGGCTCGTTGAAGTAACCGTTATACCTGCGCAATGCGTGTTTCTCATTGGCGGAAGCGTACAATGACATGAAGTAACGCTACCTGGTATAGGCGGGTTAACAAATAATTGGCCGGAAAGACGTATTGGAAAGTACTTTTGGGATTTTTACTATTTCTTAGTTGATACCGTCGAGGGTGCTTAGAGAGTTATGGTATAACAAAGTTAAAGGGTGTGGGAGCGAGAGCCTACTTACACACTTATAGTCCTTTCAGAAGGCTAGAATATTATGAAAAAAAAAAACAAAATAGCCGCCAAAACTCGGAATTTCTAAGTCGCTTACAACCGTTGCTTCTTTCAATTATAAAATACTAATCTTTATGAACTGGGAAGTTTGGGGAAAGTTACGCGCACGACATAGCCAATCCTTTCCAATTGATAACCTCACTCACTGTCCCCTAGGGTCTTGGTAATTCTTGTTTTTGCAAACGAGGCAGTTGCCCATCCCAGACGACATCTTCTGGGGGGAGTCTGCCTGGAGGATTTTACAAACGTAGTACGGAAGAATCATAACGTATGCTGAAGAAATCATTGATGATTATCAGTGCGATTTTCGATGTGGCAAATCAACGACGGACCTGTGCTTCGCACTAAGTCTAATTTATGAGAAATACCGCAAATATGGACGGGATGTTCACTGTCTGTTTCTTGACTTAAAGCAGGCTTTCGATTCAATCAAAAGAGATAAAATCCCGAATGTGTTCCACAGCTTTGGAATTCCAGCAGAATTAACGAGAATAGCATGCGCTACTCTCTTAAACACATCAGCGATGGTCTGAATCTAAGGCCAGCTCTCTGAGGGCTTCCCGATAGAGACGGGAGCTAAACAAGGAGATGCTCTGTACACAGTAATATTTAACCTGATGTTACACTTCGCCATAAGAGAAGTAAATACAGGCGGAAAACTTCTCTATAAATCATCACAAATCTGTGCATACGCTGATCATACTGCAATTCTTGCGCGCAACCTAAACGAACTCAAGAACGTATTCGTATCAATCCATGAAGTTAACAGACTCGGGCTGCAGATAAAAATGAAACGAAAACAAAATATATGCTTAGATCCTCAAGATAGCGCCAGCCTCAAGAACTGAGGATAGGTCCGTTTAGCTTTGAATCAGTCACCTCTTTCAAATACTTAGGAGTTTTGTTCTCAAGCTCTGGTGACTCGATATGCGCAATTAAATAAAGAGTCATTGCAGCAAATAGATGTTATTTTTCATACCTCAAATTATTTAAATCTAAGGGGCTGTACCCAAATTACGTGACCCAATTTTTACAAGTTTTGAACCCTTCCCACCCCTCGGTGACCAACCGTAGTATACTGTCGGTCAGCCTGATATGTCTACGACTTCCCTTGTACTCAGGCCTGTCGAGTGAGTGGGGGTCGAGTTCCCCACGGTCACTGTGTAATTACTGTCGTACTGTCGTGACTCAAGGTAAAGGTGTAATAGAGTGGCCGGTACATTTTCCCCCCAGGCCCGGATTTTCTCTCTACGGCCCTGCTTGTACTCATATATTTTTGACTTGAACAAACTTTGCACTTTAAGGTACAGGGTCTGAAAAGCAACGATAAACTTGTCGAAGATTAAAACCTTGGCAGCTATTTATACTCTATACCTTATTGAAAGGCGTATATTAAGTTTGTGCAAATGTATGCAGCTTTTTTTAAATATTTTTTTTATTGCATGTTCTGCTTTTTCCAATATATATATACTACTACTATATACATACGTTTATGTATGCAAGTACTAAGTTGGCTTTTAATGGTTCGGGGTTTCTCCAAGTCAAGTCAAAAACTAGTTGATTGACCATAGGGTATGGGTATTTTGCCGATTTATACGATGCATAAGAAATAGTATTTATGTATATACTTTTATATACTTATGTACATATATGGAAAACAAGACACTAAACTTTACAAGTTGTCATAATACACGATCATTTAATTATGTACAAATTTTGAATATATTATTTTTTTATACTTTTTTTGTATTTCTGGCGAAGTAATTTTTTAAATCGATCGAGTATTGAAATATTTATTTAAGCAGTTGAAGCATTTAATATAATAACTATATATCCTTGTGCGCAATATTTTTACTCACATGTTCCATTTGCATTGCGTCCGAAAATTTTACCTTGCGGGCTTAAAATTGGACTCGATGATGCCGAGGGTGCGCCGGATAGTGAACGTTGGCCCTCAGAAAAACAGCTGGCATGAGATAAATTGTTAATATCTTCCTGTTTTCCGGCATCCGTATTAGATCCCAATATTTGTGGAATAGAACTTGTTAATGATGCTGCTTGAGGAAAAATAGTTGAACAGGTTGCCGGCGTTGTTAAGCTTCCGCTTCCGGTAATGGTAGTGCTCTGACTTTGTATGCTTTTGGAGATGGCTCGAGATGGGGATATGGTTGTATTTTGCACTGTTGCTGTGGCTGTCACCGTGGTAATGGTGTCATTTGCCGCTGCTGTTGTTGTAGCCACTGTACTGGCTGTGACATGCGCATTTGGCTCCATTTCCATAATTTTTCTGAGCCGCGTAGACACGCAGCTTAGTTTTATAGACCTGTCTAACTGATAACAATGATAGCAAAAAATGCATGCAATTGAATTAATGTAACCTAAATGAATCGTAAGGACAGATACAAAAACGGTAACACAATTTTCGCTAGGCTTTTAAACTCTCAAGGCTGCCGCCAAGATATTTGTCATATTAAACAAAAATAATTTGGTAAATCTTGTTCAATATGGATGTACGTATCTATTAACACACGATTGCGCGCGAGATTGTTGTCATCCGTTCAGCTCGAGGCCCGACGAATTTCTGTTGTCACCAAAGAGCGAAGGCACATCTGAAACCGTTTCGCACTGGCAAAGAGGCGCCTGCCTGTTTTCGTTTTCTTAAGGAAAACATCATTGAGATAATTTTGAACCGAAGAAAAAACGTACATAAAATCACGCAGCAGATGTGGCAAGCGAAAGGGTTAAAAGGGATATTAAGAAATTCAAAGGAATGGAATGCAGAGGCAGAGCAACAAACTCATTGGTTCGTTCTTTCAGTTGTACTTGCAGTCGAGGGTAAGTTTTTCTACATAAAACTCACTCAACAGCCTCAACCAGGAGCAATATTATCATGATCAGGTAAGTTGTTTATACCAGTTTTCAATGATTCTAATTAGAAAAAGTAACGCTCACCTTTTGTGAGATGCGAGTTCTGAGTGCGTTTTCTGAGCACAATTCAAGTCGAGGCTGCTGTGAATAAGAAGCTACTGCTCCGCCTCTATGTTTAAACAGAGAATATGCAAATTATGCTATTTTCGTGGACTTTGTACAGAAAAGTCTAGATATTAACTTTTGATGTTGTGCATAATATAAATAAAATATATTAAATTGTTTTTGTGCAAGTTTTAAACTCATGGTGTTATAGATTTTTATTGGTCGACAAATAAATTTTTTCCAATTACTTGCTTTGTCATTATTTTTCAATTTCAATTTTGTGAATAAAAATTGTGCACCGAACCAACCACAGATTATAATTATAATTCGAAAATGACTGCTCTCGTTAGATTTAGTTCAAACTTGAGTTCTATTCTTTTTTAACTATTCCATCTATCCATCTAAATATTTCACTTTGCTTCGTCTCGCACAAAACTGAGTACAACAATTTACTGGTGCAGGAATGAACTCAAAAAAGTCAAAATCAATTAAAAAATTTAAAAAACTGTGCAGTGAAACGTTTACTTTTTTTCTGGTCTTTGTACTTAGAACATATAGCGGAGTCCAGTCTCAAAATTGTTGTAACCTTATGTTGTCTGCCTTTGACTGATTATCAAGATTTTATTGCAATATATACCCTGGCCCGTCGTGAGAGGGGGGATTTCGCTGAGAAAACTCCGGGCCCGGTGTAATTACTGTCGTAATAAAATATTCGGAATGTCTTGTTTTTTTATGGATTTTTTAACGCTGTTTTTCACGCTATCTTTTTTGAGTGCAAAAGTTCGTCGTAAAGGTGTAATAGAGGGAACGGTACATTCCCCCCGGGCCCGGTTTTTCTTTCTACGGCCCTGTTTACCTATAACCTTTCGCTTTCTATCTGAAGATTATTGGCATGATTATTTTTTGTCAAGTATTAAAGTTTCTTGTTATAAAAGAGATATTTCACAGAATGAAATTCCCACATTGTAGACCGATACTTTGGATTTTATGCATCTTATTTTTTTTGTAATATGTATTACAATTTATAAATTTTATTTTTGTTATAGATTAAGTTTACAATAGTTATTATTAACAATAAAATACTTTAAGTTATTTAACCTATGTATACAATTTAAATTACTCTTACATAATCAATTTTTGTGATCTTTCTTATTTTGTTTATTGGAATGAAGAAATATTACACTAGGATGGGTGTATATTAACAATCGAAAGAACTCCATGAACCCGTGCACTCGATGGCTAATCTATTGACCGTTTTGGGCTATAAATAATTTTTTTGAGTGCAGGGTGCGCATTAGAGAAGTAAGCGCTCCATAATCACTATAAATTATTGACGCTGATGATTTGATTAATCCAGCCGATAAAAGCAGACACTTTAACATAAACGCCAGGCACGTCAAAACGACCACAGCCGAAGCCCCAAGAAACCAGTCCCGCCAACTCAAAAAATCCATCATCTTGACAGACCAAAGGACCGCCACCATCGCCTTGGCAGGCATCGTGGCCTTCCTCGCCACCAGCGCAAAAGCTAGAAGCGGGCAAAATGAATATTTTCTCAGTGACTGAATTAACTTTTCGGATGCATTCGGTGTCGCTGACTATGGGGATTTCTGCTTCCCGCACTCGTAGTGGTATTGGACCAGCTGCGAAAGTACACCATATGGTTATTACTTTTTTTACGTGTCTCAAAAAATTAACTTACCTTCACCCATATATCCGTAACCGGTGACAGTACAACGTTTACCAGCGGTATGACTTACTCCTCGGGCTGGCAGACATACCAAACACACGCCGTCACGTAGCTCAGCTTGTCCATGGAGTTTGAGTAGAGCAATGTCATTATCCAGAGTTTGACTATTATGGTTATGATGTATATAAGTTGTGGCAACTCGGAGTGTCTGAGCACCCGGACTTCCATATTTTCGAGTCAAGTCGTAGTCGCCAACACGCACGTAGATGGCGTCACCTGAACGCACAATACTAAAAAGATAAATTTATTAATTAAACTATCAAAAAAATGTGCATTATGAAATATCAACACCTACTTAGTAACACAATGCGCTGCGGTAAGCACCCATTGAGTTCCAATGAGTGCAGCACCACACAAATATTGATTCAGCGAGTTAATAAGCGCTACCTGCCAACACCATTCTCCGTTCCCGCCGTCTTCTCCGCCGACAACTCGCGCCTTGCGTGGCCCGGTAAAGCTTAGCTTGCTATCGTGCAATGATCGGCTATAGAGGCTGTGCCGGTATGAGACAGAGTGCTCATCCTGCTGTTCATGGTATACGCGCAACTGGCTGGGATCCATTGTACTGGTTTCAACTACGTTGGTGAGTTTATCATTGTGAATTTGTATGGGTACAATAGCGGAGCCAAGTATAAGACGCTCGTTAGTTTTGTTTATACTCTGGCTGGAGTATGAGGCGGCTATTTGACGAGGTAAACGCAGGGAAGTATGCTTTCTCTGGTTGTAAGCTATCACTGAAAGAATTGGCGCGGCTCGTCCAGTACGTAACGTTCCCTTTACGCCGCAAACGTACTTTGAGTAGACGTGTGGTCGGGGTGTGGTCGAGGTTGTTGTTGTAGTCGCTATGGTGGTTGGTTGGGATGGCATACTTGGTTGTTGAGGTCCATAGTAATCACCGTAGTTGGGATTTTGAGGTAATGGCATTGGGAAGTTTGCTTCTTGATATGGATAGTGTGGTAGTGTCTGAGTGGGCTTATATCCAGCATATGTGTAGGGTGCTTGGTGAGGATAAGGCTGCGGCTCCACCAAAGGAGGAGGATAATTGAAGAAGCCTGTATCATTGCGCGATTGCAGTTGCTGTCTTTCCAGAATTTTGCTTTTCGGTGCACAGCAGACTTGTCCAGAACGTTTGCATCTAAAGAGATCAGTCATCTCTGCATTCTCTGTAAAATCAGAATTTGCATTTTGCATCTTGTTGCATTAAAATAAAACTACTTACTAAAGCAAGTAAAGCTTAATAAACTGACAATGCAGGAGCCCGGACATTCTTCCCTGGTATCTGGATTGGTTGTGTTGGGTATAACGTAAGGTGGAGAAGTTTGAGTAAACGTAGCAGCTGTCGTTGGTGGAGGCAGCTTCGGCTTAGAAGCGCCGGCTCTGCAAGAAACCGGTAAAGACTTAAACGACATGATAAACAGTAATCTTACCTTGAGTTATCGCAACAAACAGAGCCCTTCGCACAAGTCGTCGGGGTGGACACCAGCACCGACGGTCGTTCACAAAAGGCCGCCATTATGTTTAGCAAACAAAAACCGGAGCAGCGGGGAACTTGGGGTGGCGCTTGTGACGTTGGAGATGGAGATGATGATGGGGAGTTGAGAGTGCTTTCGGCAAAGGATATTATTTGCGATAATAAATCGCCACCAGTCTGGGTGGCTGTAATGGGCGGTGGAGATTGTGTCGGTGGCCTTGTTGGTCTTGATGCTATTTTAACAGCCGCCTTTGTAGGCGTTATTTTAGTTGGAGGTTCATCTGATGTCCCCCCCGTAACACAACAGCTACCCTCTCCCGGGCAAAAGGCTTCTGAATCAATGTCATCACAAAAAATGGCGAAGATTCCGTTCATGCATTCGCCCTCACACTCTTTTAGTACTTGACCATTAGACGCCACTTCCTTAAGTTTATTGCCACTAGTATCACTACTGGTTTCATTTGCCTCCTCTTCGTCATCTTCACTTGCAGTCGCCTCTGTTGTGGTTGTGGATGTGGACGTTGGTTTCTTAGATTTGACTGGCTTACCGAGCACCGAATTATTACTGATGTTGGTCTTGGTGCGCGCAGGTTCCTGTGTAGTGCTTGTCAAGTTTGTAATTGCGGATTTAGTATTGTTACTTGGCACACTATTCGGTTTTACTGAGACTGCATGAGGCTTTTCTGTTGTCGTTTTGCTTATCGTCTTATTGTTTTTTAATATTCCCATATGCTCTGCGAATGGTTAAGAGCTTTATTAAAATACATATTCCTATAAATGGCAACATACTGGCTGGAATATAGATTCCGTTGGGCAGCTTTCCATTAGAAAACTCGTCAAGCGAAACGCAGCACTTGCTTCCCGACTTGCACAGGTTGCTATTAGTCAGATATGCCTCACAATACTCTGCAATACGATCAGCGACACATACTCCAGTGCAATTTTCTACAAAAAAAAAGCGCATATATAGCAGACTAGTAGAGAACAAGATGGCTGTTAACGACTTACTACCCTCGCTTTCGGAATTGGAGGCCTCCTGCTTATCCTTCGGTCTTAATGACGTGGGTTTCTTAGTGGTAGTATGCTTTTTAGTTGATGCAGGTGCTGTAGTCGTTGTTGTTTGCTTGGGTAAGGTTTTTGGCTTCATTGTTGTGGTCGTTGATGAGGGGGTTTGCTTTAAAGTGGACATAGTAGTAGTTGACCTTTGAGTCGTTGTGCTTGTTGTTGTGGTCTTAGGAGTGGTCGTTGCACGTGTCTCTGTTGCGTTTTTTCCTTTACATAGTTAGACAATTAAAAACAAGTCTTTAAATAAGATCCACTGTCGAAGGGTTATAACGTACCTGGACCATTCTCAATACAACACTTCATGCTAGGCAAAGGACACGGAACGTCGTCCAGCACCTCGTAGCAAATAAGGGTGGCTAGCGTGTGAACACACACGCCCGGACAGTCCTTAGCATCGGCTGTGCTCGTAATTGTATCTAATAAACCTTGAAGTTCCACAAAAATTTTAGTAACAATTTATTTGGCAGTGTTGCACTGATTACCTGATAAAAAGCTGCCTGCCAAGGAGTCGTCTTGGGACTTGACTAATGGAACGCTGCCAAGCAGGATTAGTACAACAGGTAGCATAAGAGCACATAAGGAATACCTCATGACCGAATTTCTTTTGACTTTTTTATAAAATAGATAACTAGTCATATTCTTAGATTTTTAATCATACAGCTAGTACAACATGGAAAATATATATTAAAGTTAATAAATCCTGCAAAAGCATAAAAAATAAATTAAGTAAAGATTTATTATTTGCACTACCATAAATAAAATGCTAACTACACCCTGTTCTGTTTTCACACGTTAGGTACTTTGCATGAAAAGAAATTGAAAAGGGGAATTCCCTAACTAAATTTCGAAAAGATTAGCTTAATGAAAATATTTTTCTTTAAAATTTCAATCAAATGGCTTATTTAAATCTTGCTGAGAGCGTGTAAAAACAGAATTGGATGTGTTTATATAGAATGTAGTACAGTATTTAAAGTCAAGTCACATGTGAAACACATTATTTTCGGCCTAAATATTGCAAATTTCGATTTGGTAATGAAATGTGACGCAAGCAAAATGAACTTTGGTAACGCGGCCTAAAAAGAGTTTATCTATACTATGCTGCTGTACACACTGATAAGAAAAACTTGTTCATAAAACCGGTTTAGAGAATCCGCTTGCAAGCTTTATTTAGAAATTCCCCTGCTCTAAGAATTTTCTCCTAGAGTGATAGCGCTATGCTATGATACAGGTATTGGCAAGTGGCAAGTATAACCAATTTACAGTAAGGTCGTTGCTTCTTTGTATCCGATTTGTGCCATTTTACTAGACAGTGCATCTTATTTCAATACCAAGCATATAGTGTTTATATGTACATGTTCATATTTGTACATATGTACATAAAGTGTCTGTAAATGTCCGACAAACGTGCTGACCAAAAGCTTGCGACTCTTGAGACGGGCACAAAAGGCAAATTAACACGACTCTGTACACATTTTCATTGTGTGTCCCACTTTAGATTTTGGCCTAATGAATGTATTTGGGTTGCATACACGAAACAAGAATGGAATAAAATTACGTACGCTGGGCAAAGCTTGAAACTGGTTCTATTTGGTGTTCGTCGTGCACTGCAAATAATTATGGAGAGAAGAATACGAAAATAGGAAAGCCAACCAAACTGGTCATTGTAGTAAGTACTAAGCCAGACAACGGACAATTTAAACATAGTTGGGCTCATCAGAATCTTCTTATTAGATAGTAATAAACAAAAAAAAAAAGGGCACCTGTCTCTAGTTTCATTTTTAAAAAAGTAAGCGCAAGACTAGCTTTGAAGTACTAAAGTCCTTTTTGAAAAGTCTTAATAAGATTGTTTTAAATATAAGCATTTTAAAGAAGGCATAAATTTAAAATTGACATGAACAGTTTTTCGCTAAACTCTTGCAGTTTTCTGTATTATCATTCTTCTTCTTAGAAGAAGTATGCGTATTCCATGAGTACAGTGATTAAACCAACGCATTCTGCGCTCTATCCAAAAATTATTGTCATCACTATTAATTTATTTTTTTTTTTTTAATTTAGAAAGTGGCACAAAGTGAATTCTTACTTCACACTCTTTACACTTTGAGAGAGCGAACTAAGCCAAGTGCTCTTATTTTATTAATCATTCGCTGTACATAATGTATGAGTAAATATGGGCATAAACATTTGACACAGATCTGTCCGATGAAAGAAATTGAAAATAAGAATAGCAAGGGTCACACAATGCAACATTTCCTGCTCTTAAAGGCTTTAATTTGCACATTATCGTTGTTGCAACTATTTGTCACAATAGAATTTTTTAGAAAGCAAAACATTTGCTTAAATTTTTTTTTTTTTTGTACTTACTAGTACTTATAATAAAATTTCATAAGTCAAAATATCTGAAAAATCATATATGATTTCCAATTTTTAAGTTTAAAAATGTACACTCACAAATTTTTTGTATGATTTCAAGGATAATGAGAATTCAGCAAGCTAACACCAAAATAACTTTTATTTTGAAATTGTTCTCAATTCGTTGGCGGCCCTTGTTTTAAAGAACAAATTAAACGAACACGCAAAGAAACACCGCTGGCTGATCGAATTGTTGGTAACAGTATATCCACGTAGTAGGATCGGAATGTTAACTCAAGTAATTCGCATCAAGTCTAAAATATTAAGTGTTTTAAATGAATTTATCACTTGTAATTCTATAAAAGATTAATCACTATACTTCACTATTATATTTATTATGTACATACGTGCATACATATGTATATTAAAAAACAAACCGTTTTCGTAATTTATAAATATGCCAATATTTAACAAAAGACTCTTTTTAATATGGACACTGATACAGTGTAAGCCTTTCAGATGCCACAAATGAACTGACTAATACTCAAGGTTCTTGTTTCTTACCAAGGTGTATTCAAACATAAGCTACCACGTCCAAGGCCACACAGACACACGGAGAAAGTGAGTAAAAGAAACAAGCTAAAGAGAAGAGAGCATATTGCAAAGAGAGTACAGTCTAGACACCTGCTCTGTTGTGCTACCTGTGTATTACAATACCTGTTGCCAGTTTCGTGTTTGTTTCTAGCTCGTTGCAACCAAATTCTTTTGACAAATATTGTATTAACAACGGGAACGGGCAATAGAAGGGTTAACATACCTGATAACTGTACAAACGTGCATTTCGATTTTACTGTTATGGACATACATACTTATTTATGTACATGTATGCTAGTAGTTGTAGGTGGTACACATATATACTATGCTTAAGCAACGAATATGCATCTACTAATAGTTGTATATTCTACGATTGCGCATAAAAATGCGATTTAAGATTCTGAGTGAAAGTGTAATTAAAAGAAGGTTTGTCAGTTTCATTGATGAAAAAGATGTCCTACCGCTGCAGCAATTCGGCTTTCGACGAGGTCATAGTACACTACATGCCCTACTCAGAATTAAAAATATTATTAAATCCAATCTAGCTAGATATAGGTCCTCTGGAATGGTCCTCTTGGATATAAAAGCAGCATTTGATTTTATGTGGCACGAAGGTCTTGTACATAAAATGTATCTTTTGGAATATCCCCTAGAGCTGACAAAAATTATTCAGAGGTCTTTCGCCGTTCATTTGGGTAAAGTGCAATCTCAAAAGCGCGACATATGCGCAGGATGCCTGCAGGGGTCATGTATATCCCCAATTTTTGTACAACATTCTTCTAATTTTCCACATCTCAGAGAGTGCACATCATCCCTTTTTGCTGATGATGCCGCAATTCTTTGCTCTGGCACTTTAGCCTCTGATATCACTAATCACCTCCAAGATGCTTTTGACATCCTGAAAAATTCTTGGTTATGCTGACAAAACCCAAGCTATATTTTTTTTAAGAAAACGCAAAAATATTTGCCTCCCGACAAGCCATATCAAGTTGAATCTGGTTGATGTTAACTGGGAAAGCAATGTAAAGACCATATTGACTACGTCAACAAGAAAATCAACATATTAATTCGCTTATTGTTCACTCATAAATACAAATTCTCGTCTCAATTTAGAAAACAAAATGTATCTATATAGATCAAATTTTCAAGCAGTGTTGTATTATGGAGCCCGAACCCGGGGCTGTCACGCTAATAGAATTCAACTAACACAAAACGAATTGTTAAAAAAGATTTTAAACCTTCCTTGGTATCACTCCACCATTGATCTATTATACATACCAGGCCAAAAATTGAATTCGTTTCAGAGAGAGTCAACCGTCGCGACGCGTCGCCACAAGGATAATATTCATATACATACATATTCCGAGTTTACGCATATTAAAAATTTATTATTAGATAGTACCTAGTTTAGTCATAGAGTAAGTTCAAGATATATGTCGCTCATATTCAAATGTTTTTTTGTAATTTTTTCCCCGCCTCTTATGACTCTGATGTCAATATACATATATACTCATTATAATTTAATAACTCAGTAGAAAAGGTAATTAATTTAGCCTGAACTCTTTATCTAAAGAAAATTAAACTCCACATTTATTTTGTAATGCCTAAGACTAAGTGAAGTACGTAAATGTTAAATGTGTGTTAAATTTGAAGTTTTTAATTTTGTATCTACTTTTCTTTCTGTCATAAGCATTTGCAAACACCTTTTACATATACTAGTTTAACTTTTTAAGTAAATAAGACAACGATGATCAGATGCTCAACGCTTCTCTGCGTTCCCAGGCTTTGAAATATTTCGGCAGCGCACTTTTCAAAGTAAAATCTTAACAACAGCTTTGCACGAAAGGCTCGAACGGAAATTTGAATAAATCTCGAAAAAAAAAATTGAAAGTGGTAAAAAAAAGGGAAAAATTAAAAAAAAAAACTTATAAAAAATTTTTTATTATTCAGAACGTGTGCGTGTGACCATTTTTACCTGAGCAAATAGATAAGGCTAAACCCGTCGGCAGTCGTGAGTGTTAGTGGTTGGTTCGACCATCAGGCTGACAACAGAGCCAGCACTTTGTATGCAAATTATCATGCCGAATAGTTCCAAGCGTCTGGAATGATTCATATTGCGTACAAACAAAGCAGCGGCCTCGCCGTATCCTTTAGCCACAAAAATTTATGTCTCTCTTTCTTCAAGGATGATCTTACATTTTTACAAAAAAAAAACTTTTCCGTTATAGACACTTTTTTTTGCGTATTTTCGTGCGTGTTTTTTTTATCAATCTGATGAATATTTGGAAATTAACATTTTCGTGAGAAAATTGCTTATGTACCCACCCTTTGAAGGAAAATTTCGCTTTTTTTTTTAGATTAAATAATAAATTAAAAGGGCAGCAATACCAAAAATCATCAATTTTAGTGTTATGTAGCTGTTCTGAAAACATGGGAGCAAAGGAATTTAAGAAAATAAAAAATTAGTAATAGTATCATGGGGCATTAAAAATGAAATATTATGAACTTCCTTTTTTATTCTTATGACCCATACGGTCAAGTGTTAGTAGAAGATGTGCCAGACCACCACCCGTTTGTATAAAATGATACCCCCGGGGGATACAAAAAAATGTTACTGAAGAGGGACTATGTGTATCTACTGCACACTGGTTCCAAATACAAATTTTAAGCAACAATTTTAAAGAAAAGAGTACGGATTTTAGACTTGGCAAAGATTCTTTTTAAAGTTGTAATAAAATCACTAATAACCATCGACCAGACTAGACGACAATATAAAATGTCGACCAAAAAAGAACCTTTATAAACGCCTAGGTCATTAGAGATGGTAAGATTTCAGATTAGTTGCCTTATTATGTCACGGGACATAAATTAATTTTATTTTTTTAATATCAGCGTTATATTATACTATAGCTCCCATAGGGATGTTTCAGAGCACCTAGGGAAAAACAAAAAGTTTTAGATTTAGACACTACACAAGTATAAACATTGTGGATATGCAAGAACAGTTGCGTGGATATCATCCCTGTTTATCTGTCTATCTGTCTTTCCGAATAAATAAAAAGATTTTGGAGACTATAAGAGATAATGAGCTCGAATTAAGCAAACCGATGCGGATTAACAGCAGGCAGATCAAGATCGGATGACAACTTTAAAAGTTATACTTTGCAGGAAGTTACAGCTCGCCCCATAACATTCTTTTGATTAAAATCTCGTGGAAACTTCGGGAATTAAAGCAAATTTAACCGCCTTTGTCCAGAATATCCTTTAAAAACAAGTTATTTCGAAAACTTTTTGTGACTTTGTTACAGACTCTTGTAGCCCCTGTGGAAACCTCCGATGGCAACAATGGTTCACGGATGGGTCCAAAACCGAATAGGTGTTGGAGTCGCTGGACCCAAAACCAGAATCTTTATTGCAATGGGTATTTGGCACAGCGTCTTTCAAGCAGAGATTCATGCCATAGAGATCTGCGCCTAAAGTATCCCTCACAAGGGAACTAGTGGAGCAAACATATTTCAGATAGCCAAGCTGCTATCAGGGCACTATCATCAAGGACCATTTCCTCCAGGAGATTAAAGAATGCCATATTCCCTAAACAGAGTCGTGCTATGTTGAGTACCTGGACGCTCAGGAGTGGATGGAAACGCGATCGCTGATGATCTAGCACGACAGGGTGCCTCCATCCCGACTACATCTCCTGCGCCTTTCTGTGGTATTGGTTGGTCCACAATCAAGACCATGGTAATCAAATGGGCTGCAGGGGAACATATGAGATACTGCCTCTCCTTACGGGGGCTGCGACAAGCAAAATCGATTGTCAAACCTCTGGATATGATCAAGAAAAAAGTTCTTGGCAGAGCGGACAAAAAACTACTGGTAGCATACCTATCTGGGCACCACACTGTAAGATACCATCTACATAAAATGGGCCTATCGGATTCTTCAGAGTATAGACTCTATGTCGAAGACGATGAAACCACCAGGCATATTCTCTGTGACTGCCCAGCGCTGGTGTTGGACAGAGACTGTCACATGGGAAAGGAACGGATCAGTCCTTTCCATCTTAGGTCAATACCAAAAAAAGGCCTACTGTTATTCATGTGGAAAGCGGAAAGTCTTTGGCATTAATTTATTGATACGGTACAAAAGATCTTCTGGTCGCAGTGCCCCACCTCTTTGTCAGGAACTCATACAGCAAAAAAAACAAAAAAAAATACACTCCTTGTAGACTAAAATACAACAACTTATTACGTTTTGAGGACACAGCTCAAGTTGACATGGCAGTTGGAATGGCCACTTTGTGGTGTTCCCTAAATACCAAATAATAATCAAAAACAATATCGAGCGTTGGTGGTACAAGGTATTTTAGAATCTGGCAGGCACGACAGTACCATTCTTAATCCGATAAATACTGAGGAAACTAAGAAGAGTGCAGGGCGTAGTCCTAGACGTTGTGGTCGTTATTTTGAACGGGAAGCTTGGATAGTATAGGTGTAAACAGGCCTAAAGAGAGGGGAGGGGGAATGGAATTGTCTCAGGGGCCCGGTGTAATTACTGTAGTACTGACGTGATTCAAGCTAAAAGTGTAATAGAGGGGCCGGAACATTTTTTCCCCCGGGCCCGGATTTTCTCTCTACGGCCCTGGGTGTAAACCGCTTAATTCTCCTACGGAGAACGGGGCAAATTATTATGAATTAACAAACTTGATCTTCATAATGCGTATCTTCTGGCAAAATTTTGCCTCTTTTCCTCTTATAGTCTCTGATATCCTTTTGTTCATACGGATAGACAGACATGGCTATATCGACTCTGCTGTTGATGCTGCTCAAGAATAAATATGCGCCTCTTTCTATACCTTTGGTAGAGGGTGTTAAAACCTTAGACGTTACAAGCCGCATGTTATTTTTACTTATCATTATTTTTATCTTTTGAATGTACTTCCAAAGAAGTAAATTCTGACTTTGGTATACATTTAATCAGATTCACCCTCACTACGATTTTTTCTCCTATATTACTATACCCCTCGAAGCTCCAATATTTATAAAACTAGCATTCATGGATGGGCACAGTATACAGTTTTTTATTGTCCGATGGTTAAGTAACCCAGAATCTACATAAATTTTTGTTTGTCCATACGTTAACTTATAAAGTTATTAGTATTTTATCTCCAACTCAAAAATGAATAAAATACCATTGATTCTTTTTGAGCCTAGTACCGAAAAGATGGCAGGAATGGTACAACCATTTTTTTGTGTAACATCCAGAAGAAACGAGTAAATGCGAAGTTTTTTTGACATAGATTCATTTTCCACAAATAGTTTTGGCGAGTTACTCAATCATTTTCTAAGCAATTTTTTTGAAAGATCGGCCCTTTCTTATAACACAGACCAACATGGTTTAGTTTTTGGAAAGCTATGGGTCATTTCCGAAGTAATTTGCTGCGTAGAATCCGAATCCGGGACCAGAATTGGCCTATCACGTCAGGATTTTGAGATATTTGAGGTTATTTACCTGAAAAACGGGGTTTTTTCCTGCTTTTGAGGTTATGTACTGGGTGCAAATCATTTTTGCGGTCTGTCACTCCAGTTACTTCATTTAGTACCACTCTTACCCTTTAATTTAAAAGTTCAAGCGATCATATATTTTTTTCGCAAAGTTATGGCTATTCAAAGTTACGAAGTATATCCCTTCGAAGGTATTAGCATTTCACAGGTCTACAAATACCGCGGTCATGTCAGTTGCTGTAAAGCTAAGGGTCATTTCCGAAGTAATACCCGTTTTTCGGGTACATAACCTCAAATATCTCAAAATCCTGAAGTGATAGGCCAATTCCGGCCCCGGATTCGGGTTCTACGCAGAAAGTTTCTTCGGAAATGACCCTTAGCTTCCCAACAACTTATCCAGTTGGCCTGTGTTATTGTCTCAAAGGCTTAATGCAAATGCTAATGATGTCGGGGAATATTATTCGTAACTTTGAATAGCCATAACTTTGAGAAAAAAAAGAGTAAGAGTGGATGATAAATGATGTAACTGGAGGGACAGACCACAAAAATGATTTGCACCTTTGTACATAACCTCAAAAGTAGGAAAAAACGCAGTTTTTCGGGTAAATAACCTCAAATACCTCAAAATCCTGACTGACGTGATAGGCCAATTCTGCCAAATTACTTCAGAAATGACCCTTAGCTTTCCAACAACTGACATAACCCCGGCATTTGTAGGCCTGTGTAATCAGCGGTGGGCACGCCTTGGCTCTTTTTACTCCGAGTGCTCTTTCCGTTATTTCTTGCAAGTGGCGCCAGCTAGACGCACACCGCTGCTTATAATCCATCAATCGCTATCAACATAATTTATTAAAATAGAAAGCAATTTTAAAGGCTTTGACATAAAAAAAATTCTTCGTTCTATTTTTGGGGACAGTTTTTGCTATTTATCTTAACGTTTCAATATAAAAGTGGCGAGCTTTAAGTTGGGCGTGGCTGCCATTAAGGCAACTTATTAAAAAATCCGAAAACTAAGCGACAATCTGCAAAATGAAAGTCAGAAGGCAAGGCAAACCTCATAAATAGCGTTTTCAGAAGTCAAAAATACTGTCCAGGAATTTGTAAAAATTGGGTCACGTAATTTGGGTACGGTCCCTCACGTTCCACGAGTTTGGAAGACAGCTAAATTCGTACCAATTGCCAAACCAGGTAAACCCCTTGATATACTAGACCTACTAGTTTGTTAAGTGGCTTGTCTAAGATGCTAGAGAAATTAACTAAAACTCGACTTGTCAATTATTTAGATTAACACAGTATTTTGCCTAATGTACAGTATGGCTTTAGACCTGGACTTAAATGCACGTATCCTTTACTAAAACTTAAGAATTTAGTAAAAGATAGTTTTCAAAACAAGCAGTCAGTGAGGCTGCTTGGCTAGACATTGAAGCGGCAAGTTTGGAAAGATGGAACGATACACAAATTAAAACTTATTGGAACGCCCATATACCTTACTTAATATAAAAAATATTATAGACTGAAATTAAAAAGACTCCGGATCTTCACATACTGCGTGCATGATTTTATTACTAACTAAAAAAACACCTTACGTCTAACACTTTGTGTAATGTTAATCTATGTTAAGCGTTTGAAATATAAGGCGTTAAACGAACCAGTTCTATGCAACTGGTAAAAAGTTAAGTGCCATCGTCATACAAACCAATTAGCCCTCCTAACTTGTCTTTCGAAACTGTTTAAAAAAGCACTTCGGGTGCGCATCAGCCCACACCTCAAAGCCCGCAACATTATACCATCGCACCAGTGTCAATCACATCACATCAGAAATTCGCACTGCATTCGAGCTACGGGAATACGGATGTCGCACAAGCATTTGACCAAGTCTGGCTGGTCGGACTTAATAACAAAGCTGCAGCCACAAAATGCGCACAAACTGGTTGAGTCGAATCTCTATAAAAGGGTCTTCGCAGTGAGATGTAACACATGCACATCCCAGGATCACGTCATCGATGCTGGAGTGCCCCAAGGCAGTGTTCTTTGACCAGTCCTCTATATCCTATACACGGCGGACATTCCCACAGACTACCAGCTAACAACTTCTACGTTTGCTGATGATACAGCGATTCTTAGTTGCTCCAGATTCCCAGCAAAGGCAACTGCTCAACTGGCTCGTCACTTAATAGCTGTGGAGAGATGGCTTGCAGACTGGCGCATACAAGTAAACGAACATAAATGCAAGCAAGTTACGTTTACGAACAAAAAAAGGAGGTGCCTCTCCATGCTGTTGACAAACGAATGCATTCCACAAGTTGACGAAGGGCATTCATCTAGACAGGCGACTTACGTGGCGAAAGCACATAGAAGCCAAAAAGACGCATCTGAAACTCAAGGCAAGAAGCCTTCACTGGCTAAAATCTCTCTCATTAGCTTGGACCATAAAATCCTTCTATATAACTCCGGGCTTAAACCAATCTGGACCCATGGTTCTGAGTTATGGGGTAACGCTAGTGGACACAGCGAGCACAGTGCTCACAGGGGCATCGTGGTATCTCCGGAACGAGGATATTCACAGAAACCTGCGTATCAATCTCGTAAAAGAGGAGATCTCGGAAAGACAGAAAAAAAATCAAATCAAGTTCGCCTCACATACAAACCCACTTGTCAGATCTTTGATCCGAGTTTGCAATCACAATCGACTGCAGTGCAACGACCATGTAGCCCAGCACCATCTTTTTAGGGCCGTTTATATAAATGCAATTAAATAATTAATTGTAAACTAAAGGGGTATACGCAGTTCGAAAAATTTCGCGCGGATTGACAAAACGTCATATGAAAAAAAAACCCAAATGGGATTCCATTCCGCGCGAAATTTTTCGAACTTCGTATAGGCCTTAAATTAGAATAAGATTTGATTAGTGATTGTTAGTTCCTAGCGGAGATGCAATAAAAAAATTGAAAAACAAAATTCCTATTTTCTTTCATGATTCGACAGATCCTAGTTTTTGGTTTCCAGAATAAGAGTATTTCTTCATAAAAAGGTGTACATTTTCGTTCGTACATTTGAAAATGTAATCCAAATCCGCCAGCAGCATATTTGGAAATTCTTGAACTAAGGTCAAGTTTATAATTAGGCAATTTTTTTTTTTTTGTCACACTAAACGAAAAACTTCAATCGCTCTGTTGTGTGTCCTTAATATGATTGAAACCTACACGTACACGGTCTGGCATATTAGTCTGTTATTTTTGGCAGATTGGGATTTTTCTAAGTGTATAGAAAGGTTTTTCCAAGTGGAATTAATTATAATTTATTATTTATAATGTATCATCTGTTCTGTGATATGAACATCTGTTGTCAGAATTCAGTGTGCACATACAAATAATTGTTTGCTATAAAATTCGTGGTTTAGTATCGATATTTAAAACATCGATAACAAATCCATCGGGTTTTTGCAGCTCTACTTTTTACCCAACCATTTTATTTGTTTACTATACACATTTATATGCTAATCTACTATTTAATAATGCTTTTAGCTTTAATGCTTTAATTAGCTTTAATTTATACAAAAAATCGTTTTCAATTTATCGATATGCTGCATAAAGCCAGATCTCTTTGCACCCCTAGTCAAAATACAGCTGCTGTGCTTAAATTGAAAAAAAAAAAAACAATTGTTATTTACTAGCGTAAGTATGTGTTAGATTGTGAAATCTGCTTTCATTGATAACTAAAATTCAAATTTTGCTAATCTTAAAGTCGTAGCAACATGACTATCCAGCACCCACGTCTACTTTTTGGCCTGGTATTATTTTACCTTGTGTACCTTATTAGTCTAACAAGTGGATACTTTGCTGCTCTTGACAGCTCTGAAAGTAGTAAAAACTGTTTTTGTGAGGTAACAATTTATTTTCCGACTTTGGCCCTTATTTATATCAAATATTTACAGTTGAAAGGCTCCATTAATGATTGCAGCTGTGACGTGGACACTGTGGACCATTTTAATAACATGAAAATTTTACCCCGCCTCCAAAGCTTACTAGTGAAAAACTTCTTTAGGTTTTACAAAGTCAATCTAAAGCATGAGTGTCCATTTTGGCCAGACGACAGTCGTTGCGCTATACGCTTCTGCCAGGTGGAAAACTGTGAGGAAAAAGCTATTCCAAAGGGAATTAAAGAAAATGAAGCACATGGAAAACCGGCACTATACAAGGTACAATAACTTCATGCTAAACCTTTTTCTATACATACTTATGCACAATACCAAAACTTAACGTTTCACTTGATAACACGTTAAGTACACGTCACCTCCCACAATCCATATATGTATATCAGTGTTTCTGGTAAAAACACTTGTAAATAAGAAAGAACAAGCCTTTTAGTAACAAAAATTACAACTACTGAATAATTATTAGATATTATTTATTTATGAATTCTGTAAAATATATTTTTAGTATACTCGTGAAGCCCAGTCCGCAGACTGCTCAGATGCAGAAGATTTTAACAGTGCACTTGGCTTTTTGGACACTAGTATAAGTGACCAGGCTCATAGAGAGTTCGAGCTATGGGCAAAACATGACGAGGCCGAAGAAGATTTCTGCATAATAGATGATCATGACGATGGTGCTCAGTACGTCGATTTGTTGCTTAACCCAGAACGATATACTGGATATAGAGGCGAGTCGGCGCATAGAGTTTGGAAAAGTATTTACCATGAAAACTGTTTTGGTAGCACCAACGAAACAAGTTCAAAATTGCTAAACTATGTGCCCCAATTGGACCTGCGTGACGTTTGCTTAGAGCAGCGTGCTTTTTATCGTATCATCTCCGGACTACACACGAGCATAAATATACATTTGTGCTCCAAATATTTGCTCTCAGAGACTAAGGACTTTCTCGATCCACAAGGTATCTGGGGACCTAATGTTAACGAGTTTAAACGAAGATTTAGTCCAGAAACAAGCGGTGGCGAAGGTCCGCATTGGCTTAGAAATTTATATTTCATTTATTTAGTGGAATTGCGTGCTTTAGCTAAGGCCGCCCCTTACTTACGTCGTGAGGAATACTATACTGGAATCGCTGAGGAGGATGAGGAAGTAAAAACAGCGATTTACGATTTATTGTCCGTAATAGAGTAAGTTCCATTTACAAAAGAAAGAAAAAGTAAATACCACCCAATTTATAGATCTTTTCAGTCCCATTTCGATGAAAATGCACTGTTTAGCAGTGGATTCGCCTCGATCAAATCCAAACATGACTATAAAGAAAAGTTTCGGAATATATCAAGAATAATGGATTGTGTAGGGTGTGATAAATGTAAGCTATGGGGAAAGCTGCAGACGCAAGGTCTGGGAACCGCTCTTAAAATACTCTACTCGGAAAAGCTAAATTTAGCCACGGAAAGCGGTCTGTGGGACAAACCGCATATCGAGACTGACCCGATCTTTCGACTTTCACGCACGGAAATTGTAGCTCTTTTCAACGCGTTTGGCAGGTGCGTATTACAATAATACTTTTGATTCAAAGTATACTAAGAAATCTTTTTCAGACTGTCGAACAGCATATATGAAATGGAAAATTTCCGACGTGTGCTTTACACAAAATTTAATTAGTTTATTAAATATGCAAACGCGTTTTTTTATGGGACTAGTATAAACGTAAGCTGTACATAAAAAATATAAATTGAATTGTTGAAGATTCACGCCCCATTGTACTTGACGTGTTAGGATATGAATTAATGTATTATTTATTATTCCTTTTTTATATGGCTATATCTATAAACATTGTGCAATGCATGTACTTAAATCAAGAATTTTCTTATCGCATTTTCTTCATATTTCTGTTAATAAAATTCGTCCAAAATTGTTGGTAAGGAGGTTTTCGGGAATATGTCGTCTTTGAAAGGGTAACGGGCACATTATGTTTGTGCAAAAAAATTGTGTGCAATACGTTAGAGAAATCAAGTAAATCAAAGATTTACCTCTGGAAGTGCGTACAAAAAGTTTGTCCAAAAAAATGTTTGTGACACCTTGGAGGGATCGAGTTAATACAAAGTACTAGAAAAAAAATGTAGAAGTCTGACTGCCGTAGAAAGCACACATGTGGACACAAATATAAAGGATCTAGTACTCTTGTTACTTAACAAAAAAATTAACAAACAACAAAATGTTGATTTCCAAACTAAAGTTTATACAGTAAACTTTACAGCAACAAAACAATGTTTCAATTAACAAGAATGCGAGTGTTAGCAGTGTTACCTGAAACTCCAGAACGATAATTGTTTCTTTGAATATCCATACTCGCATTGAACTAACCGAGAACAAAATTCTTCAAGAATCTTTCAAGAAACATCGAAAATTCATATATGCTTGAACATTGGGGGTCCATAACCCGAAAACCCCCAGAGGAACCGCCACTGAAATCAAGGAATTAAATTTTAAGCAATTTGTAGATAATGTGTATTTATTTAGTCAATAAGCTTATGTATAAATAGAAATGTGTATAAATATTAAATATAGAGATTCAAAAAAAGTTAATTTTTATCAAATATATTATACACAAGTATGAAAATTGGAGCATTTAAGTTTACCTATAAAAATACTTTTGAGTAGGCTGATGTAACAAAGCTAGGGTTAATGTCTCTTTCTCCATTTTATTTCATTTTTATACGATAGCAGATTGTTTTAATTTTCCTGTGATATTAGTAACTTGTTTGTAATCCTCCTTTTGAAGTGAAGTGAAATGGCAACTTTTAAAAACGCGATATAAAACAAATACAAAACATGAATTATGTTCAATGTCTATTTCTTGCATTATTTTTTGTAAACAATGCTATAATAGTGACTTGATTCAAATTTAGGATGAAGAAATAGGGTGACGAGAGAAGGCAAGACACAGTAAAAGACGGAGTGTTTTTATTACGCAGAGGCACTTAATTAAAGCAAGTTAATATTAATTTATCAATATTATTATAAATAATTTTATATGATTTTCCTTAATTTTTTGCTTCCAAAATAAGTTGCACATTAGTTTCGTTTGTGGCGGCAAAACAGAACAGCTATTGCTCTGCTGGCGCCATCTAGTATAAACTGCTGGCGCCATCTTTTGTAGATTGTACTTTTTCTAGTAAAAAAACAAACAACACTGTTTCTGCGTACCAGTTTTCAACAAGTGCCTGAGTTTTGTTTTGTTTGGACGCGTGTTTCGTGTCTGCGTAGGGGCTTTTAAAATGAAACGTATGTTTCTGCACAAAAACATATGAAGTTTTTATTATTTTAGTGGACAATTAATAAGCATCAGAAACCGATAAAGGGACCTGCTATGGTAGTGTCTCATGCATTTCTTTTAGAATTAGAATTACATTTCATTAAGTTGAGATACACTAAATAAAACTTATTTAATTCAATAGAGATTCTTAACAAACTTCGTATATTTAAAGAATTACTAACAGATTCTCTGGCGTGTTGCATTTTGCCTCCGTTTTATCGTCTCCGAAACTTTGGTCATTGGTATCCAAATCGCTAGCTGGGCTAAGTGGTATAAGGGAATTTGTACTGCCGACAGCTTCTTGAGTTTGCAGCTCGTGTTTCTCGGCACCCTAAAAATTATGACATTAAATGCAAAAACTATTTATTCTGTATAGTTTATGGTTGGTACCGCAACTACTGAATGCTGCTCAAGCTCCGCAACTTCGTCGTCTGTACCACATATCTGCTCGGAGTGCTGGTAGTTTGTATTTCTGGCAATTTCATCGTCTGAATCCGTACCTGCACACACGCATCGCATTTTTGCATCGTCTCCGACCTTATATTCAATAGATACATAAAATCTTTAGTTATGTTTACATATTATCGAAAGCCAAATACCTGGACTAATTTTGTTATAATGCATAGTGAAATGGATGATATGACAAACAGAACAATAGGAATAATCAGGGAGACAACAAATTCGCGATACACCTTGTCTAAATCATAGCGAGCAACAACGAATTCAACTTTCGTATCCTGAAAAATCTCAATTTGCATTCAAGTTGTGCAATTTACTACAATTTTTTACCTTGTTGTAGTAGCATTGATAACGAGACTGCGCCGTGTTATTGTCGCCATCATTGCCATAACGTGCCACAAAGTCCTTGCACTCACCGCGAAGAGTATTAACGCATCCCTCTAAATTGATGTAAAGTTTTTTCCAGTTGTAGATTGTCAGATTTGCCTGATTTGGAAGGAAAATTTGCTTCGGGTCAACGGGTCGTGTGCTATTATCGTAAATAGCCCAAAACTGTGTAAAATTCATAAAAGGAGCGGGCAGTGTTTCGTGTTCTATCAATGTACCATTGATGCAGTCCGTGGCACTAACAAAAAAGGGAGCATGGAAACCACATATTTAGATAGTTAAAATGGTTCCTTACGTAATGCGATTATCAGACTCGCGGGTGATTGTAGCACAGTTGGTCAACAAATTGCCATCGTCCTCTTTCCAGAATTCAGTTGGATCTATTCTTACGCCTTTCTCGTTACCTCGCGCCTCATTGAAAGCTACAGCGGTTTCACAATCTGCTGCAATAACGTTGTCCTCCTAGAAGCAAAAAATTAATTTATTAAATATACAAATGGCAAAGGCCTTAGATAGCCCAGCACTAAATAAAAATCAAAGACCACTTTTTTAGAGCTAATAATGTAATATGCTCCGTTATTTGCATTTTTATACCCTTCACTTTATGTATGTTTGTTGGTTGCATTCGGTTTTTATTCCCTGTACCTGTAACGTTCGCCATCTTTTGATATTGTCACTCTTTTCGCCCGAATAGAATTTCGTTCT
This sequence comes from Chymomyza costata, assembly GCA_018150985.1. Taxonomy (NCBI): domain Eukaryota; kingdom Metazoa; phylum Arthropoda; class Insecta; order Diptera; family Drosophilidae; genus Chymomyza; species Chymomyza costata. The sequence continues at coordinate 336,982 of JAECWU010000796.1, read as the reverse complement.
CTTTAGGTTCGCACAGTCGTCTGTTCACTTCGGACGGTTCATCTGAGTTGGCCAGCTTATACGATACTTAGCTAAAAGTTTGAGCTCAATTAACCACTCATGCCCCTTGCGAGTCCAGTCACCCAAAACCAAGAATAATGGATCGCAGATAAAATGTACACCTACTGGGGTAGTTTTTCGCCGTTGAGTAGCTATAAGTAAAAATAGCGCTATGAACATCCCAGATTTATCCAAAATCCTTTTGGGAAGCATCCAATTTGTTACTCAAGCATGAATCGCGTTAATACGCCCGTTGTTGACTTCAGCCAGACTGATCCTGTCAGTTGGCTTTTTTAAAGGATGTTCCAATCGAACTTTCTTCGGGTTTTCTTGGGTTGTGAACAGCGCAGTGTAAAAGAAAACATCGTTTTGGCGACTCCAGAACTTACATGTACTTTACTACTGTGGCGTATACATTACGAAACAATCTGCTTGTTTTTATTTGTTGTATTTATGTTTTGACCACGCACCAATTTGATCGCGGCATTTGAGCCGTTGCTCTGTCATTGTTCGGTTATTTGAAGATACGCATTTATTTTTATTGATTTGGCAAATAGTCTAAAGATTTAAACTTTACTGAGGCAGCATTGCAGACTCGAAGTCCTTCTATGCTGTATTCTTGGCGGTACACTCCTCCAAACCATACAAAACGTTAGGAATCTGAACTACCAGCATCCTCCATCAAGACAAGGAGAGCCTCGGTATACCTATGGCCAGTTGTAGACAGAGGCTACGAAATCTGTTCGCCCCCACTGCAAACCTGATGTGGAATCGTTCAACGAACACATGCAGGATATCATTCTGCAGGAAAAAACAAAGGAACTCTGCTGTCTTAATAGGCACAATGCTTGAGAATCCAAGCTTAACGCTCCTCATCACGATTTCTGCAGAAGCTGCGGTGATGAGGAAAAGCTAGAGACGGTGAAGCACTTTTTCTGTTACTGCCCTGGACTGTGCAGAACAAGGTGCCGCTCTCTCAAGTCATACTTCTTCACTGACTTATCTGAACTCTCAGAAATGAGTCCAAGAAGCCTCTCGAGGTTTATTCAGGCCGCCGAATGGATGAGACTTTAAGATCACTTAGGGGACCTCCTGAGTGGGGGATGGGTTGTGTACGGTCCACCCAGCGGTATTACAAATTTTCCGACCTCCTTTCCGACTTCCTTTCGACTTCCTTTGCAGCCTTAGCCTCAGCCTTGTTCGTTTTTGTATTTTCGTGGTGTGCGTTTTTCAATTCGGCTCGAGGAAGCTAATACTACTACGCGTTAATTCTTGATTAATTCATAAACCAGTTCTACTTTCTGGATCTGCCCAGATCAAACCATTTCAGGGATACAAAAGTTGTGTTATTCCCCTCAATATTTGGTTTTAAGTGTTTTTGAATACTTACATGCATCAGCAAGACATTTATATTGGAGGTGGTTATCTTTGAGCAGTATCGATCGCACATAAAGGGTTTTTTGATTTTAGTGCAGTGAACACCATGGCATTCGAAAAACCCATTAAGTTTTGTATTCTCCTTTGCAGAGTTTATCGTGGGTCCATCAGCTTTATGGTGGCATAGAAAGAACTCTGACATATTTTTACAGTGCCCTGCAATAATTCAAAATCTTTTTAAGAGCATGTTTAAAAAAAAATTGCACAGATGGTTACCGTTAGAACAATTAAAGACTCCTCGAATGTTGTTACAGACAGTTCCATTATTACAGTTGAACTTGTTAAGGCGGCTCAAGTCGATCTACAGGCAGTTAACAAATTGTATTGCATTAAACAACTGCTGCAAGGTTATACCTATTATACCAATTAGACGAGAAGTAGTATTCTTTTAACCCTGCCGTAAAGTTAAGGATAATAAGCAATTTTCGAGTGGGACCACAATGGGACGTTCGTAACGTGAAACTTCAACCTTTTAATTTTTTGATGAAATATCAATTTTAGATTCTATTTCATGCGGCCTTTTTGTTCCCCTTTAATAATAAATAAAAATAATAAAGCTAAAAACCCCAAATAATAATAACTTCCCTGACTGACTATTTTGTCACTCGCCCCTACGTGAAGCGTCGGGATCTCTATTAATAACTGGTCGAAAAGAACAGGGACCTACGAATCCGAACGGCGGTGTCTTGATTTAATAGAGATTTTCTTGGGCAAATAGCGCCTTTGAGCTAGCGATGCCAGTGCTAGGCAAATGCATCAGTGCTTCTGTGGAAAATCGAACCACCGACCATGGGGCCGCAAAGCGAGTACGCTACCGATGGCCACCAAACATGGAGGACATATAATTCGGTCGCGGACGACTTTGAAGTACCCTGTACTATAATAAGAAACAAGTACATAAATAAACAGATTTCGTTAAAATAATGAATAGTGCTTAGATACCCAAATAAAACTGGCAGACCCCAAGTCCTTAATGCCAAAATTCTTGTCATAACATCGGGTAGCGATTGAGCCATGTCCGTCTGCCCGCCCTTCCGTCTGAATGAACGCCTAGATCTTGGTAACTATAAGAGCTAGAGACACGGAACCCAACGTTACCCCGCAGTAGAATTTCGCGCTTTTTGCTACACCGCTTAATATTTTTATTTGAAACTTAACAGAGACATGCGTCATGGTTTCATGCATCGGTGTGTTAAAAATTAACAAAATCGGACGAATATTACCAAGGGTGTAGTCAAAAATGTGCTAATTTCACCACCCTTCGCCTATAAACTGGGTCAATATTTGACTCTACGTAATTATGGTAAAAAATTACCTACAATCATTAATTTTAGCAATGTGGCCCTAATACACAAATCCACATCCAAATTTTATCGATCGGTTTCGGTGCAAAATTCGTTTGTTTTTTTGGAATACTGAATTATACCGAATTTACGCGCCTAACCTGGTGACGTACGTTATCTTTTTATACCCTGTACTGAAAATGTATGTTACATATAGAAGGAGTCGTCGGAGACCCCCCAAAAGTATGATCAGGGTGGCTAGATAAGTCGATATACCAATGTCCGTCTGTCTGTTTGTTTGTCTGTCTGTCTGTCTGTCTTTCTGTCTGCCCATCCGTATGAACGCCTTGATCTTAAAGATGGCATAAGCTAGAGCAACCAAACTTTCAGATTAGATCCCTTATTATTCCATAGGAGACAAGTTTATTTTATTTTTTTAATATCGGGGTTACATTATATGCTCCCATAGAGGTGACCTCGAAAAAACCAAAAGTTTTAGATGAATAATTCGTTTGCTTATGAAGATATCGTAACCAATTTCGGCGTTCGGAAGTTTTTTAGAGTTCGTTTTTTTTTTTTTATTAAAAAATCGTAAACTTTGTTCATGCAAATTTTTTTGGAATACTGAATTCTACCGAATTTACGCGCCTGGCCTAGTGACGTACGTCATCTTTTTTTTAATTTTTGTTAAATTGAACATTTTTGAATGAAATATGTTTACATAGAGACTTTTAACGAAAATATGTCATCTTTTTTAATATGGTTTATATGGACAGTAGGAGCTGGTATGGTCGGATCTTGTTCTAAATGTTCTCTATATGCGGTTCTCAATAAATATGCTAAACTCAATAGTTATGCAAAAATGTTTTTAAACTTTTGTAAAGAAGCTACAGTAACCAAAATCGGTATGATAAATAAAGTAAAAATTCATAAAGCGTTTTTCGTTTTGTTGTCTTGATGCAAAACATAGGTTCGACTTTACAAAATCGGGTGGCGGATGACCTATGTTGGTACAGTGTAATTAAGATTCGGGCAGGTACAACTGTAGCATTATTATTCGGTTAGTGATTGGAACTAGTGTGCTAACTAGTTTGAAAATAATTTATTGAATAAAAACAAAACACCTCGATGAATGGGGCATCGATGATATTGGTCTGGAGCCCTACAAATCTGTTCTTCATAAATATATACTTTGACTAAAAATATCTTTGAAATTTAATTTTAATACCACGGAACTTTCTAATCATCACAACATGTGTGCAACAGGAGTGCTTAATACTTACATACTACACTGTACTAAAATAACGCGCACCAATAAGTAAAAGTTTTGCTTAACCTTTCTAACGTATTTGATACGTTTCGTGAAGGACAAGAAAATAATATGCCACATAAGTATGAATATATATATGTACTAATGATGAGTCATTTCCAATGTTTATTTAAGAAACGAACGCCAAATGCTCTTCATACTAACCATTGCGCAGGATGTATTAGTAATTCGACTGCAATTGTTAAGCTGTATGTCGGTGCCATTTCTTCTGACCAGAGAATGAATTTGTGGACAAAATCCGCTTGTGCGTGTCAGACACCATTCCCCACATGATGCCCATGGACAGTTGTTTGGCATTTGTCTGTCCATAGTTTGGCACATCACTGGATTCAGCTCGAATCCGGACTTGAATGCTCTATGAAAAGTATTTAATAGAAATAATGTATAATAAATAAATAAAACTTACTTTAGGGACGGCGAGTAAATGGCTACACTTAAATAAACAATGGATACGCAAGAGAGTACCATAGTTAGTTGGCACAGGCAAATGGCGCGGCATATGCGCTTGTCCTGCTCGGGGATAAGACGAGGCTTGTCCTTACGACGTCCCATATTTAACAGCACTTTTTGGACTTGTTGATTCTCAACGTCTCAGTTTACATTAATTTTTCATTTGGACTTTGCATTGTTCTGTAGTTACTTTATGAAATTTTGAAGGTACTTTTGATGTATCGTGATAATTATAATTAAGTAATATATTTTTTACTATACTTTTGCACAAATGTACGAATGTATTGCGATATTATTAATTTATTGCCAATGCATATATGGTGAGTTCAAATGTATATAAATAAATGTATGTATATGAATGAGATGATTTGGGGCGATGAAAAGCACGGTTCCACTCAACTTTCGCGTGCACGTCCACGTCCTGTGTCGTTTCAAACTAAACTAAGCATGACAAAGTCGAAACAGCGGCCACAAGGAAACTTGAGCAAAAGCTGATACCTTACCATCCCTATAATAATTTCGTCGAATACGCTTTCCGTTCAAAACAAACCCTTGGCTTCGTCAATATTTAAGCACACGCCTGCGCAGAAATGGGTTACTTTACCAAACTTACAAAACCATCCATTTGGGACACTTTTATTTTGAGTAAATATTGAAATGCAAGACCAAGAAAAAAAAACAAAAGGTATTTTCTGTAGCTAAATTTATAAATTAAATTTATTATTTATAAGGGCCAAAAAATTAATGTTACATATGTGCTGCTTGTATATTAACTTTATGCTACATTTAAAGCTGATTTTTTTTTTATTAATATCTATAAATAATGGAATACGCAGTTAAAAAGTTTTGAAATTATTTGGGTTTGAATTTTTTTACAATTTTTTGTATATATAGGTATTGTATATAAACGTAACATTAATGCATACCAGACAATTTTTTTACTTTTCCTTATACAGGCTCGTTTATTATTTGCTCTTATTTAAGGATTTACGTATGCATATTAGGTCGAAATTTTTTGATTGAAAGCTGTACACATTACTTAATTAAAATTTAAGTTGCGCATTATGTCATTAAACATTGAAGTTGTAAGAAATAGTATAAATAGTTTCGAAATACCATAAGGATGCGCTTTGGCTGTCCTTAAAAGAAAAGTAAAATAAAAAATATTTCAAGCTGTCTCTTGATCATCAAAGGTTTCATACTCTATCAGAGCTCTTTTTGTCACATGTAAAAATAACAACTTTTGTAAACAATTTGAGAATTCTAAGCAACATTTTGGAAAGTTTTTCGAAAGAGACTCCTGCTAGTGTATGAAACATTCTAAGCAAAGTTTGCTACAAATTAACTGAACTTTTTCGGAAACAACATTAATTATTATGCTCTTTTAATTTAAATATTATTACTTATAATAACAATTTAAGACTATTATCACAATTCTATTAAAAACAGTTTTATAATTCGCAATATTCTGTAAATCTTTTCTGAACGATTCATATTACTGACCCCAAAAATATAAAAATTTCGGTATTTGTCTATTACAATTTACCGCGAACTCTTTTCCAAAGCTCGAGTTTGATTTTCTTTTATTTTCCAGTCCAGGCTCAATCTGAATATTTATCGGTATTCTTAAGACTCACGCACAATTTAAATATTGTATCACTAAATTTTAATTATAAATAATCGTCAGTAAATACATAGGTACTCATATAAATGTTCAAAAGATCTATATGAGACAGACGTTAAACACACCTAGCATTAATTAAGTTTGTACATGCCTTAAGTCATTTTTTTTTAGTAATCCAATTCCTCATCTTCATCAATAGAACATAGAAGTTTGCTAAAAAAAAAATATGCTTGTACAGTTTATTGTGTTTCGAATTATATTTGGAATTAAGTGTATTTTTTTTTCAGATAAGAAAAACTTTACTTAGTGATTGTTGTTAGATTACACTAGTTTACAAATTTAAGGTTCATCGAGTGAACCTTCGTAAAAAAGGGAAATTTAGGGAAATTTAGGGTCGAGAAACACGATATCACGGTTCCGAAAATTTTTTTCTCGTTAATAAAAAGCAAACCGAAAACTTGTAATTTTGAAAAATTTTCGAAAAGGACACATTTTTTCGACTTTGGTTGATTGTAACTTTAATAGTTTTTACTTAATCTGTACATATTGTATATCATCGTAAAGAAACCTTTCGATCTAATTGGCCTCCATGTTGATATAAAATTTTGATCACGAGATATTGAAGAATAACTGAAAAAGTTCCAAAAAACATGTTTTTCGAAACCATCTCAAACACAGTTCTTACGAAAAAAAATGAATGTCATTTTCATGTTTCTCGACCCAAAATTACCCAAAAAAAAAAAACTTTTTTACGAAGGTTCATTTTTCGTGTAAACTAGTGTTAGCAGTCTAGTTAGTCTAGGTAATCATGAAAAGTAATTCTTAGTTTTGTTTGGTTTGATTACTTTAACCAAAACCATTTACGAGGGTATTCGTTTGAATTTCTCGCTTTTACATTAAACACATATGTATTATAAAAGAATAAAATAACAATCTATGATAAAAGTAGCTATGTATATGTATGTATATATAGCATACACAAGCAAGCAACAAGCAATTTTTATATCTATTTTTTTACATATGCATACGAAAACTGTGTAGAACAAAATTTCTTGAACAAATAATTCAAATCCCAAAATTTTTTTTTTCATGCCTGTGTGAAATGCATTTTATATTTTTAAGGACACTTAAAAAGAGTTTGAGTTCTCCTTTTGCACACTAGTAAACGAGTATTGTGACAATTTATAATTGTAAATGTATAAATATACATTAATAATTACTTTGGCTTTATATTTTTCAACGAATCTGCAGAAGTGCAAAAGTTGGGCACTTTTTATTTAAAATATTTTCAAAGACATCGTCTTTTCCGTCTTACATTTCATGCAGTTAACGATCCTGAAAATATTTGTATAAGAGAAAACGAAAAACTTATAAAATCTGCGTGTTAATCATAGTTAAAATAAGGACATGCGGGATCTTAACCAAATACCAATTTAAAACGCTTCCCAATGATATGTGCTTAAATTTGTTAAGTTGTTACAAATATTAAACAATTTCAAAAGCAAAAGTACATTTTAAGATGTTATTTAAAGTTGGTAAATATTAATCTTTTATTAAGCACTTTGTAGTATATAAGGCACAAAATATTTCAATTTAAAACTAACTTTGAAACTAGCATGCAATAACCAAAAAAAAAAAAAAAAACAAATTACTTAAACATATTAGTATATATGTATGTACATAGCACGAGTTGTATGAGTACCACATGCAATTTATTTTTATAAACTATATGCATAATTTGTAGCATAAGTCTAGCCGAAAATGTTTTCTGGTACGAAGGTAAAAAAAAAACTTACTCTTCTTTGGTTGGAAACTTTTCAGCATAGACTCGTGATGACTTGCTGCACGCTTTTTCGCAACAAGGGCAGTACCAGTAACTTAGGACGCCTATTGAAATTGCAAACAGCACATTAGGTATAATTAGGGATAGAACTAGTTGGTACAGATTGGTTTCCCATGAGTATCGTCCAATAACTACTTCAGGATAAGCGCGGCTGTAGTAACACGGAAATGGCTCTCCAATGTGCGAAAAACTGAGGGCCAAAAAGAATGTACAGATATAGTTTTCGTTTTGTTTGTAATATTTGTAGGTATTAGCTATATCTACTACTGTGTCCAAAAAGTAAGGTGATTGGATATGGAGAACTTTTTTTTTCAGGTTGGTAGGACTGTCTTTGTCATCCATGCCAAGTTACATGTCAAACTATTGAAGGCGATAAAATTGATTTGGACGTATAAATAAAGATTTTTCAAAATAAATGCAATGTCACCTTATTTTTTGGTTACAGTAGTAGTAAGTTCTAAACAGCTAAAAATAACATACCCATATTTTTTTGCAAAGACACTACAGTTAGTAGTTGGCGGATACCCACAGCCTTCTGAGTTTATCAGAAACTTTGTGTAGCTTACATCCCAATTGAATGTGTCCAAGTCCCGCGTACTCTGCTCCCACTCACTAAATGGTATGCGTGTATAATTAACAAAAAGTTGATGGCACCTAAGATTGTGTTAAGAAAAAGTTATTATTATTGGTACTTAAATGATCAAAACCTTGTACTTACTTAATAAGTGATGAGGTGCAGCCCTCGCGACAAGAACTCCAGCTGCAATTCTTAATGCCCTCTGCATAGATATGGTCAATAACTATACAAGTAACCGGCACAGGATCGTAGTCGGCAATAATTGTCGAGATGGCAGGGTCCACAACAAATGGTATTAGAAATAGGAAAGTAAACACTGACAAAATAGCAGTCGTACCTGAAATATATTATATAGTACAGCACTAACCAACCATGTACATGCATATGAAGGTTAACCTAACAACCCCTAGTAAAATACTCACCAAGGCACAGGGATGTATAAAACTTTGCTTTCTCAACAATTGAATCGATTTCCAATTCATTGCGCTTAGCGATGGAAGCCACACATCCATTGCTAGATCGTACAGGCTCACAGTGTGAATGAGTGGACTTGTCTGACTTGCTACTTAGACTTATTTTGCTAGCCGATAGGGTCTGAGCTGAAAGTGTAGGACTTGTCGGCATGGACGTTGTCGTTGTCAAGGTGCAACTTTTCTTCATGGCGTTTGTGCGAACAGCTTAGTAAATATATTTTTAAATGGATTTGGTCGTTCGCTTGTTTAAAATTTAATTAAGCTAGTTTTTTTAATTGGAAGTTTTTTTTTTTTTTGTTTTTTGTTTTTTATTAAAACGAACTAGTATATTATCTGCACCATTTTATTTATTAAAAAATCTATACTTTTTATTCTTGCAATTATAGCTATATTTAGATATTGATTTGTTTCATTTAACTACTGGTTTTAGTTTTTACGTAATTTTTCTTTTAGTTTCTTTCGCTGAAATATGTTTCCCCAAGCTTTATACTTTTAATTACTTTCAATCACGCATCCCTCCAAACAAACTACTCTTCCTAAAAAAGTCTGCTGTCTTCAATTGTTTCCACTGCCTGTGTATAATTTAAAACGTGCTCCATGATTAATTGCAAATTGCATTTTTTTAATAAAAGACTGTCTTATCTAAGAATATTGCTAAACTAAGTATAATGCATTTAGCAAAATCAATAAAGTTTCAAGTTTTGTTTTCAATTTAAAAATATTGTAAGCGTTAGTATTGTCCTATTTACTTGTGTGTCAGTTTATGTTTATCGCCGTGCTAGCTTAAGTGTCCTTGCCATACTATAAATCTTTTATATTTAAGCTTAATTAAATTATTCAAAATAAGATTTCATTTCTGAGCATATTTCTGTTATTAGGAGGCAGACATTCTAGTCTGACGTATTGGACTGTCTTCCTGCAGCAGAGGAATGCCTGAAATTGTTGAAAAAATTTACATTTAGAAAAAATGTAATATCATAGTATATATTATACATAGTTTATATTTATATACTATATTATAAAAATGCATTCGACAAACTACATGCAATTGTTATAAACTCCATTTTACGCTACAAACTATTTTATTATGTTATGCAAATTTTGTTGAAACCTCTGCCCCCCTACTGATGTTTCTATTGTTTTTTTCAAACATTTATTTTTCTATTTATTTATTATGTATTGGATCAAATGAAAGTTGGATTAAATTAATAAGTAAATGAAATCAAAAATCTGAAATGCCCATGATAAAATCCTGAATCCGCTAATGCTAATATATATTAGAGTCGAACATCTCAATAATGAGCTCGCACGGAAAAAAAAGTATGTATTTCTTAAATATTATCATCTGTGACTACATTATATACACATATCTACATAATTCAACAAACAGTGGGGAAAATGTACCGGCCCCTCTATTACGCCTTTAGCTTGAATCACGACAGTACTACAGTATTTAAACCGGGCCCCTGAGAAAACACCGAGCCCGGAGGAATCCGCTACTCCTGCATGCCGCCGTCTAGATTTCCTTAGCGCTACATGCTAAACAAAGCCAGAAAGAAGGGGTGGAAAAGAGGAAGATCCATTGACAAATTTGAGAGGATGGCGAATAATAGAATGGAATGCTGTAATGACACTCAGGGGTTTTTGTCAAAGAAGAAGACAAAGGTAAAGGACTCGAAAAAAAAATTGGGCATATTCACAAAAAGTGCATTAAAGTCTTTTTGCTTGTGAGATCTGTTTTGAAATGGCAAGGATGCTTAATGTTATATCCGCTATTATAAGTGAAAAAGTTGAATTAAACTTTTTATTTGGAATTGATTTTTTCCGATATTACCGATTCATACCTATGCTATGTTTTTATACCTTGTCCAAAAGTATAATGCCGTGCAAATATATGTAATGGCCAAAGGAGACATGGCAGACCCTGTAAAGTATATAAAATCTTGATTATCATAAACACGTGACTTTCCGTCCGCCCGTATGAACATAAGGATCTCGTAAACTAAAACAGCTAGAGAACTTGAAATTTTGCCAAAAGATGCATACTATCTACAGGCAGATACGCAAAAGAGATTCTCACAGTTTTCCCCAAAATAAAAGGAAATGCGCTATATTTCTTAGAATAATATATCATAAATTAAACAATCAGATGTTATAAGTAAAACGCCTTCTCCATCATAAACTGCACAAAATCAACCTATTTTTATACCCTGTACCGTCCGTATGGTACAAAAGGTACATATATTAAGTTTGTGCAAGCCGAAAATGTATGTTACATACAGAAGGAGACGTCGGAGACCCCCAAAGTAAAATAAGTGTGACTTGAGAAGTCGACATACCCTGTATGATCGCATTGATCTCAGATATGGTAAGAGCTAGAGCGAACAAATTTTCAGATTAGATGCGTTATTATATCAGGGGAGACAAGTTTACTTTATATATATAGCTCCCACAGGTGTCAGAGGACCTCGAAAAAACCACAAGTTTTAGATGAATCACTAGTTTGTTTATAAAAATATCAAAAACAAATTTGGTATTCGAAAGTTTTTAAGAATTCCCAAGCATTCCACCAAATTTGAACAAAATCGGTTAACTATATTATGGGGGCTATCATAGAACCGAATCGGTAAATGATGCGAAATTCGCCATTTTTCATTTGTATATGAAGATATCGTAACTAATTCTGGTGTTTGATTGTTTTTCAGAGTTCCCCAGCACTGACCGATTTTGAACCAAATGATGGGTTGTCTATATCATATAGCCTCCATAGGACTGATTAGTCAAAAAAAATGATTTAGGGCGCAACTCGGTGGATTACAAAGATATCGAAAACAAATTTGGCATTCGGAAGTCTTTTAGAGTTTCCCAGCACTGTACTAAATTTGATCGAAATCGTATTTTAGAGTTCCCTAGCATTTTACTATATAAAAATAGCGGAACGAAATGAGCGAATCATATTTTATTTTTTGGTCCGTAAGGGATCATCCATAAATTACGTGACGCTGATATTCGTCAAAATAGACACAGTGTGACATTTCAAGACGGAATATTTTTGAAGATTTTCCATATGATTTTTGTGTCACGTGACATTTTGCTTAACTCCCCCTCCCCTTAGTGACACATCGTGGCTCATCGCCAGACCCCCCACCCACCCCGTGGAGCGTCACGTAGTTTATAAATGATCCCTAAGCAATAACGGTGGGTAAACATATGTAGAATATGAAAGTTTGTTTAATTTGTGGTAATACCACCTCATGGTCCCCCCCCCGCAACAGTTTTTCCGTGAATAACATAAATCCTTTAATCGTAGAAAGTAAATACTTAATGCGAGTTTTCTAGTGCCAAGTTTTTATACAAACGGATAGTCCGAACCTATACCTAAAAATCTATTCATAATCAAATTTTGGTTATCTACCAACCAATAGTTTTCCACGCCTCGATCTGTCTGTTATATGCATTTAACAAGTCAATAATGCAGTTGACTCTTTGGGTACAGGTTATAATAGTAATTGTTAATTCTTCTTACGTGACGGATCTCATAGGGCCATTACTTCATCATCACCGTCACCACCCGTATCGCCGCTCGTGGTAACGCCAACATTGCTTTTCGACAAAATAGTGTCCGTATCAACACATCCCTTAAAACGCATCTTGGCATCGTCGCCAACATAAACTGTCTTTTGGCAGAGTAATAACACGCTGCATGAGACCACAAACAGCACCGATGGAACAACAGATGCGAACACAAACTGGCGATAGGTAACTTCTAGATCGAAGCGAGCCACTACAATGTCTTTCTTAGATGGCGAATAGAAACAAGGAAAACGTGCGCGGGCATTATGATCGCTGCCGTCACGACCAAAGTCTTTTAGAAAGTCTTTACACTCGTCTCTCAAAGTATTGACGCAACCCTCTAAATTAATCATTAGTTTAGACTCGTTCGAAATGGTGAGGTCGACGTCGGGCGTAGCTATCTCAGGCACTGGAGTTGCTACAGACACATGCAAATGGCTAAGGTATGTAAAGTTGGTCAAGTCACCAAGCATATTATGCTCCAAAGTGGACCCGTTTATGCAATCAATTGCATCAATTCGATCAGAAGTGGTTTTTATATAGAAGCATGAAGTCATTGCTACATTGTCACTTGATTCGTTCCATACTTCCTCTAGGGTCTCAGCATTAATAGCATTCTGACACTGTGAAAGGTATACTTTATCACCGCTAAGAACTACCACATTTTTATTTCGAGTCGGAATATCCACACAGCGACGGTCGCAGTTATAGGGCGTGCGAATCTTGCGACAGGTACCACGAGAACACGAAAACAGTCCACTGATGTCCATGCAGTTTATTTTTCCACGTCTACCGGAGCATTTAACTGGCATGTCGCTATTATGAAAGATGCACTCAAAAGCATCGGTAATATTTAGACACTGACCAGCAGTGCAATTAAAGGTACCAGTAAGATTTTTGCATTCATCGTTTATGCAACGGGCCTTGTCAGCACGGTCTTGGTCAATGCCATAGCAGGTCTTGTTGGCAGAGTTGGTGCAGTTTTGAAATACCAAGTTGGTACCATTACTTCGTAAGTTTACGTAAATCTGTATACAGGCTCCGGAAGTTTTGCTTAGACACCACTCCCCGCAAGAGCCCCATTCGCAGTTGTCCTTATTGAGTGCGCGAGTTGTTGTGCACATGACTGGTGTTGGATCAATGCCGCTTTTAAAAGCACGCGTGGAAGGCATATAAATGGCCACAGTAAGGTACACCAGTGCCACCGAGCTGAGCACTAAAGTCATTTGACAAATGCAAATAGTTCCACAGATTCGTGTGTCCTGCGGTGGCACAACCAAATCTTCGGTTGCAACTTTCTTTTTGCCCATGTTGTCTTTTTTCCTTGAGCACTGATTTCAAAACTAGTTCTTTGGTTTATGCTACTTGCAAGTGTTTTAGTTAATGCTCAAATCAATTAATTAAATCACCAAGTATAATATAGATACTCGATTTTTTTTGTTCGCGACTTGCCCATTTATGCAAAGCAATCGATAAAAAGCGTTCCAAGCTCATACGTTGTTGTTGCCTATTATATAATATTTTACTTTTATGGAAACATATGTACATAGGATGCTATGTAATATTTTGAGTTAGTTAAACAGTTTTCAAATGTGCTGTGCTGTAGATTTCAGTTTCTATTGTTTTACTTAAAACGATACATGCTTCATATCGATTTTTTAATTTGCCACTTTTATAAAAATAAGCTTTAATTTGAAACTATTAATGTGTGCATTTGCAGCACCACTTCTTAATTTAAAATAAAAATTACGAAACTGAACGCAATGCGTAAATATCTAATTTTATTAGAATAAAGTTTCTAAGCATTGCTGCACTTTTTAATCTTCACAGAGCACAGAATTTATAGTTCTGATTTTGCTAAATTTTTGCTCTAACAACTTTTGTACAGCGCTTTTATTTCGTTCGACCTCGTTTTTACTCCTAGCTCCATCCTGACCGTCGACAACAATCGCCTACTTAGCGCGCCAATACATTCGTATCTCTATCTCAATGCTCTCTGCTCTCGGTAAATCCCAAAAATGCGCGCGCATGGGTATTTTTATTTATATTATTATTATTTTTTTTTTTTTTTGGGAAAATCAATTCGACCTTTTTTTATTCTCATTGATTGGTTTCACACTTTTTAACCCGTATACAATAACGTACTGTATATAAATATTTATATACAGCTTTTAGCGTATAAATATATGTATGTATATATGTAAATATATTCACATGTCAGTAGTTTTCTGTTTTTATTTTGCCATGACAAATATCGATATTTTTCAACAAAATTTGTCAAAAATAACTTTTATTGAAGAAACACTAAAAATCATTGTGAATCATTCGGAACGTTGCGGCAACGTTACGAACTATTTTCCGTAGCATACTTGAGGGGTGAGAGCATATACAAAGGAAAGATGATAATGTGGTATTTTATTTCTGTTCGGGATCAGATATTGAAATGATTTGGCTAAATTCAACGCATTCAAATCTATTTTATAGTTTCGACAACAGTAGTGTACTAAGAATTAAAATAATTTTTCGAGACTTCCGCTACTGTTATTTGTTATGTGTCTAAACTTACATAAATCTCACAATTTTTTCAAGATCTTCAATAGTACCGCATCTGCATCTCTAATATCTCAAAATTATTGTATTGCCATTCCAAGACCATCTAAAAGAAGCATCTTTTTAATAACAAACTACTCAAAAAACTGCATTAGGCATTCAAGTGAAGAGCAGACTCCTCCAACTTTCTGTGTATTTCTAAGTAAGGCAACGTGAAAAGTCTGCCGCTGAGACGTTCAATTAGAAAAACCATTTTACCAATTTTCTCAAACAAATAAACGGCTTAATATTATTTCTCGCACTGTTTTCATATCTTTTAAGTATGGCATATATGATAGAATAGTTGGCATAATCATTCGTTATTTTTTTGCGCAAACTTAACTTTCTCGGCACATAATACATTTATTAGTATTTCCATATAATATTTATCTGCTATGCTTTATTACATTTTTTGTTTGTTTTATTATTTATTACGAAATTCCAACACTAACACTCAATAACAATACATATTTATTATTGACTTTGCATCAAGTACACTTATACTTACAAATTTATGAAAGAACACGTACGCGTCTAAAAAAAACAATGGCCGCTAGTGCCAAAGGATTTGTATGATATTACGGTAAATTTTTGATTATTGAAAATAGGAAACCTATATATAATTATGAAATTTTATTTGTGTTTTCCTTTATGCTCTTCCCGTCGAGAATATTCCTAACAATGTCGTTGTTGTGTGTTAAAGCTTTCCTATGGTTTAACTCTCAGCCGTGTTGGTTTATCAAAACTTTACCATGATTTCGACAGAGAGAGAGATGCCTTGCGGATCAGTAGTGCGCAAACGCCAAATTGCTTTACGTCATTCTTTTTGCTTATAATATTGCAGTCCCTGTCTGCGGACACGGAGCTTTTAAATGTAAACGTAACATTTTGTGCTGTTGGCACCGACTACGAACACCCTAAGCGATGTTCTTTCAGAATGTTAAACCAACAAATGTGCGGAACGGCCGATACATTTTGTGGTAGCGTAAAGGCTTGAAAGCTTTTCTTAAGCAAAATTGAGAATATCTAGCTGAAGCGTTTCCAGTGGCATGCAGTCTTTTCGGTAAAGAGTTTAACCCTCGTCGTTGTCGTCGCCGGAAATGACAAAATGTGTATTTTGTGTTATGAACTTTTGACCTGCTCGCAATCAGGTCTGAAAAATTCCTAACTTCTATTCAACAAAAGCATTCACATCAATTTGTTGTTATTGGCAGCTAAAAAATGTGCGAATCGTACATAATAGTACATAGTATAAATGTACATACATAAATCGTTGAATAACCTCAACTCCATATAAACACGCGTACACATACATATATATGCATGTACATACGTATGCGAGTAAACTATAAATCTACTGGAATCATACTTATGTATATACAATACATGCGAATGTAAAAATACCTTATACATATGTATGAATGTAAACATATTTAGTAATGAGAGCGATTTATTTGTGCAGCACGCAATACCAAATCCATAAATTTAATATAAGCTGCCACAGTTGCAAATCAAAAATCTTAAAATATTAAACCAGTTCCAGTACAGATTAAATCGTTTAACAAATCAAAAATTATCTTAAATAAAATACATATGTACATATGTAAATGTATTTACATACATATGTATGCATGCGCGTGTGTGTGTGTGTTTTTATATTCCCACTGTTTTTTTTTGTTTTCATAGAACTTGTGCAATTTTGTGCGTTTTAAGAGTACAGTGAATACAATGAATGCATTTGACATTTCCGTAAACAAATTTAATGATGTTTGATACAATAATAAAAGGTACATCAAACCTTTTAAATTCCAGAAACTGCCGCATTGAAATGGCGAAAAAATGTTGCACACATCTAGGAGCTAAAAAATTAATTATATGTATATAATTAAATCAACAGTAATTAAAGTTACAACAAAATATCGCTGCCACCTCAGCTGAGAATTAACTGAGTACTGTTTGTATATATGTATGTATGTAGTATATGCATGTACATATATATGTTGATATAAAACTCAAAAACTATCCGTCCAGCGTTTCAGTTCCCTAAAATGCTATAAACAACCAAATAACGAGAAACGAATATTCAAATGGCTACACAGGCGCACAGACGCTTGCCCACAAACACATCTGATCGTCTTATTTATCGCAACCAGATATTTTAGCCTTAGGAGAAGCATACTTATATATTAAATTTGCTCAATTAGTCGAAAGTTTTGCGACGACCCACGCAAAAGGGTTTATAAACCCAATCTCGCCACTATACCTCGAGGAAATCACGTGGTAAGCATCACATTTACATGACGCAGTGCAGTCAAGAACTACCCCAGAATGCAGTCAGTGGATTGCTACGATCGTTATGAAGTAACAACAGCTGCAACTATTCGATAGTTTCGCAAACTATCTCGGGAAATATATAACGTAATATCGAACTCCCCCTGTGATACACTTGCACCGTATTCGTAATTCGTATCTTTTAGTTATAACTACGGTAATCAAAAAATTCAAGTTACTCTTTAACAGACTACATGCAACATAAATAAAAAAATAATATCCTGAAACTAGAAATAAGAAAGCATTCATGCGAACGCACATATATAAATTTATTGGCATAGTTTATTTTGCCCAGATAAATCGAAAATAAAAGCCATAGCTGGGAAAAAATTTATAAAAAGGCTCACTCAAATAAAGATTGATAAATATTTAATCAATTGAATTAAAACGGTTGGATTAACATAATGGGCGATGAGCGTGAGTTACGAAGTGCAAAAGAAAAACTACTTTTCTATACAACAGCCTTCTTCATACTGCTTGGTACCTTTAGCATGTTCGCTTTTCTGTTCCTTGTGCCTTTCGTGATCGAGCCGGCTTTTACGACAATTTTTATGCATTTCGAAGAAGTACCAGCACTTTGCGAAACCTATGACACGGAAATCTTTTATGGTGCCAAGAACTGTTCTTGGTCTTCGTGCCGTGAAGGCTGCACAAAGGACATATACACTTGTACGCAGATACGTGTTAACTATCGACTAAACTTGTATAACTTTACTGATGAATTCAACTTCACGGAGTACCATATCAATTTGCGCGAAGCAGAGCGCGTAATACCGCCAGTCAAACGTACGGATCGCTATGAACGTGCACTGCGCGACTATGAGTACGACAACCTGGATGGCGGTGGACGCATTTTAAGTGTCGGAGTCAATGGAGAAAAGCTCGAGGAAATAAACTTTGTTGATGCGGACAGTGCCAATGGAAACTTTTTTGATGATTTTGAGCGTTTGAGTGGAACACACGATGATCGACGGCCGTTCGATGAGATATCAGAATTAAATGAAGGTCTTATGGGCGGCAATAATTCAATGTACTTTTATGTCGGTGCTCGTCTTTTTCCTAATGTTAAAGGTTGCGGATATCCGCCTATGCTTAACTGCACTATTTGGCTCAAACGTTACACAAAGATTGGAATTAAGTTCCCTTGCTATTACTCCAAAGTGGATCCTAGTCTGGTGATTAGTGACTTGGACTACTGGCAGAATACGCTGAATCTTGTATATTCAATGGCCATTCCAATACCTTCCTTTATTATCTCTGTCATCTATCTAACATATGCGTACTTTAAGATATATAATGAAGACGAAGAAACCGCGCCACTTGATAAGAATGCTGAAGATATGGATATTGATGACATTGATGCTGTTGACGATAGTGATGGCGCTATGTTAGCAGATAATGCCGCCGGCAGCCAAATCATCAATATGGACTCAACGACAAATGATAGTTGTCTTGAGGATGTGCTCCCAAATGGCGGGCAGGTGATAACTTCATCAATATCGCAAGGTGCCTTGGCTACAAGCATTGGACCGTTCCTAGCCCAGTCACCTTTGGGATCTCAGATGACGCCAAATTCTGAGATTAATTCGTTTGGTCATCAGTTAAAGGTTCAAATGGCAGATGAGCTATCAAAAGATTCATTGGAAAATGGCATCTTATCTACATCAAACTCCGTGCAAGGGTAAGGCCAAATATTTGAGAACTTAATGACCCATGTCCCCTATAACTTAAAAAATTGAGTGTCCCGGGGTTAAGATCGCTTTATTACTATTGGCCCCTAAACTTATCAGGCGACCCAACGTAGTCAAAGTTTTTAGATTTTTGTATCAAACTCAAAAGCAGGTCCGTAGAGAGAAAATCCGGGCCCGGGGGGAAAAATGTTCCGGCCCCTCTATTACACCTCTAGCTTGAATCACGACAGTGAAACGGTGAAAGTAATTTCACCGGGCCCCTGAGAAAACTCCAGGCCTGGGGGGAATCGCTTCCCTTTCCCACCCCCCTCTCGTCGGGCCTGCTCAAAAGGATCTGCTTTAAACATTACTATTTACTAAGACAATGTCCTAAGGTCATTCATATTTTCCAGGTTATGGGAAGATTTAAAAACGCGTCATTTATTGTTATGAGAGATTTTTCTACGGGCGTATTCGTTATTAATATTTCGTTATCATCATACGGTTTACTTATATTATCACAATGTCATTGTAGCTCGACATTTTGGGTTATTTATCAAATAATATAACTTTTTGGGTCAAAAGCATTGAAATTTTATCTTTAAAATAAAGATAGTTTGGTGACTACACAAAGAAAATGTTTTCTTAAAATGTCAATTTTAAATAATTTAGACAAATACTCTCTACACCATGCGCAAAGGGTATGTACATTAAGTTAATAAAACTCCTCCAAGAAAACAGATAAGTTCATATACATAGATACACTTAATATAAAGTACGGCTAACTTTCACGTCGTTGGAGACGACTATGATATACCCTGAACCATGCGCATACATCTGTCTTCATCAATTATCCTGTCTGTGAATAAAACCAACAATATCAAGCTTTAAGGCAAAGACAATACCAACTCGGCTCAGAATTACGAATAAATGATGATATTATATGATTGATAAAGTTAATGTTTTAAAATGAAATATGAAGTAGTCAAATACAGCAGCTTAGGTTGAACACGGCTTAATATGATACAGCTTTATATAACACGGCTTTATGTACTACGGCTTTATATCAACTGATCGACGCGGCTTTATTATGTCGAGTCAACATTGTCGACCGTTCAACGCGGTTGTGTTAGGGATACGCGATACCGATCCGATATTTTGAATATCGAGAATATCGAAGTCGATACTGAATATTCGATACCGATATTTTGGCTCTCGACTAATCGTCGATCCGATACCAATTTGCTTAGTATCGATATCGTGCTAAATTCGTTTTACATTTGGCGGTTGAAATTTATTTTGCAAAAACGTCCCTTTATGGTGGTTGCCCATGCGACTTTCAGGTCTGGCTGGCGCCACTTGCAAAAAATAACAGAATGAACACTGTTAAAAAAAGCGAATAAAATTTAAATAAAAAAAAGTTTATATCATTCCGAATTTCATTTTATAACCCCTATCTCAATTTATTATTGACATTAGAAAAGTTTGCTTTCTTTTTTGAGCAAACGCCTCAATTTGTTTAATTCTTTCTGTAAAAAAACGTCAAAAAGTCGATACCGATACCCGCGATATCGATTTTTTTTTTGGTAGAATCGAATCGGTATCGAGTTTTTTTGAATACTCAATACTTCGACTCGATTTTTTTCCGGTATCGAGCATCCCTAGGCTGTGTGTTTTTGACTTTCTCGCTAGCTACTAGCTAACAGCTTTCTAAGCTTTAGTTCTCTCTGTCGCTTGCCATTTAACAGAGCCTGCTGATCCTCTGTTGTTAACAGCCCTTCTTACATTTATTCCACTGGCCACTGGGTCGATTCTGAAATACAATATGATGATTATCTTCGATAATCGATTGATTTTTAATTTCGAGTATTTTACACGTGCAAATTACTATTTGAGAAAATAGAAAATATAGACCCTTGAACTCCTCTTGAAAAATATTGGTGGTAATTTTAGGAGTCTTCTCTATGCTACATTAAATTTACCCTACAGTGAATAAAGGGATCACTCAAAAGAAGGCAGCTGCATAAATCTTCTTCAAGGCTGCTCTTTGTCAATGTCTGAAATGAACTAGCTGGTTTAAAAAAGGAAAAATGTGGCATATCATACAGGTTGTTTGTTTTATACACTCCCTTAGAGCTTAGAGCAAACTGCTACCCGTTTAGCAGACGTGAGGCATACATATATGAATTTGTTTATATTTAACATTTTTATACGAAAATACATTTACATGCAAAAACAAATTTATGTATTTACAGAAACTTGAGCAAAACGATGACGACAAGTATTTCCACTCCTCCTGGACCAATGGCGGCTGTTTGAAATGTTAGAAAAAAATAATAATGGATACCCGTACAAAAATTAAGACTCATAATAATTCCATAATTTGGAATAACATCAAGGGTTTGGGTCCACTAAGGAGTCTGAGCCGGAAGAACTAAAAAGCAATACATACAGAAGAATTTCTGAAACGAATAATCGATAACAACACATTCGAATGCAACCGAACCTTACTACCTTCAGAGCTGATATCGTCACATACTTGTTAAACTATTGTATAATAGATTATATTCAATTTATAAATTTTTCATCAATAACATGTAGGTCAAAACCTAAATCCAGAGCAGCAAATGGATTGTATGCTTTGTATGTAAGAATATACATATACTCGTATGTATGTATGTATGTATGTATGTACTTCTTAGTATTTCAGCCATACGTTAAAGGCGTAATTACTTTTAAAGTATGCATTTTAATAATCCTGAAATTAATTGAAAGTAACCACATACCTATGTAGATATTATTGAAAATCTAATTTAATTGGTACAAGAAAAACTATATTATAAAAAAAAATAATAATAATCGAAAAAAGAAACATAAAACCTAGGAGCAAAATACAGAAATTATGTTTGATCACCATTATTTTTTTATTTTATTTTTAAAACTTTTAACAGTCCTTCCTCAGCATCTCTATGCATACCAGGGAACTGAAATCATATAATAATATATGCATAAAATAATTTTATTAATTACGAATTGCTTAACAAATACAAATACACCCAAAAATTATTTAAGTTTTAAGTTAAGAGTTAATAAAAACGCAAATATGCAATTGTTATGCCTCGGTATGATGCAAATGTAAACTCACAGCTTTAATTGATATTAAAATTGAGATAGTATATACATAGGTAGCAGCATTTCTTCTACATAATTTTATCTTAATATACGAGTATAAACAAAAACACCTTAAACGTATAGTCCTTAAAAGTATTCAATTTACCACTTAATTAACAATAAAAAAATGTTAAAATCACAATAATTTGTACATAAATTAATGCATAAACATTTCGTTTTGATAATAACAAACGGACTGTTCAAACGTGTATTAATAGATTTGCTATATCTAGCATAACGAATGGCGCGGCACTCCTCAATATTTTCGCAAGCCTAAAAAATGCCTATTTTATACGTATCACGAGGTACATTCTAAATTGTACTTAATTTTAAAAATATTATTTGACGAGAGCCAGCTTATATATAACGATAATATTTGTATTAAAGCATTGAGACGGATATTAAAGCGAAATTATTTTATGTAATACAAACACAAGCAAAATGCTAAGAATTGAATCAATAGAGTATCTCGAAATAAATTTTAGCAGCCTAAAAGCATTAATTAAAAAGACTTTTATTTCGAAACTTATCTCATCTGAAGATAAACACATTGACTGTTAAGGAATGAAGACATTATTATTACTTTGCCTTTAATATGACTTTTCCAGGTGATTCTGCGATTTAAATCGAGTCCAAGGTAATTTACTGAATCTCTATGCGGTATTTGTATACTATTTAGATATACATAGATATGATATGTTTCGACTTCTCAGTATTTACCTTTATCTTCCATTTCTTAAGCCACCGCTTTGTTTAAAAAATTTAATTTTGAATACCATGGGATATTTCCACCGCTGATTCTTTAGATGTCACTCAAACATTGAAATCATTCAACGGTATTAGCCCAAGACGCCAAGACTTTTTGTTGACGCCCCCTGGTTTGTATCTAATGAGCCAATTCATAAAGACCTACATATTCCATAAGTTAAAGACGAATGACGAAGACTAATAATATAAAAAAATAATTTATTTTTACTTAATACTGGCACTCTTTCAGAGCTATCTCTATATTTTAAATTTTCAGCGACTTTTCTATTTTCTATAAACATGATGGGAAGTGCATTTTCTTTTAATTTGTTATCTATTATAACGTTTTGATGAAAAGGCTTTTTGCAAATAAAACGCCATTTATTACATAAATTTAATTTTTAATGTTGCAAATTGCTTTCCAATGATTACGGTTTTCAACGTATCTTGGAAAAGCAAAGAGTTTCGATGTTGAAATGCATCCCGTAATGCAGCATTTTCGAAAGCCAACTGCCAGGGAACCGATAAAAAACGGACTATATAAAATTTGAGTAAATTAACGAATATTCGGTTACGTGTGGGCATAATAAAAGAATTTGACAATTGCTTTGGCGGTAGAACTTCATTTCCAATTACAACATTACTTATCCAATTCCAAAGTAGGCATTGCACCTTTTTTTAGTTTGTGTGCTCCACGGCACTCATTAGTAAAGTGGCGATCGCAAACGCGTGACGACGGCGCTCGGGTTTTTCTTCAATTCTCTTTGCACCAAAAGACCCAAGCAATACCGTCAACTCTTGTGATCTCTCGCTGTACAATTTTTTGTAACGTCCAGTTGTTCCACTCTATCTACTTTTATACTCGTTGCTACAATTTTAATTTTAGACAGTCTGGCAGCTCTTGCGTCGCTAAATTTCTAAACGCCGTTAAACAAATGGACGGCCTGGTAGTTTTATGGAACAGCTGCAAATGTTTTGAGTGGGCTGCCAGATTCTTTCTATGTTGTTATTTTATAATCTATGAAGGTTGAAATACTATTTACACATTTTTGTAAAAAATATTGTGGCCAAAAAATAGTGCCACATTACCAACAAATGCCTGGGCCAAGCTAAATTTTAAAAATGGATAGCAAAAAGGATATTTACAACCTATGGTTGCAGTACACGACAAAGGTAAGATAATACAAAGGTAAAGAAAAAATCCGCGTCGGCGTGCATTAATAAGAAATGTTTGATAAAGAAGTCCCACTTTACTTTGACGCTTATATAATTCAGCTTAGCTTATATAATCACAACTCATATTACCTATGGTGTCACGAAATTTCTACCTATTCAAGAATGACGAGACGTACTTTCGCAAGTTTGTAGCACACTTCGTCACGATATGGCAGAGTCAAATAGAACTGAATTTTCAAAGTGACAACTGTCCGCTTTGGCATGAAGTTCAGCCAGATAAAGGACCCCACCTCGGAGAACTTCCCGAAGAATTACTGGCTGCTATTGGCAAGTTTATAATTGTTGCACGAGATGAGTGTGACTCTGTGAGTACTTATAACGATTGTTAAGCTATATGCGCTGCATACTTATTTACTTAATTCTTCTTTTTAGAAGGGATCACTAGATGTAGAGGCCATTGAAGAAGTGGCCATCCTTATCGACTGTCTCGTTATTGTGTGTCGGCACTTTGACAATATCCTATCCGTTATAAAATACGAGTACAAGCCAAATCTAATCGGCATACTTTCTAAGGTTTTAAGCACGGTAAGTGCCCATTGAAAAGTTCAATTTTCTTTAATGACATAATTGTTTTTACAGCAACCAGAAGCTTCTGCCGCGTTAAATCACTTATTTCGCAGCTTTTCTTCGTTTCTTGAAGTTATGTACGATCCATATCTAACTTGGCGTAGTTTCTTGCGAAGTGTGTTTGCGGACTTCAATCGGCTACATTTCAAGCCACACGCTGTTCACGTAGAAATTGTTCCTTTTATCTATGGTTAGATTATTTAAACAACTAAATGACTCATTTTTAATTGTTTTCTCGTGCTCCTAGAATGTTTCCAAAACGGAAAATTACTGAGGTTTCCTGAAATAGGCGAGAGTTTGCTTCATGTGCTAGGTGCGATTATATGTGGCTCGCAGGTATAATGCGTTTTTTAAGTATTTTAATTTTATGTGTAGAAATTTGGATAAGAGACCTCTGCCAACCCTCTTTTCCTAAATAATAAAATAAATTTTAAGATGCTGGACATGTTTGACTAATTGTTGGTTTCCACTTGTTTAATAATGAATCATAAATCATTCAAAACAAAAATAACTGTCACGAGTAGCTAAAACGATTTTATATTACTAAGCAAGTTTAAGTAACTGCATTTATTGATAAAAAATCTAAAATGTAATTCCAAAATGGATTTTTTTCTATGTGTTGTTTTGTTTTGTAAATTAGTCTATGTATATAGTGAAAAACACCATACGTATCATGATGCAAAGAATTGTTGGATCATGATTAAATATGATTGCACACCCGCGGTATGCATAAAATGTTCAAACAAACAACTCGGTGGCATATAATTAGAAAATTGTCTTTTGTAGAATTTATGGTTAGTTATCAGCAAAACAACTTCAATTTGGTTTGTCTAACATTTTCATTTATCATTGCGATTATTTTTAAGGCGTTATCAAGTCATGGTAAATTGAAGTTGTACATACTTTGATATATTGCAGAAAACTCAAAATTCAAGTTATTTACATACTAACGCTTTAACGTCTCCAAAAGCTTTTTGTGGTGATGGTTCATTTTTTGTCTGCGATAAGGTGGTGAGTGGTTCAATATTTTTTTTTAAAGAACATCTTTCAATTTTGTGTTTTTGCTAATGGTTTTATGTTTGTAATATTTAATTTTTTAATGTTCTAATGATTACATTTTTTTTTGTTAGCGGAATGGCATGCGCACCATATGTCCAGCGACTGTGTCCATTTTGATTGAAATTCTACAACAGTGGGAGACTTCTAGCAACCTACGTAAAGTCGCACTCAACTGTTTTGCACTGATGGTAATCGTCCTGCAGAAATCAAGTCCAGAAGAAGTAAGTGTCTGAATACTTAAATAAGCGTTGGTCTTCTACTAATTTAAAATACTTCAATTTACAGCGCCAAATAGACCTAGTTACGTTAATTCGACAATACTGTGATGTTTTGCAAAAGTTATTAGCTACTAGTAACTTTGATAGCGGTAATGACACCTTCGAAATAGATAGCGATAGAAGTAGAAGCGATGTAGCCATAGACGTTAACGCACTATCCTCAACTGTTGGTGGCCTAAAGCTGTTTTTAAAAGGTGTGCCCGACGATGCAGCCATATGGGAAGCAATTTTGGACGCAAACCTTTTAGATTTATTAGTCAGCATACCCAAACTTATAAAAGTATTTTACTTTTGATGAACACTGACTTAAAACCGTTAACTTTAAATTAATTTTATATTATTTTTTAGAATTGGCATGTGCCTAATGCAAATGTTTTGATTGGAACTATTCAAGTCATAACTACGGCAACAAGAAATTCAACCCGAGTTGTGAGTCAGATGACAATAGGTAACTATATTGAAAAAATCTTTTGTAGCTTACAAGATTTTGGAATGCCAACGGAAAGTTTATTGGACGCTTGTTTTGAGTTGGGATTCAATAATGAGCAACACCTTTTGGTATTGCCCGAGGTAATGCTACAGATGATCGATTGGCTTTCAAAACTTTCTAACAATGAGCAAACGTATATAAGTGCACTGCTATTAAAAGGATGTACAGACAACTATGGAACGTAAGTGCATCTTAAAATATGTTGCTATTATGATTTTAAATGTGAATAATTTTGGGGATAGAAAATCAGTTGCTAGTGGAAGCCATGTCATTAAAGCCGTATGTGGCTGCCTTCTGCAATGTGAAACGCTTGCTAATACCTGTGTTCAAAACCTCATCAAGTTAATTGAGGAACTAAGCATGATAAGCATTGTTTCCATTGAACTGAAAAGTATATTTGCACTGTTGCGAAAAGAAAGTAAATTTTCGCATAGCAGGCAATTACAACAGGTATAGTGAATATATTTAAAGTATATAAGATATATGTTGAAAACTATTTTGATTTTTTTTTTAGTCTCTTGTCACAATAGCTTTAAAAAGTATCCTCAACCCAAGTCTATGCTCGGAATACTTTATCATCGAGCGACCTAACGATGGTATTGTTGTGCCTGATATTAAAAATTGGACGACGTCAGGATCCTATGGTTTCATATATCACATTCTTTTACGCTTTAATAAAATGACTACAGCAAATGAAAGTACCAGAGATGAGGTCAAATTCAGGCGTATGTTATTAAAGTAAGCCTAAAAAGCTCCTAAATCTTTGTTAATTTATTATTAATAATTACAATTTTCTTAGCTTGCAAACTGCGAGTGGTTGTGGCTTTGAAGTGTTTGTGCAGTCCAATGGGAACATAGTAGTTGCTGCACTGACTAAACGTGAGTATATCACATCGGCAATAACGGATAAATCGCTCATGGATGGACAGTGGCATTTTCTTACGGTGTCCGTCATGCCACCCAAACGGCCTTTCTCCTACTGTCATGTCAACATATACGTGGACTTTGTACAAAAGCTGGGTACAACTCTTAAGGTGCAAGGGCAAAATGGGGTAAGCACAAAAAATAATCGTTGTGGTTTCATAAATATATTAGTTTTTTTTTTAGCCATTTACGTTTTGTGCGATTGGATCAATGGCGTCACCCCCTAGAAACATCGAGAGCTCGGCGAATACAGGATCTTTCTCACGATCATCTTCGCAGGAGAGTAGACAGAGTAATAAAGGCATGCTTCCAAGCTTACTGGAGCGTACTTTATCAGCAAGTGTAAGATAAGCCGACTCTTAAAATGATGATAAAATTAATATAAACTAATTAATTATTGATATAATTTTTCAGATGTCAAATTACTTTACACTTCCAATGCGCACACAAACGGCATTAGATCCAAATGTGAAAAACTTTCCAATTGGTATGCAAGACACCGTGTTTGGAAACCCGTCTTGCATGAATGGACACATTGGCGGAGTGCTCTTAGCCGAGTCAATCACTAGTCTGAAGACCATTTTCGACGCTGGAAAGCATTTTTGTTCAATATTTTCACAAGACAACGATTTGCTCGAATTGACTTCACGGTTTGTTTGGTGCTACTCTCCCGGTTGTAGTTGGAATGACAGTTGCCACGATTTGATTCCAAACGGCAAGTATCCAGGACACATCAATGCACAACTCTGCAAAATTATTAAAATACAGGATACAATCAACTGTATAGGCGGAATCAATACGATTTTGCCCATTCTGCACAGAATGATTATGGAAAGTTCTAAAATTCCTACGTATGATAAATCTGAACTGGAAAGTCTTTCCTCTTCGGTAGATTTACTTAATGCAGCCCTGGCCAAAGAGTTTACCAGCAGTGAATTACTGTCATCCAATTCATTCGCAGAGTTAAAGATGATACAATTTCCATTGGCTAGTTTTTTTTGTTTCCTACGCTATTTGACATATGGACATGCCAATAACATGGAGAATTTACTTAATAGCGAATGCCTCAGTATTATTGGCATGATGCTTCAAAAATGTTCCCCCTCATTATTCGATGTGAACGCTCTTATGGCCCTTCACTTGCTTATAGAATCGCTACAAGTACACAAGTCAGACGACAATAATAGCCAACTACTAACAACACTCTATGCCCATATAGTGTTCGAGTTTAGCATTTGGTCGCGCATAAATTCCCAAATTACGCTAGGCCATGTGCAGTATCTCAGTGCCATGATAAAAAACAATCGCAAGTACTTTCGTAAACGGTATGGACCGCAATTTTTGTTAGACTTGGTTCGTCAATATTACAACGGGCATGGAAAAAATGTATGCGATGATTTCATAACAATACGATCAACTTTATTTGGTATTGTGCGCTTTTATCTTCAAAAAGATGTAAATATACAGGAAGTAAATGCAATGGTGGGTTTTTTAGCTTCAATACAAGACGAGCTGCTGCTTGTGGAATTTTTGGAGATGATGACTCTGCATGTACGGAGCAAAAACTGCAGAGATCAAATGATTCTTTTGCTTTACGAGCCGCACACAGCAAACCTATTGTATAACTTTTTTGTAGACAAAAATTATTCAAGCATGGTTCAAGAAGCCGCTATTAGGGTGAGTGAGAATTTATTAATATAATATAATAATATAATATTATATATTACTTCAGTTCATCAGCAGTTTACTGTCTACATCAAGAGTCCAGCAGAAATATAAACAAATTTTACGCTTGTACGACCAAAACGAGATTAGTATGTTTCCCGGATTTTTTTCTTTGGTTTCTCCAAAGTCCTTAAGCTCCACTGTAGTGATAAACATATTTGATGATATGCTTAGTGCACATACGGATACAGACTATTACGGCTTGATATTTTTAATATACCACGTGAGCTGTTGCGAATTAAAAGTAAAATTGGAAATTGCCAAGCGATTATTGCAATTTACTTTCGTGAAGCAGGATGCTGCATCTGGTATTGCCAAGCAAATAGGCTGGCAAGAGTCAATAGCTAGGTTGCTTATCCTCAAACCTATTAACAGTTTGCAGCCTGCTAGTGACAAGCGCCAAAGTTTCAGTCAGGACATTCTTTTGGAAAATAATACCGCAATTTTAGCACAAGAGCAACTTAATAATTTCTCTGAACAAGAAATTTGTCAAGCAAAGATGCAGCGCGAAAAAGAGCAAACTGAAGGTGCTGTTTTACTCAACGATCTTCAAGCAAGCGTCACTGAAGCGGCAACAGCGATTGAAAGCGAAATAAAAGGTGGAGCTGCCATGATGATCTAATAAACGAGTACACTTACAAGAAATCATGACTTTTTTTAGATCTTGCCGAATCTGTGTCCGGTGTTGTCGTTGACAATGTAAATAGTGTCTTCTCTGTAATACGCCAGACTACGCACGATATACAGGAGACTTTCGAGTCGCTTAGCTTTAGCAACTCCACAGACCACGAATCCACTGTAAGAATGTTCATTGCAATATTTAATGTTTGTCTTAATGTACATATTATATACATTCTATTAGGAGATCTCATTTCGTCGGGACGAGTCAATCAGCTCAGATAGTTCAATTCAGTCATTAATTGGACGTAACCAGAAACAAAACTTTTCAGAGGTAATGACTACAATTCAGTATAACATCAATTACATTGTACTCTCCTGCAGCCAATACCAACATACGGGCTCGATACAGATGAGGATGCAAGCAGCGAAGAACAGTTGGTATATTTAGTGTCCAACATCCTTTTTAATGTATTCTGGAGAGGAATAGACAACGATTATCCCCATTGTTGGACAGAGCGAGGGCAGGTGCTTGGTTGTATAAATCTGCTAGAGTTAAATAACGCGTTAATTACATCGCATCTATCTTTACGGTTGCGCATTCTCGAAATGGCAGTTGAAGCAATCCTTTTTGATCTCTCACAGCATGGCAGTCAAACGCTTATAAATCAAAAAGTATGTGTGTCCTATAGAAGGTTACTCCGAGTAAGTTTTCTAATATTTGTTCTTCTATTTTTAGAACGCGCTGCACATCATGCGCATAGTTTACGATTTGGTTGTGCTTGGTTCAAACGAGGACGAGTCTAAAAAATGCTCTACAAAACTATTGGACGGTGTACTAGCTTTACTCGACTCTTTAATGGTATTTCAGCAAGGTCCTTTGGATGACTGGTCTGATATGGTTCGCTTAAGCCTGAGCTTATTGCTCAAATGCTCTCACCATCGAAACTCTAGCATTGTTGCTATGGCAACAGCAAAACTTCACGCCATATTGCAAACTCGTTCCACTGAAGATCCAAATGAGTTAGCATATTTACTCTATAGTATTAACAGAGCTTTAGAAAATGCTATTGCGGGTAAGTTGAGCATTCGCGTTAAAAATATATATCCAATAACTTACCACTATAATTAACTTAATTTTAGTTGGGAACCCTGAAGAGTATTCATTTCTTATGCCCGTTATGAAAGCTCTTATAGAAAAATGCCGTCCCGTTTTTAACATGAATGCTAATCTTCCTGATCTGCCATCGACCTCCTCTGGACCAGTATTTTTTCACGATTTTCAGATGTACAGCACAAGCAAAAAATGGCGGACTTTTATTGATAAACTGGTAAGTATTTAACATACTGTATATAAACTTGATTGCATACTCGAATCTACTTTAATGGCGAAAGTTTAAGTCGGGCGTGCTGACTTCATTTGTTTATGAAGATATCGTAATCAAATGAGGCGTTCGGAAGTTTTTTTTAGTACCCCATAGGACCGATTTTTCAAAAAAATTGGTTAGGCATAATTCGCTTGTTTGTTTTGTTTAAAGAACCATCGTAACAACATTTGGTGTTTGGAGGTTTTTAGATAACCTACATAGATAGGACCTATCGGTCAAGAATCCGTTTCAAGGCAAGGCGATCAAAAACAATATGCCAAATTTGATTGCTGTGGTTTGCTGTAGGGTAGTTCAAAGTGGCCCACGCCAGAGTTTAACGTACGCCATCTTATAGATTACAATTTTTGGCAATAATAATAATTATCAATTCAAACTAAAATCAAATTCAATAAGTTTATTTAGCCACAAAACATTTTTGACCGATCGGCCCTATTCGGGCTATATATATGATATAGTCGACCGATTTACTTTTTTTATTTTTTTTTAATAAAGAATGATTATTAAAGTAAGTGAATAAGGTTTGCTTTTTCCATGGAGTTAATGATTTTGGTAATGTTGTCTTAATTGGAGAAAGATAAGGTGGTGCAGGGGTCAGTTTCTGGAAAGCATTGTGTTCTTAGAGGCGCCTGAGTTGCAGTAATTGCATCGGGATTTGTCGAAGAGATGCTTATGCGTTAAAAGGGTGTGTCCAAGGCGAGTCTGATGAATTGTATGTAGTGTGTGGGGGGGAAGAGTTAAATTTGTTGTTATCATACCAGTATATTAATGTGTTGACTGTTTTGTAATGATGGTTGGTGAGGTTCCAGATATGCTGTAAATTTTCTTTTATGTGTAGTTTTTTAATATGTGTATGTTTATACTATGATGTCTTTTGTGTTGAAGTTTACTTGGAAGATAAAAGGTAATAGGGAAGTATCTTTAGCTGCTTTGTCGGCTGTTTCCTTGCCTGCGATACCACAATGGGAAGATATCCAGATTATTTTTATGCGCGGGAAGTTCGTAAGAAGCAGTTGCCTGCTGGTTGAGCATAATAGGAGTCGTTTACTGATTCTATTGCTGAAAGTAAATCTGAGCATATTGCGTAGTACTTGTGACGGTTGTTGCATGGAAGATGGCTACTATTTCTGCAGAATGTATTAAACTGCATGGGGAAGGAGCGATTGTTCGATAATTGTATTAGTGTAGGTTATTCCGAAAGATGATATATTCTGTGAACCGTCTGTGAGGGTAAAGGTATGCAAGAGATGTGTATTTCTAAAAATTTTCTTTTGAAAAAAGCCGACGTGATGACAGATTTTGTGCCTCTCAAGACATAACAGCTCGAACAGCACTAAATGAAAGCGAAATTGTCAACTTAATTGTCAGAATGAAGGCTATAGAGTTTTAAAGTACAGGGTATTTTAATGTCGGGCTGGGCCGACTATAGCATTCATGCATGCATATGGGATATGTTGAAACTTCTTTGACAGGCACTGGCTTACTTGGGTAAGTAGCTTAGTTAATTTTACACGATTCTACATAATAGATATCGTACCTGCAACTTTTAAGGCTTTCCAAACGTAAAAATTTTTGGAGCGTGAGCAACATGCGCATCATATTGGTAAAATTTGTAAAATATATTTAGCTCTTAAGGTGTCTAAGACTTAGTCGCATCCTTACGTGATGGGTATAAAGTAGTTTTGGTAATAGATCAAAAATTTACGATTTACGTTTACGATAGTAGGTATCATTAGTATTGGTTACTTTACTTTCTTAATATGTTCAAAATTATTTGCTTTATTAATATTATTTAAATATTATAAACACAAAAACATTACTTAAAAAATAATTTTAATTGAAAAATGAAATCAGAAGGCAATAAAATTAAAATAAAATCATAAAGGATGACGCCCAAACTTTGATAACTGAAAACTGATCCGACATCTTAGATTCCATTATTTATTATCAATGTGCAGTTTATAAATAAATAAGGCTTTCGAACTGACAGACTTGACGCATGCTTAATTTATGGGATGTTTCAAAGCCAGCTCGTAATTTTGAAAAAACCATATTAGTTTCTGTAAGCTCCTTAGCGCCTCTTATTAAGTTTTAGTCATCTTATGATTTTTTGGTAAAACGCGCTGTATAACATTAAGCTTGCGTTTAATCTGCGTATTTTTGTGTGGGCTTTTAAAGTGCGTCGTTATGAAAACACTATTTGGAGTCGATATTGCCAAATCAATATCAGTTCTTGGCTGCGATATAAAGGTGTTGTTTTTTTCGGTTCCATTAGCCGTTTGCGCTTGTTGGGTTCCAAGCTTGGCATGCTCTGTAAGCGCCTTGTCTTGTGTTGTTGAAAACAATCCGTCGTAATAACTTAATGAATGGGATTTCTGAATGGAGACTGTAGTTGTTGTTTGAGTACTTGGAGTAATAACAGTTGGCAAAAGTATTGCGCTGGCTTCCTTAACTATGTCTGATGTATTCCATTTACCGATTGTTGTCGGCGCCGTAGTGGTAGTCGTTTGGATATTAAGACGTCTCGCATTTTTCCTAATATAAGAGGAGATGCTAGCACGCTCACCGTTATAGATTTGCGTGAGCTCTACTTCGAATGCCTTTTGTAATTCTGGAGCATCGAGCGTATGTTTGGTAGGCTCCGCCAGAGTACTTGCTTGCCCTGGTCTTTTTCTCCGTTTGAACTGCTGGTTTGATGAAGTCCTTTTTGCTGTTGATTTATATCCTGCAAATTTCTCATCGTATATGCCTGCGTCAACGCTTTCGTAACCTTGGTATGGCTCTAGGTTAGTGCTATTAATTTGCTCAATTGTAGGTGGATAAGACTCATGCTTATCTTTTTCGGATACCGTGAATGGTACCGGATCATACAACGGAACTTCGTAGCTTGATTTAGGAAACTCAAAGCTTGGAATTTTATAATGAGGGCTAAGTGGTAGATCCTGAACAGGTGGCGCATAAACGTTATGCGGATGTCCAGAGTGTTGTGGTTCATCGTATATTGTATCTTGATGAGTCGGTGTTAAAAATGTTTCATCAGATGTATTCGGCAATGGCGGCTTTTCTTCGTATGGTTGGTATTTATTTACTTCAATGTCCTTTGGGGAATATATAATTTTAAAGTCTGTATTAAGATCTGGTTCATCTTGAGGCGGTTCCGCAAAATGTTGATAGGGATTGACACTTATTGTTTCTTGAATTGTTGGCATTTGAGGGTATTTAAACTGATTTGTATCATAAAGTAAGGGAGGCACACCATACTTTTGATGGGGATGTCGATCATAGAAGCTCGACACTGGCGATGCGTGGCTACTATCAAAGTTGTATTCAAAATTTGGAAGTTTCTGCGTTTTATATGGACTGTCTTGATTGTATAATTGAAAGCTCATCGATTGTGCTTCATAACTTAAGGGAGGAATCTCAAAATCAGTTCCATGAAACTTTATGTTTTTAAAACTATTGGCGGAAAAGTTAGGCTCATTGAAGTATGTTGGGAACTCCGACTTGTAAAACGTTATGGGATTGTTTTTTCGATGAATCGATGGACGATACAATGCCTTATGCGGCTTAGTTCGGAGTCTGTGCTTAGAGCGCTTAAGTACTTTGAAATCAGTTAAAGGTTCTATGTAATGAGACAGTCTTTCTGCAGTGGGCAACGCAATTTCTACCGATGAATTCACTGCATTTTTATCGTTCCAGTCAGTTGTCTTTGATATGTTTTTTCCATCGGCATGGGCGGTTAACAAAACAGCGATCTGTAATTTGAAATATAATACCGTGTTAGTTATTTTTAAGCCTACTCAAATGATAAAAATAATTTTATTATTAACAACTATTAACAATATTGTCCAAGGGACATCAAAAACCTTGACCCAAAAATTGTATTTTTGGGCAGTTTGCTACTATCTGTTATTTGTGAATTATCCATCCCAACATGCAATGGGGTCTCAAAATTTACAGAAACAAAATTAAAGTAGGAGTATTCCTTTTACAAAAATCACACCCATCGGTCAACTAAGATTTTGCACTGTGATAAAGCGATATTTTGTCACTCGATTTTTTATAGTTATTAAATCTTTGGATACAATATTTAAATATAATAAAAAGTTAAATTTAATTAAGTTAAACTGAAGAACAAAGCTTTCTTACTACGACAGTTAAAAGTTTTGATTTAAAGTCATAAAGCATTTATAAAAACAATACAAACTTAGGTTGAACTGAAAATTTTCCAGAAAATCTGAATATTTGTATTCGAAAAATAATCTAATTAATCTTTTAGTTTTCACTCTTTCTAATAAATATAGGTTACCCAAGATACTCTACCTTTTGTTTGCCCAAAAAAATGATTATGATAGGCATTCAAGACAATTCATGTTTGCACCATGTGTTTTTTTTTATAATAGCCCCTTTTATGAATTTTTTAACCAACAATTTTGAAGCTTGACACAAAATCACATTTAAAATATGCTTTAATAACACTAGTTTAAAAATTTAGGAATCATCGCGTAAACCTTCGTACGAAAGTGTTTTTTAGGGTAACGTTGGGTCGAGGAACGAGAAAATTACATTCATTTTTTTTTTTTTTCTTAAGCACCGTTTTCGAGATTTTTTCAAAAAAAATGTTTTTGGGCACTTTTTTCAGTTATTCGTCAATATCTCGTGAATATATGGAACGGAAGTTCCAATCTTCGCCCAATCACACTTTTGTATGAAAACAATATTTTGCACCCAAAGTTTTTCGTTTGCGTTCAGTTACGACTTCATTCAATTTGTATGCAGCATTAGTCGTGATTTTTCGTTTATGGTTCCAGACCATCTACAGTTCTTACCCCATTTTGAAGATCTTAGACTTGAAATGTAAGTAAAAGAATTATTTTTCAGCTTTAAGCTTAATTAAAGCTTAATTAAATAACTTTTAAAAAATTTTCTAGTTAACGAAAAGCAAACCAAAAATTTGTAATTTTTAAAAATGGTCGAAAATTACACTTTTTTCGATTTTGGTTGTTACTTCAATAATTTTTACTTAATCTGTACATAATGTATATTACCGTAAAGAGCACATCAATACCTTTCGATTTAATTGTCTTTATGACAATACAAAATTTTGTTCATGAGATATTGACTAATAAGTGAAAAAAGTGCCCAAAAACATGTTTTTCGAAAAATATCAGAAACGATGCTTAAGAAAAGAAAAATTTATGTCAAAAAACATTTTTTTCGAAGGTTAATTTTTCGTGTAAACTAGTGTAATCGAATGAACAGTGTAAAAGTTAATAAAAGTACTGGGTATCCCCATAGTCGGTATGTCCCGAGTCTAATTGAGTGGGAAGTAACTCCCTTTGCCAATACTGAATATTTGGAATAATATTTAATCTTTTAGAAATCTTTCGATTAAATACAAAACATTGACAATTGAACTGTATATATAGGGGCAACAATAAGTGAAGCGGATCGTTTTTTAAATCGATTTCATCGATTTTAATGATTTACATATATAGTAGTGGTACAAGCCAATACATATTAACCTCGTACATTTTTTGTTTCAAAAATTCCGGTGTATAAATCGCGTTATCGATAACTGAATTTATTGTATGGCTTTCTTTGACAAAACATATCTTGTAAACGAATAAAGATATCTGAGTTTTTTTTTTTCAATGATAAGATAAAACTGCATTTCCAAATTTTTTTTTATATTTATAAACATTTGCTTTTTTTTTTTGAAGTTTGAAAGTGATCTGTCATTTTATCAAAAGTAGAAAGAAAAAATTTCGGTGCACTCTATAGAGACCCTATTTTCCACCTTGGAACTCTAGGAAATATATATATAGAGGTCGATTTAAAAGTGATCTGCTTCACTTAATTTCGCCCATATACAATCACCAATCACTATATAGGAAATACCAATACCATGTTTATTTTTGAGTTAAAAAAAAAGAACGATTCTTGAAACATAACAACACTTAAAAAAGAATAATTTCGATTCACCAATTTCGAAACTACTAATACAATCGACATTTTGTTTTTAATAATTTAAAGAATACTTGTACCTATAATACTATTGACAAAGGCACAGCGCATAACATTTGGTGCTTTTGTTCGTATCTACGAACTCTCTTAATGTTACGAATAATGAAAAAATGCAATATGATCGTACTGAATTTGGTTGATTTGTTAATTATATTAATTTATTTTCCATACAAATTGTAACAATGCCACAAATCCCAATTACTTAGTACCATTTCGTAACATTAGCAGTTTGCCTTAAGAGATACCGACAGGCGTAGAGTACACAAGTAATGATTAGTTATGAATGAGTGTCTCGCAACGAATATATTTATGAAAAACCTAGTGTACACATAATTAAAAAGTCAAAGAGATAAAAACAACTTACAACAAAAACCGCACAAAAACAAATTAAATTGCACATTTTTGAAATAGACATTTACTTAAGTATGAGTCATCAAAAATCAAGTTGACACTCAATATAAACAGCATTAAAAAGTTTTATTAAAACTTTTGTTTTCGCTTGCAATTTTTATTTTGTTACGCTTTTTTGTGCAACGGTTGTCGACTTGTTGGACTTTCTCCCGACGACTGAACGCGCACATAGAAATGTTTTTTCTTTCGATGTTCCAATGGCTTCGGTCTCTGGAACCAGTCAAATGGCATATCATCGCATAGCATTCGCGAAGTAGTGCGTAAAGCCAATGTAAGTCGGAGTTGGAGAGAGTAAATGAGACCTGCTTGCAACTAATTAAACATGCTATTTTTTGATCAAATCTCTAGCAGAATTAATTTTCCATGCTACATTTAAGCAAAATAAAAGCAATGGAACACTAATGGGCTGTTGATGTACTGTATTAGCTAACGCTGTAGGTTAAGGCTCACATAGTAAGGCCGTTAATCTAGAAAAACTGGTTTATAGAGGGGGCAAGGCAAAGGATGGCATATTGTCAAACAAAATTGCTAAACTAAGATAGAAAACTGAACTATGGCCCCTGTTGATTAAAGCTACATAAAAAAACCCATTTATTTATTCACTTTTTTGACTACTGCTACTACACCAAAATTAAAGTAAAACGAAGAAAGTAAAAGTAAAACTTATTTGAAAACAAATGCCTAAATACTGGTTTATACAAATAATTCAATGTTCATCGTAGAGCTCATTTTCATAATCTATCGTTTTTAAATCACGTCCTTATCCTAGGTCCGACCACTTTACGATCAATACCAGCGAGAGATCGAATTAGATTTATGGGAGCCCATCAACCGTTTTTGGGCAGAGTGCTATGAAGCGTGTAAGACGGCATCCAAACAACGTGCTGACTACCAAGCCGAAAACAAAAGTATTTTTCATGTAAGTATTGCCTCTTACGGAACTGGTCATTTTTAGATACTTTTTAATTCATGATTTTCACCTACACAACCAGCAAAAAATCTTTATTCCCTGGAAAATGCGTCAGGTCGAGGAGACGGCACGTATAAACAATTTGACGCTTCATCAAAAGACAACATATACTTTAATAAAAAATAAATGGAAGAAAATAAAGCGGTTTCTTTATGGTCCACGAGGGCCTTGGTTTACAGGGTGAGTTGGAAAAACAAAAAGATATTTTTATATACTATACCCCAAGAAACAAAGGGTATATTAAGTTTGTGCATCTGGCCTATAAGGCCAAAACAAATCCATTTTAGCACAATCTACCAAAGCGTCGTCTAATTTAATTAATATTTGCTTTTTGTAACAAAACTATTTTATTTTATAATCTATGATTGCTTAGTCATTGGAGCAATCGGGTCCGTCTTAATGATTTACGTATACTAGGATATTTACTGTTGCGATTTGTTTTAAACTGCCAACCCAAGGATGAGGTTCTAGTTTTTAATTATTGAATTGAGCAGAAAGTGTTGCGATTTGGTTTAAACTGCCAACCCAAGGATCAGGTTCTAGTTTTTAATTGTTAAATTGAGCAGAAAGTGTTGCAAAATACACTGTTTGCTAGAGATTTTTTGATATAACTAGGAAGTTCCGCCCTTCGATTCTGGTGCAGTTTATAGGGAGCAGGGTCAAAATAAACACATTTTTAACTATAACATTTAAAGCAGGGATGTCCAAACACTGCTTATGGAAGAGCAAAAACCAATACATATAAAGAAAAACACTAACACATTTAAAGTTAACAGTTATTACGGTTTATTGTGTGCACTGAAAAAAATTGTATAAACATTCTTATAAGAGTGGTAAAAAATAATAAAAAAAAATTAAGGTACATATATTTATAAAGAACTTAAAAATTGGTCAATATCAATATTTATTTTAGTTATTGATAGTTTTAATAATGCCTCTAAATGTTCGTTTGTTAATCGACATTCACAAATATATGTGCTTCCAAAAATAGATAAAATTCGCAAGGGATTTCCCGAAAAATATCTATTTACCACCGGATTTTACAAAAAATATATATTTTATTCCTATGTTTTTACCTAGTATAGCCACCATCTGTCTGTTATATACATTGCATAAATCTAGTATACCCTTTGTACTGAAAGGTACAGGGCCATAACTAGTTTTTGTTTGCAAGCAATGCCTTAAGAGTCCCATTTAACAAGTTTCCCAAAAAATAGCAAAAGAATCTCACACCGATTTTTGTAAGTGCATGCTCAAACGAAAAGCAACAACAAAATACATTGAAAATCTGTGGGCCAACAACAAATATACGCAAGGGTTGTTTTTGTGCACACGAGATCAGAGAGCAAAGAGAGTAACAGAGAGTAAGTGAGAGAACGCTTGAAATTGTTTTTGTAATTTGTATTGGCACTGGGTGATATACAGTTAGGGCCGTGCATGTACACGCGCATCGTTGCCTATGCCTAAGAGCCATTACAAAAACAAAAAGAGCCAGATGAGCAATGGGCCTGGACATCCCTGATTTAAAGTTTTCATCTGATTTATGGGTCATTCCATTTATACCCTGTACCTATAGGTACAAAGGGTATACTAGATTGTTCAACGTATGTAACGGACCAAAGAGGCGTGGCAGACCCAAGTCCTTTATACCAAAATGCTTATTATAACCTCGGGTAGCGATTGAGCTATGTCCGTCTGTATGAACACCTAGATTTCGCAGACTATAATAGCTAGACCAAACTTTACCACCTGATGAGCATATTTCCTCAGAAGATGAAGTTTGTTAAAATATGTCAACATCTTCACCCGTTCCACCCTAGTAGAATTTTGTGGTTTTTGGCCACACCTTTTAATATTTTGTTTTGATTTGACTTACAGAGCTATGCGCCATGGTTGCATGCATCTGTGTGTCAAAAATGAACAAAATCGGACTAGTACAACAAAAGTTATAGTCAAAAATGTTTAAATTTCACCACCCCTTCCCTAAAAAGTACATCAATATTTGACTCTACGTAGTTACGGTAAAAAATGTACTGGAATTACCAATTTTTGTAAGAGTATTCATGTGGCCTTAATAAACAAACCCACATCTAAATTTTCTTGTAGCGACCCCCCACCTTCCGCAAATGGTTTACCGTGTTTTCTTCCACACCCCTCAACTATCAAATTGAAACTCACCCTATATACTTAAAACAACTTCTTTGACGTAGCTTTTTAAAATCGGTCGGAATTTAAGGAACCTTTAGGAATAAATGTCGTAGCGCACCAATAATAATTAATGTTCCAATTGGTAAGTGCTTAAAAGGAATATGCAGGAGTAGATTTGTTTTGATAAAAACGGTACAGGGTATTACACTGACTGTATCACATTTTTATACCCTGTACCGTATGGTACAAAGGGTATATTAAGTTTGTGCAAGCCGAAAGTTTATTTTACATACAGAAGGAAACGTCGGAGACCCCCCAAAGTTACCTAAAGTATGATCAGGGTGACTAGAGAAGTCGATATACCCATGTCCGTCTGTCTGTATGAACGTCTAGATCTCCGAGATGGTAAGAGCTAGAGCAACCAAATTTTCAGATTAGATGCGTAATTATTTCAGGGGAGACAAGTTTATTTTATTTTTTCGATATCGGGGCTATACTATATAGCTCCCATAGGGGAGGACCTCGAAAAAAAAAAGTTTTAGATGAATACTTCGTTTGTTTATGAAGATATT
This sequence comes from Chymomyza costata, assembly GCA_018150985.1. Taxonomy (NCBI): domain Eukaryota; kingdom Metazoa; phylum Arthropoda; class Insecta; order Diptera; family Drosophilidae; genus Chymomyza; species Chymomyza costata. The sequence goes on along the minus strand of JAECWU010000796.1, from coordinate 295,435 downwards.
ATAACCAAATTTGGCACTCGGAAGTTTTTTAGAGTTCTCAAGCACTGTACCAAATTTGATCAAAACTCCTCAAAAAAATAGCGTGATCAGGGTGAGTCGAGAAGTTGATATACCCATATCCGTCTTTCCGCCCATATGAAAGGCTAGATTTCAGAGATGGTAAGAGCTATAGTAACCAAAAGTTCAGATTAGATCCAATACCATGCCACGGTAGATAAGTTTATTTTATTTTTTGATATCCTCGTTATATTATTTAGCTCCCATAGGAGTGTTTCAGAGCACCCCGAAAAAAAAAAAAAGTTTTAGATGTATAATTCGTTTGTGCATGACGATATCATGACCAAATGTAGCGTTCCGGAGTTTTTTAGAGTGCCTAATCACTATACCAAATTTGATCAAAATCGGTTGACTATATCATAGGACCGATCGGTCAAAACATAATTTTTGGTGCAAAATTCGTCTGCTTTTTGTTTGTTTATCTAGACGTGTATTTTAAACAAACTTTGCAATCTAATTTGTTCTGGAGTTTTTAAACAATATACACGGTACAGGGTATCCCAAAGTCGTCCGCGTCCGACTTCAACTACACCGCCTTTTACCTTAGGCGAGCCGAAGGCTCGTATAGTCAATGTGTTCTGGTTAGATGAGAAAAATGGCTCTTAACACATATTTATTTGACATTTACATTTATAGAAAGTTAACGGTATTTTATTAGGAGGTAGCAAATAAAGAAGTTCAAGGGTAATCTCGTGGTTCACGAATTCTTCCATTTATTTATGGTCTTTATTTGAAACATTTATCGCGGTCAAACAGCCCTACTTACTAAATAAAGTACAAGAAAGAGAAATGTAAGCAGGCGATGGGTTAGATTCCAGCTGAGCAGGGCAGTTTACTAGAGGTCCTTTGACTCGTATTTGAGTACACGTTTCCCTTTCTTTTTAGCAAAATAATATTAAAAGTAAATAAAAGGAAATACAGCTTTGGCATGCGGAGAAGACCGGTACGTGTCAACTTCCGCGATGTGGTATGCAGGCTTAAGGTCGTCAACGAAGTTTGAATAGATCATACTTAGTATATTAAAAAATTAGTGATACGCCAGTGGCGCATAGGAAGGAAGCTTGGCGTAGGCTGGTGCTTGGTACGCTGCATAGGAGGGTGCTAGAGCGGGCCCCAGTGCATGCCCATAGGCCGGGATCTTTGCAACCACAGGTGCATGTAGCAATGGCGCTGGAGCCAGAACTTTAGCGACAGGAGCCACCGCCTTAACAACTGCACCCTCTCGATGTACAACCGCATTGAACCCATGTACGGGATCGGCGGTGTACTCGACAATGCGCCGTGTTCCATCAGCTTCGATAAGTGAGTAGGCACCTTGAACTACATCGCCATTACGCGTTTCTTGCTGACTCTTAACATCACCAGTTGAGCTATCCTGGAATACAACAGAAAAATTGTAATGGTAGCAATGGAAAGATATAAACGGCTAGCAATAAGTTTATTGCCCAAGGGTATAAAAGCACATACTTACATGAACATCATAGCTAAAACTATACTGTGGATTGGGATCGTACGGTTCGGGAGCAGCCACCTTTGCGACGGCTACCTTTGCCAGCCCAGGATAAGAAGGGTACGCAGGCAGCGCTAAACCAGGACCTGGCACAACAACAGCCGTGGCAATGGACGCCAGTGCGCTCAGAACAACAATCACTTTATGTGCCATTAAAATTAGAATTAGGATTCCAAAACGTATACCAGACGGAGATTGAGTTTGTGTAACGAACTGCTTGGTTTGACAAATGAATTGAGTATTTGATGTTGCACCAAACAAACCATTTCTTTTTATAGCTCTGTTTCGGCGACTCACAAAAACCACCAAGCTCGGCACAAACGCACAAGTCCATACATACTACACATATACATACATGCGAAAAGACAATATGTGCGTAGTACATAAAGAATCAAACACAATCCAATTCAAAAAAAAACCAAGATATTTCATTGTACGTCGCGCCCGACGGCGGTGTACGCAGACAAGGCAATCAGGTCAGTATGTAAGCTTGGCGAGAGGTGCATATGCATCGTATTAGGCCTACGAACAGAAACCACTTCCACTGTGGCTTGCTTGGTGGCGTGGTGCTCACGCCAAGTGGACACCAACATAAACTGGTCCCAGATAGTTCTAGCTTTGGATTGGCAAGCTGTTCAATGTAGCAAAAAAAAAAATAAAAAGGCAATAGTTGGAGGTTTTGGCATAAAGTTCTGTCCCGTGAGCTGTTGAGGTAAAACAGGTGTGTAAACGAGTGCACGCGTTCACTTTAATTGCCAGGCGGGCGTACATGGGGCGTTTGTAAATAGTATGCGTATACGCTTATATTGTATACATATGTAATTAATTTCAGGCGTAACTAGTTGTAAAAGTGTAGGTACATACTTTTAAAAGCTTGACATCGCGTTTAGACTGTAGTGGCCTAGAAATCTTAAATACGTCGCCCACCAATATCGTTACAAATGTTTTGAACCCATTACGGGTTAAAGATCAGTATAGTAAAAGTGTTATGTGGATATTCGATCATCAAGAATATTTATAAAAATTTATTTTGACATAAACAAACTTTTTTTTTTCAATAATTTAAGCTCAACTCATACGAAATAATCCCCTTAAAATGTATTCGTAATTCGGAGACTTAAAAATGCAAAACTTTTAAAATTAATTATTCCCTGTACCTTATGGTGCAGAAGGAGACGTCGGAGACCCCCAAAGTCACCTATAGTTTGATCAGCGTGATTAAAGAAGTCCATATAGCCATGTCCGACTATACGTCCTTCTGTCTGTCCGTCCGTATGAACGCCTAGATCTCATAGATGGTAAGAGCTAGAGCAACCAATCTTTCAGATTATATCCCTTATTATTCCATAGGAATTTATTATTTTATTAATAATGGGATTATTTTATACAGTTTCCAGATGGCGTAAGTTAAAAACGGACGCGAACGAATTATGCCCATGGGGACCTATATGACATAGTCAACCGATTTTCATAAAATTCGGTACAGTATTTAACAAATTTGGTTAAGATATCTCCATAGTCAAACGAAATATAAATTATAATTCTAAAAAAAGCAAAGGAATTTTTCAACTGGACTTTGCAGAAAACTATAAAGTAATTTCTTAAAATGGAGTTCAATCAGTTTTAATATAAGTTTTAGCAAGCAGTAAATGTATGTAATACAAAGGAGGAGTCGTATGTATGTAACATAAAGAAAGAGTCACCAAAATTATGACCAGGTCTGTCTTTCTGTCCGTATGAACGCCAAGATCTCAGAGATGGTAACTCCCAAAAACCTCGAAAAAACCATAAGTTGTAGGTGGATAATTTGTTTGTTATGAAGATATCGTAACCAAATTTGGCACTCGGAAGTTTTTTAGAGTCACTGTACTAAATTTGGTCAGAATCGGCTAACTAAATCATATAGCCTCTATTGAGCCGACCAGTCAAAATAACGTGTTTGGTGCAAAATTCCCTGGCTATGTCGACTCGGCTGTTGATGGTGATCAAGAATATTTATACTTTATGGCGTCTGCCACAACTCCTTCTGCCCGTTACATACATTTGCAAGAACTAATTACCAAAAGATGCGCATAATATTCTGGCAGATCTAGTTATTCGATTTACTTCGACATCTTTTCCGTTTCCTCGTAGGAGAATTTCGCGGTTTACCAACACTATAAAAGAAATCGGATTCAATTACGCTTATACGCAATGATTTTAAGAATAGTATGCCGTAAAATTTTATAAATTCAGGGGAAATTATAAAAGATATAAGCATAACCAGGTATATTACATAGATACAAAAGCAAGTGGTTAAAGATCCCATATCAGAGAAGATTTAGAGATTAGAAATGCAGTGTAGGAGAGGGATATAAGGCGTGGACGGCGACAAGAGCAAGGTTTAAACGCAGCACAGAGAAGACATAGAGTTTAGGATTGCGGAGCAGGAGAGTGATACAAGGTGGCAAAACCCATTGAAATTCTCATTTTTGTAAATGCCGCCAAATCAAATCTGTTTACATTTGTTGCTCTTTAAGAAATAAACAACACTTTATACAGATCAGCAAGAGACAAAATATGGAAATTAGAATATAAGAAAAAGAAATAGATAGAATAAATTAGTCACAGGCTAGGGCTGACCGAACCGTTGTATGATAGTTAAGTCGATAGAATATAAAAGACAGAAGAGCATCAAAGGAGCCTTTGTAAGCGTTCTTATTCCAGTGCAAATGTCGTAACTTCCTTTCCAAGAGATTTTAATAATACAGAGGCTGTGCAACTTCATCTCTTCATTTTCTTCTAAATCTGTTACCTTCGTTGCAGCAGCAGAAGACATGGAGTTACTTAATAGATAACATTCCAGTAGAGAATTTAAATGTTCAGCTACCTAAAAAGGGTGACTTAAGAAGATGTACCAATTGGGGTAGAATTCCTATTATACAAACTGCAACAAAAATCCTTAGCCAAATAATACTCGACTGGCAGATATTCTTTATTCTTTTATAAGTAATACCCAGGCTGACTTTACACCAGGAAGGTACTGCGTCGATCAAATAAATACTCTAAGAATTATAATTCAGCAATCTGTAGAAGGCAACGCGCCGTTGTATATAGACTTTGAAAAAGCATTTGACTCAATCGTAAAAGAATTTTTACGGGAAGCGCTCGAGTCCAGAGATATTCAAACAACGCTCATTAGACTTATTAAAAACAGCTACGAGCAGGGTACCAGCCAAGTGTCGCATGAAGGAATACTGAGTGAACCTTTCATTGCCAGAAATGGAGTAAAGCAATATTTGTCAGCAAAATAACAAACCGTATTCGAAAAATAGAAAACAATCGAAATTCTTTGTAAATATTCTATGTGAATAGGCTGAGTTTGTATAATAAGATATTGTTATAAACATGCTTATACATAAAAACAAAACCTAAAGAAATGGATCGAATGAAGAGGTCATTACTTAGGCGAACGCATATATTGGGGGCCTTGAGAAAACCTTATGATTTGTAAGGAATACTAAAAATTGGAAAAACCGTTGAACTCGAGCTAATTGAAAAAAATCTTTTATAAATATAAATCGAATACTTCAGTTTTAAAGATAATTATAATTAAAATTAATCTAGAATTATGGAAACATTATTTATATGTTGGGAATTTTACAAATGAAAATGAAATGATAAAGTAAGTCACTGTAAAATTGAATTTGTGGACTACTGCTAATAATCAATTTGTCTCTTTTATTTATATACCAATAACTGTTTTGTTACTATTTTTAGAGAAACCGCTGAGGAGTTCTGGCGACTGTCACCACACGAAAACTTAGCGCGTATGAGACTTAAGCTTGAACCGCAGTTGTATCCACAGACACATGAAAATGCTGCCCATCTTCGTGACAATGCATCGAACGCCTATGACCCCAAGTAAGAATCAATTAAAACTTCACATTTACCAATGGGAGCTATATTTTATGAATATCATAGTGTGCCCTATAAGATATGTAAGGGAAAGGCTAGTAAGTTGACACACCAAAGCTTTTGTAGCTATATCTCGACATTGAATACACATAGACATCAATGTATATATATTGTTGAAAGAGAAAAGAAAGAGCTATAATCCATAAATCACCACACAAAGCAAATAATTCAAAATTTATAAAAATAAGCATTTTACAGACAATTTTTCAAAAGAGCTTGAAAACGACCACCAAAAAAGACGCTTGTAAGTTGTCACACCATCAAAAATCGCTGAACATTTGAGAAAACTGAAATAAAAACGCATGATTGCTAAAATTTATTGATTTTAAATTTAACTAAGCATTAAATTGAATTTAAAAAAACAAGAGAAATTCAAAATTGTGGTTTTTCGCAACCGTTTTTTTTTTTTGGTTGCCATACTAAAAATGAATTGTTACGGAAAGTATTGAAAAAATATATCCGAAAAAGACGGAAAAATTCACTAAAAACAATTAAAATTAGTTTCAATGATAATTCCACACAATTAAACAGTCATATATGTATATAACATAGGAATGTAAAAAAATTAAAATAAATGTGTGACAACTTACAAGCCAAAAGGTGTGACAACTTACATTTTTGAAGCCATTTTGGAAGGCATTGAAAAAAATTTGTCTGTTCACTGTATGTCCGAAAACCTTTTCTGATTATGAAAGTTCATTGAATTTGGTGTAAAAACTGTGTAACTAAAGGGGTCTGCCACGCCTCCTTCTGTCCGTTACATACATTGCACAAATCTAGTATACCCTTTGTACCGATAGGTACAGACAATAAAAATTGATCTAAGCAGACTACTTTTTGTTTGTTGGCTTCTATCCTTCATATCTTTAAACATTGCTTAACCCTAGTAAGCTGCTGTTTTTGCAAATGCAGCCATGCTTCATACTAGTCGTATGATCGCATTGACTTGAGAAGTCGATATAGGAATATCCGTCTACCCGTCCGTCAGTCTGTCAGTCCGTCCGTATGACCGCCTGGATCTCAGAGATGGTACGAGCTAGCGCAACCAAATTTTCAGATTAGATCTCTTATTATTCCATAGGAGACAAGTTTATTTTATTTTTTGGATATTGTGGTTACATAATATAGCTCCCATAGGGGTGATTCAGAGGACCTCGAAAAAGAAAAAAAACCAAGAGTACGTTTTTTAAGTTCCCCAGCACTGTACCAAATATTATAAAAATCGGTAGACTATATTTTATATACATAGCTCCCGTAGAACCGATTGATAAAAAAAATATTTTTAGAGCTTAACTCGGTTATTTATAAAGATATCAAAACCTAATTCGGCATTTAGAAGTTTTTTAGAGTACTTAAGCACTGTACCAAATTTAATCAAAATCGGTCGACTATATCATATAGCTGCCATAGGACCGATCGGCCAAAAAAACGTGTTTTGCTCAAAATTCGTTGTGTTTCGTTTGTTTATGAGAATATCAGATGTCTTTTGGAGTTCTTAAGCAATAACCGGACTTTAATGCACTGTGGTGGTACAGGGTATCCCAAAGTCGTCTGCGCCCGACTTTAACGTACGCCATCTTTTTAACTTGAATAAATCGTTGTTTTGATACCAACTTGTAACTATACAAAACTAGTATCGAGACGAAAACAAAACAGTTTGCTTTTAGAATACAAGGCAAAAGTGGTTCAAGTTTGGTAATTTTGGCCTATAACTCCTAAAGTAACTCTTCTGTTTTCATAATTTTTCACCCACAGATGGGTTATGAAAATTAAATGTGGTATACTAAAAAAGCTAAAAGAGATTTTTTAAAGGACTTCATGACTTTACATAGCTGCGGCTGTACCTACGTGTTTTAGTGGAACTAACTCTGGAAGTTCCTAACCTACTTTGAAAATTTTTCGTATAAATAGTAACTGGGTTTCATATAAACTATTTTGTTTTCTTTTTTATTAACTCCATTATATCATGCAAATGCCTTTGTAAATTACACCTAAAAAGTCTTATTAACTGGGTGCTGGGAATATATTGATGCTGGTGCTGGTCAAGGATACCTCTTTTATGCGTCATAAATATCATTCAAAATCAAAATATCTTAATAGATACAATAATAATCTAATTATATTTTCCGCTTACATCGTTTTAGAAAGTTATCAGAATTTGACGCAACAATTAAATCTGCGGTGATACGTGACTTTCTCACAGATGATGAAAGCGTACAGCTAGAAGAAGAGCTACGCCATTTGATTAATTCCCAGGCTCAACAGAATGTGACAATGGAAAAATTTATAATTTCTCAGGACTGTGAACTTATCACGCTTATGACCAAAGTAAAGGGTCGCATCGAAGTTAACCACAGTACCCTAACTTTTGTGGATTTGGGTTCCTCCTTGGCTGAAGGTTCCAAGCATGACTTTAGGTAACTCCATTATTAAAGAAAAGAAACAACACCCATTGTAACTCACAAAAAAATAGATTTTCAATCATTGAAATAAGAGAAGTCCACTTGCGAAAATACAATCTAAGACGTAGTGCTCTGGAAATTTTTCTATTGGATCAAACTAGCTATTTTCTTAACTTTACAACAAAGGTATGTTGTAATTTAAGTAATTAAAATGCTTCCTGCTGATAACAAAGAATTTATTTCAGACCCGAAATAAAGTCTTTACAAAATTAGTTGGTCTTCCCTTACCTAATTTGCTATACGGATCTGGACGTTCTCCACCTGAACTTCTACGTGCTTCTGGCCTGACGCAGAGATGGATCAATCGTGAGATATCTAACTTTGAATATTTAATGTATCTTAATACAATAGCCGGTAAATTTTGGCCTATTATAATGAAAACATTCAGGAAAATTCATACAAATATCTCAATAAACATATAGGACGTAGCTATAATGATCTTAGCCAGTATCCCGTCTTTCCGTGGATACTTGCCGACTACACAAGTGACGTATTAGACCTAACAGACCCCAAATCGTTTCGAGACTTATCTAAACCAATTGGTTGTGTAAGTACCATATAAAAATGTAATTTCCCGATATTCTAAAAGCTTTTAATATTATTTGTTAAAGATAAACCCAAAAAACGAAGCTGAGGTACGAGCTAAATACGATTCTTTTGAAGACCCCTCAGGCGGTATACCAAAGTTTCATTATGGAACGCACTACTCTAATTCGGCAGGTGTTTTGCACTATCTTTTGCGAGTGGAACCATTTACTACGCTTCATATTGAGCTGCAAAGTGGCAGGTTTGATGTGGCAGATAGACAGTTTCATTCGATATCGCAGACCTGGAAACTTTTGATGGACAATCCAAATGATGTCAAGGAACTAATTCCTGAGTTTTTCTACTTTCCAGAATTTCTGAAAAACATGAACAAGTAAGATATGCAAATATATAATGTAAAAATATACATATGCTCTCTAAAATATGTAATTTTTTAAAATATGAGATACATCATAGCATGCACTATTCCGAGCAGTTTATGGAACGATACCAGCAACTCTCTAAATTTCTTCAAAGATGAAGTCAAAAATATTGCAAATAGTAGTTATAAAATATAAAGGTTCTGCTTAGCACTTGCGTTTTTAAACTTGGTATAGTACCTTATGGTCCAATGAGTATATTAAGTTTGTGCAAGCTGAGAATGTAACTAACATAAAGAAGAAGATGTTGCCGACCCGCCAAAGTCACCTCATGTATGATCAGGGTGACTAGAGAAGTCGATATACCCATGTCGGTCTGTCCGTCCGTCCGTCTGTCTGTCCGTATGAATGCCTAGATCTCAGAGATGGTAAGAGCTAGAGCAACCAAACTTTCATATTAGATCGCTTATTACTTTATGTCACGGGGACAAGTTTATTACATTTTTTTTATACCGACGTTATATAATATAGCCCCCTCATGGGTGTTTCAGAGCTTCTCAACAAAAGCAAAAGATTAGATGAATAATTAGCTTTGACGTTTGGAAGTTTTTAGAATTGCCAAGTACTGTACCAAATTTTATCAAACTCGGTTGAATGTATCATACAGCAACCATAACACAGTGGTTGCGCACATAGTCCATAAATCAATAAATGAAAGTCAATATAATGAAGTCAAAGATTCTTATTATTATTTTTTTCGTTCGATTCTTACGAAACTTTCTAAAAATAAAGTCTTAAAGAAGAGTTTTTTCATCAGCTCTCTAACACGAGGCTTGAAAATTGCACTGTAGTTAATTTTCGTCCTACAATATAACTAAATTATTTTTTTTAACAAAGGTATAAACTTGGCATTTGTTAAAAAAAAAAATTAGTAAACAGTTTGAATCTTTTTTGAAATGAACATATCTTATTTAATTTTGTATGTGTTTTTTGAAAATATAGTAAAAATAGACCAAAAGTTGGCGTACGTTAAAGTCGGGCGCAGACGACTTTGGGATACCCTGTACCACCACATTGCAATTAAGTCCGAAATATTGCTTAAGACCTCCAAAAGATATTTTATTCGGCAAATTTGGCTACGATATTTTCATAAACAAACAGAAATCAGTCGAATTTTGCACCAACCAAATTTTTTGAACGATCGGTCCTATGGAGACTATATTATATAGTCAACCGATTTTGTTCAAATTTAGTACACTGATTGAAAACTATAAAAAACTTCCGACTGCCAAATTTGGTTCCGATATCTACAAAACCAAACGAAACACAACGAATTTTGTAAAAAAAGCGTTTTTTTGACCGATCGTTCCTATGGGAGCTATGTGATATAGTCAACCGATTTTGATCAGTGCTTGGGTACTCTTAAAAACTTCTCAATGCCAAATTCGATAACAATATCTTAACACACAAACGAAACGCAACGAATTTTGTACAAAAAACGAGTTTTTGACCGATTGGTCCTATGGGAGCTATATGATATAGTCAACCGAATTTGATAAAATTGGTGTCTCTAAACCACTTCCGATTTTCAAACTTGGCTATGATATCTTCATAAACAAACGAATTATCAATCTAAAACTTTTGCTTTTTTTCGAGGTCCTCTGAAACACTCCTATGGGAGCTATATAATGTAATCCCGATATCAAAAAAATAAAATAAACTTGTCTCCCATGGATTAATAAGGGATCTAATCTGAAAGTTTGGTTGCTCTAGCTCTTACCATCTCTGAGATCTAGGCGTACATGGGTATATCGACTTCTCTAGTCACTCTGATCATACTTTAGGTTACTTTGGGGGCTCTTCGACTTCTCCTTCTGTACGTTACATACATTTTCGGCTTGCACAAACACAATATACCCTTTGTACCATACGGTACAGGGTATAAAAAGGGGTTGACCTGGAAAAAATTGCACACTGGAATTTCTCTTGCTTAATGTATTAAGGACCATCCAAAAAGTCTCAAAACCAAAATGGTGACCTCTCTTTGAATTTTATTTTTAATGAAAGGTTTTATCCAAAAGTTCATATTTTAGGCGGTAGAGGGCGCCAAAGTTACAACTATTCAGTTTTTCGTATTTTTTCCCACCCCTCGCCCTTTTTTGTTTTTGGTGTAGATCTCAAAAAAGTACACAAGACTGGTTTTTCAATTGTGTAAGTATCTCTAGTAGTTCCCAAGCTATAACGCTTTAAAGTCTGCCCGTGCCTTTATTATATTTATAATATTGTTTGCGATTTTTCGCTTCTTCGTTATAAGTATTATACCTATATTTCAGTCTGGTTTTATACTACCAAGTTCGGCATATTTATATACCTACCTATAAATAAGAGGGGACTTTCTTTTAGGAAAGAGCTCCTTGTGACGTCACATTGTGCTCACATTTTCATAATCCCTCGGAAGAAAGAATTCTCAGTTAACACGGTAAACTAAATTTTTATTCTTTTTTTTTAGGTTGAACTTGGGACGTCTGCAAATAACCCAGGAAGAAGTCAATGACGTAATACTACCAGCATGGGCTAGTAGCCCTGAAGATTTCATACTTATTCATCGACGTGCTCTAGAATCTGAATATGTTAGCCAAAATCTACACCACTGGATTGACTTAATATTCGGGTAATAGTTTTGAAATAACTTTGACCATAAAAAAAAATTACAATGTATATATGCTATATGTATGAATACATATATGTATGTCAACACACGTGGTTTCAGAATAAGCCTGCACTCAAAAAGCTTACCCTAACTCATTTAAGAACTGCTTAAGACGTTGCGAGCTGTAAAATTAGGTTTTCTTCGTTCTAGTGGCAACGAAGCCAAATTTATACACTGTGGAGTAATTCCCAGCCGGTTTTAACCATAAAGTTGACATTGATTGATTCTCGATTAAATAACTTCAGTAAACGTTTTCTAACAATATCTTTTGTAAACTTTTTCCAGCAACAAGCAAAAAGGACCGAAGGCAGTGGAAGCATTAAACGTATTTTACTATTGCTCCTATGAAGGTGCCGTAAATCTAGACAAAATAACAAATGCAATAGAACGGGAAGCTGTTGAAGGTGCGTTTATGTGGGATACGTTTGAAAGTATTATAACTAGAATTTTATATGTCACGAATTTTAAGGCATGATCAATAATTTTGGTCAAGTACCGTCCCAATTGCTTCGAGAGCCACACCCACGACGCCTTACTCAAGACGAGACAGTTGTTAAACTACTTCGTAGTGAGCTCAAGCGCCCAGATATAACCCAATTTTTAGACAAAGTTGTACAATTCTACTGTGAATTGTCTACTGCAAGGGATCCCATCCTGTACTTGAGTCCACCACGCAGCCCACCACGTTCGTTCCTGCAGTTAAGCCCTGATGTACTTGTTAGTGTCTCGAAAAATTGTATACTAGGATGTCATTCGTGGATGTCTTTTAACAAGGACCTAGGCTTCTTATTTGAAATTGATGCAACAACAACAAATATAAAGTATAACATTTTACCCCAAACCCCGTATCAAAAATGATATTAATCTTTTTGAACAACAGAAACCGTAAAAAAATATTTGGACCCTTCCATCCGTCGCAGCGTTTACATTCGCAGATGTTTGCAGTAAGTATCGACGGAAAATTGTTGTATGCTGGAAGCGTTTGGGATAATTCCTTGCGAGTTTATAACTTAAGCAAGGGTAAAACCGTTGCTTCCGTCACTCGTCATCTGGATATTATAACCTGCTTGGCGCTATCTAATTGTGGATCGTATTTGGTCACGGGTTCGCGAGACTGCACTTGCATAATATGGAGCATACAAGTAAATCAGCCTAGTTCCGGACAGGCCAACATTCCAGCTCATGCACTTTCAGGGCAGTCGTCCTTACAATCAATTTGTCAGCTCAATACACAAAACAGCTTTACACCGAAACCCCATGCAGTGCTTTATGGTCATGACGATGTCATATCAAGTGTAGCCATCTATACAGAGCTAGACATCGTCGTATCAGGATCAATGGTAGATATTTTGGAGTATAACAATCGTTGATGAACATTTTATAATTTTTTAATAATGTAGGACGGTACTGTCAACGTGTATACGCTAAAAGAAGGTCAATTCGTTCGAACATTGAAGCCATCAGGTTGTACCGAATCATGTGTACAAATCTCTTTTATAACGTTGTCATATCAGGGTGAGTATGGTTTAGCTCTATATTGCCTATCAATACGAACAAAGATTGCAGCCATTTGAGATTTCGGAGACTATAAGAGTTAGAGATACTAAATTTTACTTCAAGAAGCACACTACTTGCACTCTGGCGAAAATTATCGAAACATTTTAATAAATGACCTTTTCTTTTAGAATAACTTCGGGGCTTACGCCGAAATTAATAAATTTTCTAATTTGGCAGAGGAACCGTTGGGAGCAATTTCAATAAAATACAAAATTAATTACGCAATTAACCTACATATAAACGGTTTATATGTAGCATAAGGGTGGAAACAGTCAAATTCGGATAAAACAAGATTCCATAAGCCTGACCTGAGCACAGCGCCTAAGCTATGCAAAAAAATTTAAATTGTTTGAAGAAATTTGTATGCCCATTAAAAAAAGAATTGATAATAGAATGAGATCCTAATTTATAATTGAAGGTAACTTCAAAATTTGTCCAAACTGCAATAGTTTACCTATTTTAAAAGCTCATATTGTCTGAACCTCTACTATACGCAGTCATTTAAAAAATGTTGTTACAGGTCATATCGCGTTCAGCGCCTTGGATGACACTTCACACTCTGTTCATGTATATAGCATCAATGGTGCATACTTAGGATCTAAATACGTACCTGGTCGTGTGACAGGACTAGCAACAGCTTCGGATTACTTGGTAGTCGCAGATGATGCTGGCGAAATTACCATAAGTCGCCTGCACGGGTAAGTGACAATCGGCTTCTTAAAACTTAAAAAGTTAATTAATCTCATCTTACTTTATTCATTAAAAGCTTGAAACCAGTTTTTGACATTCCTCTTCACGTTCCCATACAAACCGTAGTAGTGACTGCGGGAAACTCTCACATTCTGGCACCACTAAGAGACGGGCGATTGGCAGTCGTCACCATTCAAGTGCCCGCAGACGGCAATAAAAAACATTCCGTCTTAAATGTTTAAGGCAACCTCTTATGGTAGAGTGCTCCATACGTATTTAACATATGTTTTGAACTTGTTTAGAAGATTATATAAAGTTTGTCGCACATATTCAGTCTATCCAATCAGGTGCTTGGTGAATTGAATGTTTGCAGACTTAAATAGAAACCAATAAAATTATTTTAACAATAATTACAAAATTGGCAGGGTTTTTTTTATATGAAGGAAATCAAAACTGTTCAAAGAAAGTTCAATGCAAAAGTTCCGATTAAAAAGTGTTCCTACGATGTTATTATCAGCGCCAATAGTTAGCTCACTGTATTTTCGCTTGCTTAATGTTTTCAGGACCACCCAAAATGACTGAAACAAAAAAGTTTACCTACACTCCTGAACTGAAAATTTTGAATCCATCTATATCAATTAACCTTCTCTTTATATTTAACAGTAGAGGGCGCCGAAGTTACCTAAAAACCTGTTTTTCATTATTCTAGGACATTTACATTACGAAACTTTCTTTAAAATCATGAATCGGATATCCATGAACTTGTGACGGCGATTTCGTTTCGGTATCAAATTTTTCATCTTCGCCGTCCAATTCAGTTCAATGTATGTGCTGCGTTCCTGCACGTTTTTCTTCGCAATTTTTGAGAAACTTGAAACTAGCTTTACTTTTTCCATTTAAATATCATTACAAGAAATCTAATCTGAAAGTTTAATTGCTCTAGCTCTTACCATCTTTGTGATCTAGGGGCTCACACAGACAGATAGTCGGACATGTCTATATCGACTTGAATTGTCACATTGATCATACTTTAGAAAACTTTCGGGAGTCTCCGACGTCTCTTCGCCATGTCTGTATCGACTTCTCTAGTCACATTGATCATACTTTAGCTAACTTTGGGTGGTCTCCGACGTCTCCTTCTCCATGTCAAATATAGTACATTTTTATTATTAATTTCTTGACATGCGGTGCATATCCCAAATTAGAAACGAAATTTTATACATAATGCATGTCACTCCTGGTCGGGGCATAGGGTGGATAAATACATTTTTGGCTTGTACAAACTTAATATACTTTTTGTACCTTAAGGTATAGAGCATAAAAAGTTTCACGAAAAACACCATTTTTGAAAGCTTTGCTCTAAATTAGTCTGAAAATACTTACCCTGAATGAATCACTTGTTTTGAAAACGTATTATTATTCAACAAAATCCCTTTTAAGAGCAATATAAGTAATCTGACTGAAATTCATAAAAGGGTCATCAATCTTGAGGTTTTTTTTTAAAATGCAAAAAAAAAACCAAAAATTTCAAATGAATCGGAAAATCTTTATTATCACTAGAAATAACCATTCTTGCCATTCGCTTTTTAAAGATAATGCCTTTCAAATTTTGACCGCAACTGCGCCGTAGCTCGTTCATGCGGAGGTTCCCATTTTCGATGACGCGTTCGAGCATAATCGGATAACACGAGTAATGTTGGCCCCTAATGCTTCAAACGTAGCCCCAAAGGGAAATGTCTAACGGTGTGATAACACACGATCTTGGTGGCCAATTCACCGGTCCGAAGCCTGAAATTAATTGTTCACCGAATTGGTTCCATAAAATGGCCTAAGCGCTCGAAAAATATTCTTTACAGAATGCGAATTATCGTAATATATTTGTACGATTTGTAAACGTTGTTGCGTAAGTCTTTCCATGATGAAATGGCATGAATAAAAAGCACATGGCAACTTGACAGTACTCACGCGTGATTTATCAAAAAAAAAACTCTTAGGTTGATGACCCTTTATGTTCTGTTATGTACATACATACCTATATGGTGTGAAAATAACAAAATCGAACTAATTTATTTATTAACTAGTTTCGCACGCCAACCCCTGTGCGGTCTTCTTTATTCAATTTAGATCATGTCAATCTTCAAACCATTGTCATGCTACAGTCGGTTCTGCCCTACTCTGGGACAGCAGCGACCTGTATGCTGCTCTGGTTCACAACTGGAATAGGAACGTTGACAATGGCTCCTTTGATACTTTGATACCTTTCACAAATCACAAAACACGTTAAATTCAAATTTTGCACGCACCTCGTTGTGATTAATAACAAATGAATAATTAAATGTCAAAGTGACGCGGCACTGCCGGGTTTTCAAAATAGGTTTTTTTTGGAAGTATTAAAAAGTCGAATTAGATACCATTTCTTAGGCCAAAAACGTTAATTTTTCTTTACCTAAATGTGTATTCGCGAGATTTTGAGGTGGAGAAATTTATTTTTGGTATTTGAGAGTCGCCAGATGCCGTTTTTGTGTATTTTATTTTTATTTTTTTCCGTAAAGAAACGTGGTTTTGTGCAATATTTCTCTTTTTTTTTCTCAAAAACCTAAAGAATAAAAAGACCTTTAGTTTAAAAGTGGTTCAGATAAAATCTGTAAGCGCATTGTCAACTTACGCTATTACAAACTATTTTTTAGGCTACTCTTTTATATATATAGATTTATTTCGAACTAAACAAGACATATTGAAAATGATTGAACAAAACCGACAAAACGCAGCACTAAACCACTGAGTAAGTGAAACAATTTTTCTTATGTTTTTCCTTGGGTAGGTAAACACCCTTTTGACATATATCCATACAGAATTCGGCTAAGATACATAATGATACAATATTTTGTGTATAGAAATAGAGGAGGCAAATAAAAAAATTGTTGATTGGAAATATAAAAGTGTATTTCAGTTCAGTTAGCTTAAAAATAATATAAAATCTAATGAGCAGTTTAGCAAAATATTAATAAATATTTTTTTTTTAGTGAGACTTTATTATTAATTATGGGACTACTTAAAAAATGCATAAATAAAAAAAGCAAAATTTGTTTTTAAATATATATGTAGGTAGATTCTGGCAATTAACAGAAAACTACATTTCAGCAAAATATTAAGTTAAATAAGTTAAATATTTTCTATTCCCTTTAAATAAATATAAATACTTACAAATAAAATAAAAAGCGTTTAATAAATTTTACAAACAAATCTATTTAAGCAAATAATGAAAGTTTGATACTGAAAGTCCTAAGTCTAAGCCGGCATTAGATTTAAGGGTGCTACAAACTAAATATTTTGTTGGCCTAAATATACAAATATGTATTGACATTTTTTTCCTTTTATTTTTTGCGCATTTGACCTATCTTACTCAAGTATGACTGATCTTATCCAATTGAACTCGGCATATCATTCTTCCCGTTCTTTCTGTATTAAAAATAAAAGAAGAAATTAAAGTTGCAAATTTTTCTTAAATGTTATATTTTGAAACCTACAAGTACTGGGTAAACAAATGTCTCAGCGGAGTCTCGGCCAGCAGAGCTACGAGCAGTGCACTTATAGGTTCCCATATCGTCCCACTTCAAATCAGAAATAAGTAAATCGCCAGTAGGCAATAATTTGAAACGTTGGCTTTGATCAATAACTTTGCCAGCGTCGTTTATCCAAGTAATTTCGGCACGAGGACGGGCGTAAACTTTACATGGTAGCAACACATTTGAGCCGATAAGATCCAAATGTGTTTTCTCTGTATAAATAATGCGAGGTTTCTGGGGACCTGAAAAAGTCTTTTCCCGTGTTTGCATTCTGTCGCCAAGGCTAGACGGAGTAGGGTAAACGATTGTACTGGCATAAGTTGTTTTAGATCCAGCGCGTCCAATGCAAGTATATGTCCTTGGTTCGCTCAACATATGGTCAATAATGAATACCGAGCGTACCCGAACTACGGTAGTAGGCGCCTTTTCCGAAATAATATTCGATTGGATATCATTGATCTAGATTAAAAAAAAAACCATTTAGTATAATATCTATGAAGATGATGCTGAAATGATAATGGACTTACTTCTGAAAGCGGTATGTGACCAACAATCCACTGAATAGTAGGCTAAAAAAAAGAAGATGATACAAACACATTATAAGTAAAATAAAAAATGAGAATCGTGCTCAAAATCTTTACCAGTGGCGAGCCCATCACCTCGCAGGCTATTTCCAAAGTTTGTCCTGCAGACTGCAGTATCTTGGAAGGTGGCGTTCTGATAAAATCTAACCATTCGGCTTTGAAAGGACGAGTTCGTTTCTTATCCTCTGTGTCAATTGAATTGTCCACATCGTTGTTTTCGTCAACTACGTCGACTGCGCGACTCTGGGCACATGCAATGGTTCCGAGCAGGAGCACCACCGTGGTGCACAGTTTTAAGTTCATTTTTCTGAAATAATGTTTGCATTATTTTTTTATTATCAAATACGTACATATATTAAGATTAATTTCAAAAAATTATTATTTAAATCGTATTTGTGAAAAATTGATAAGTAGGTGGTGTGCCTGTACATAATTGAATGAATGAAATTTGATACGTACATATGTACGTATATATGTACACATGTGTTTATACGTTTCAGTTTAAAATTCATTGGACTAAATAATAATGACCACTCAAATCAAAGGCTTATGAACGGAATCACCTATTTAAATGCATTATATTCATTATGTATGCCATTACCTACACATGTACAGACATATGTACATATGTAATTCCTAGACAGACTGCGACGCGTCATAAGTGCAACGTGTGCGTTTATATGTATGTATGTATTGCTCGGCGTCGAACATGTTCGCTTTGATGTCGAATAAACGAAAAATATTGCATCAGATTTTAAACGTGCCCTTCATTTTGGGTCTTCGTCGTCGTTCGTCGTAGAGCAAACTATGCTATCTCTTTTTGAGCATAATTAGGTACATACATACATACATATGTGTTTTTATATATGTGTGCATATTGACACCCATGTATGCACATTTCCTGAACTTAAACTACATATGTATGTATGTACATATATTGCTTATTGTTAAGCTTATCGTAATACAGGCCTAATTTTTTTTTTTTTTTAAGCATATTATACATAATGCCTATGTACTTATGTATATATGTATGTATATGCTTACAGCTACATTAATTATATTATCAACTATGTACAGTACAAACATAAAATATAATACACTCTTATCTACCTACATATAAGTTTTAATATTTAACATTGCGTACTTCACACTCACTTTTTAATTTGATTTCTTTTTTCGCTTCCGGAGAATCTTTGCGAATTTTCACTCAATTAGTTCTAATTTGATACCACACCGTCACGTGATATTGACAATTTGCTGACTAGAGCGCGGCAGTTAATGTTATGTTATAAAAGAGTTAATGAGCTCTAGATTATGATGACTTCTCGCTTGGGTTTTTTTATTGAAATTCAGTAGGAGTAGATTTAGCAATGACATAAGTCCAGCAAAATTTGCCGTCTTGGGACGTTTAAAATTCAGTCTAAACGAAATCTTGAGATTTTTTTAAGATGGTGTACGAGCTTGCTCTATCGCTATCGTTGATGTCTTATAGATCGTAAGTCTAAGAACACAGGTGAATCAACGCTTATGTATGACGATTATGTTGAGAATCCAAATTTATTGGTTTTAGTTGTTCAAAACTTTGTATTGTTTCAGTTGTTTCGATAGATATTTATTTATGCTGGGTTCATAAAAATATGAACAATATACCGACATTACAAGTTCAACGTATTTTTATGTGTAAATAGTAGCTTGGTTTTTTTTTTAAATGACTCACGACGTCGAATTTGGGATCAAATTTTCGACGACAAATTCCAACAAACGAAGAGAAGCACCTTAAACGTGTTGAACAGCTGAAAACTGTAGCAAAACTGAATCGAGTCAACCGAAGTCTCGATTATATATGCTCCTCGTGCCGGCTGCGGCAAGCCGCATTAGTGCCGAAGATCCGACTTGCTCACTCACACATACAAGCACGAGGCGCTGCTGCTTATGCGATTATTGTGACTCTTCTCTTCTAAATAATAAAGAACATTGAGTAAAAGCATCGGAGCGCTCTCAGCGGGGTGCCGAAGGCTGCATACTCTACTAGTAACCAAGTACTTGTATTTGATTGTTACTAGTAATCTTTTTTTTGTTTTAGACATTCCAGGTGTTTTATGTTATGCCTGAATTACGGTCGGTTGGGTAATGTTACACCTTGAACCTCTATGAATATGACAAGCATTTAAAATGTTATTCAAATTATATCAATTAGCTTGTGATATAATGTGATGAATTGGAAAAGTTTTATTTGATACATATAGTATAGATATGTGCATACATGCAGGCATGCATGTACGCATTGCAAGTATCGCATTGTCACAGATACGAATACGAATTGGGGAACTGAACAACGAGTGGGGGAATATTTCAAAGCATCCACATGTTAACGGCAGACAGAGTGGCAGCAGCCAAGTTAAGCAACTGTATGTGTGTACATATATGTACATATACATGCATATGTAAGCATTTAGTTTTCGTCGAAATGCTTGTTGCTGTGCGGTACCCACCGCATGAGGCCGGAGCAGACGAGCAATAAGGCAGCGTCTGACGAGCTGTATCTGGTTCCGATCGTTTGCTTTGTCACACCGAAAAGAGATTTAATTCGAGTTAATTTATTGCTGTTGTCACAAGGGGCATCCAAGTAATCTTCTAACTTTTACAGCGTGACGTTGAGAGCAAAGTAAAATTTAGTTAGGAAAGACAGCTTCAGGTGCTTTAAATTGTGGGAAAACGTTCTGCATACGTAATATCATATTCAAAGAAGAACTGCTTTGTAATTATTCCGGAATTAAAATTCTGTTTCTATTTATCTTAAATAACAATTGCTTGAAAGTTTCAAGAGCATTATTTACTGCATATTATAAGTATGTAGTAAAAATAATAGGCTTTTAATTTGATCTATAATACCAGAAAACAAAGATTAACTTAAATAGTTAGTTTTTATATCCTTGTATATACATGCATAACATAGGTATGTATGTACATAAAATAAACATATTGTGATCATGTAAGCATTCTAAGTGTAATAAACTATCCACACCTAGATTGTAGAGCCTGCATGTTTTAAAACTTTCTTTAAAACATTTATTTTTTGGTGTAAACCATTCTTATGAGTCATTTCGTGCCCACCACTGCTTATGACTAACTATGACTGACTATGAATATTATTATCTGTGAAAGAAACATTTCCACTTATTCGCTTTGCAACTTTGCTTTCGGCGCTTTTTCCCAAATTTTGAGGGTTGATTGTAAAAAGTGATAACGTTTCTCGAAAAAAACATGAATCCTTTGAACGCGAATCGATTCATTTTTTATATTTCTTCATAAGAGTGATAATTCTGGTCGGATAGACTGCCATGGATAGAAACAAATGCTCACCGAAGGAACAATATTAGGAGAGTTAAGATATTCTATTTCCAGGCATGTTTTGACCGTTCTGGCGGCATGTTGTGGAGCATTATCATGCAATAGGATGACATTGCTACCTTTGTACTATGGGTTTTTCTCTATTACTACCGAGGTGCTCCCACCGAGGTTGCCTCTTTTAAAGCGCAATATGTTCTCTCCGCAAACTCAACAGCAGTTCTTCCCGGAAATGGCGATGGGGTTATGTTATCAAATGACTAAGCCTATTATGCACCAATTTAATCTATGTATTTCGACCGTCGCATGCTGCAGCAGCCGTCAATCGACTTTTGATACTATTATTATTACTTTTACTATTTTATTTTGACGAAAATCAGCGTCACGTAGTTTATGGATGATCCCTTAATGCTTAATTCGGTTTTTTTATGAAGATATCGTTACAAAATTTGGTGTTGGGAAGTTTTTGAGAGGCTGAAGCATCATCAACATTTTTATCAAAATCGGTTAACGACATCATATAGCCCTCATATGAACGATCGGTTAAAAAAGTTTTTTACACAAAATTCGTTGTGTTTCGTAAATGAAGATATCGTAACCAAAATTGGCAGTCGGAAGTTTCGATGGCACATGGCCTGGCTAATCAGCAGTTTCATTCATATGAAGATATCGGAAAATGGCATGATTCGTGGATAGCCTCAAAAGACGAACACTTCTACCGTCAAGGTATTCGAACTCTGCCAGAAAGATGGGAAAAAGTTGTAGCTAGCGATGGGCAATACTTTTAATGAGTCATTGATAACCATTTTTTTATAATAAAGTTACATTTTCATCAAAAAAACAGCAAGAACTTAGTTGCGCACCTAATAGTTCCCAATCATTGCACAGTGATTTATTTTTTTTTTTTTTTTGGCATAAAGTCAATTTTTGTTTTGTTTATAATTTTAAATTTGACCCGAATATCATGAAACTAATAGTTTTTGTTACTTTTTGCTATTTTTTGGAAAAATTGAGTTTTTCTAGAACAACATGTGTTTGTGCATGCCGAGTTGATTGACATTTGGAACATCAACAATCGCTCTGAGAACGCAGTTCAGCAGCACATTATTAAAAATATTTTCAAAAAAAAAGGTATATGGGGAACATATTACTATAATAGGTCAAAAAGTGAGGACTTTTGTTAGATATATTAGAAAATAGTTGCCAAATTGCTTTCGAGTTCACGAAAAATAAAAAAAAAAACAAAAAAATTTTTCAAAATTTTAAAACTTTTTGTGAAAATGTTTTTGTTGAATATCAGAACAATTATCAACAATTATTATTATTTATAAGAGCAATAGATGGGGCCATGCAAGAAAAAACAAGCACCTACCTAATGAAGTAATCGCACTGTTGCAATCACCAAGCTTTAAAATTCTATTTAAAAGCGATGATGGTGATCTGCAGGATGAAGAGGATGACTTTGTAGACGACGAAGGGGATGACGAAGAGGATGACGCAACTGATGAACTCGATGCTATTGCTTCAGACGAAGAATATTTTGAAATAGCAGAAATTTAAGTTTATATACATATGTGACGTGAGTAGTGTCACCAAATTTATTTAACATTTTGAACTACTTAATTTTTTCAGAAGATCAACAAAAAATATTAATAAATACGATTTTACTTTATATTTGAATACATAGTTTAATAATTGTCTATGGCAAGAGTGGTGAAATTATTTAAGAACTTAACATTTTTACCAGAACAATAAATCATTATGACTTGCAGATGTAAAATGCCACGTTTATGATTTATGGGCGTAAAGGGGCGTGGCAAATATATATACATACGAATATATACAAATCATAAATATGTACATATAACTGTTTAATAATTTTTAACTCAATAGAGTCAGAAATAATTTAACCTTATATGGGCGTTAGGGGTGAGCGTGGTTCGATCGATCTGAAATTTATCTTATTTTTTATAAATATCATTACAATTGTACACAATTTCAAGCCTTTAACTTCATTTTTCGAATTTATGCCAAAGAAGTGCGAAATAAATCACTGTGCACTGTACCAAACCACCCCGTGGATCCGCCACTGGCTCAATCGCTACCCGAGAATAAATATACTTTATGAGGTCTGCCACGCCTCCTTCTGTTCGTGACATACACTGAAATTTTGCAAAAACATGCGCTAATAGTCAGGCCGATGAAGTTTTTCGATTTATTTCGACATCTTTCCCCGTTTCCTCGTAGAAAAATTTTTCGGTTTACAACCACATTAAAAAGTTATCGGAAAAAATGTTTAAAATCGAGTGAAAACTTTGTAAGATCTAAATGAATATATTGAAGTATTTATCTAATGTGACATTAACTTTCAAAAACTATTGATAAGAACTAAATGTTATTTTGGTGAGCATTGTTCAAGTAGCGAGCTTTCCATTTATTCCACGTAGAGTGCTGTTTAATTATATTCACTATAAAATTGAACACTATGCTTAGAACGCAACTTAAAGAAGAATTAGAGTTTATTACTACAGAACAAGAGAGAGATACATGGCGAAGGTCACTGAGCAGACAGGTTACAAAAGTCAGGCTACAAGAGCAAGTGGTTAATACCATTTAAAGATCGCATCTCAGAGAAGATTTAGGGTTTAGAAATGGAGATAAGGAGAGGCATATGGCAACACTTAGAAGTTCGGGGACAAGAGCAAGTTATGAACACTATACTTAGTACGTAGCACAGAGAAGACATATAGTTTAGGATTGCAGAGTAGGAACACACATTGAAGGTGCTTAGATGAAATTCGAATATTAGAAAGAGAAATAGATAGAGTTAATTGGTCACAGGCTACGGCTGACCGAACCGTTTATGATAGTTAAGCCGATAGGATATGAAAGATAGAAGAGCATCAAAGGAGCCGTTGTAAGCGTTCTTATTCCAGTTGCAAATTTCGTAACTTCCTTTCCAAGAGATTTGAATAATACAGAGACTGTGCAACGTAGGCTCGAGTATAGACATGACTTTATGGCTGATATTTGTTGATATAATAAAGTATTTAGTAGCTGCAGAGCTACACCAAAATTAAGAAACTTTGATTGAAGATGCTATAGAAAAGATAAATTGTTTTTCAATTATAGGAAATTGGATTTTATCAATATGAGAAACAACACATTCATTTGCTTGCGAAAGCATAGTGCTTCTCAAGACATAGCAGCTCGAACATCACTTAATGAAAGTAAAATTGACAACTTAATTTGTCAATTAACCCATTTTCTTCCTCTGTTGCGTACACGCAACATCATCCGTTTAAAAAAATTCTTGTGTGCCTTGTGTGGCAACATTTTTTTTTTTTTTTAAAGGTATATATTTAGGCTTCCTTCTTCTCCTTCGGTCGGATCCTCCTGCAAAACACAGCCTGACAGGCACACTTCATTTTGGACAAATTTTTAACTCTAAACTAAAAATTACTAAATGTAAATTCTTTGTCTTTTCGACTTAAAAATAGGTTGCATTCCTTCTTTACTAAATCATCATCTCTGCAATTTTTAATAGCTAGCTTTAAGCAAAACTATTATAAAAATAAAGCAAATTGTTAAACTTAAACTTATAAATCATCATGAATGATAAAATTTTATAATTATGCATTACACATCCAAGACTATTCCAATTGTCGAACAATGCGCCAGCGTTGCGTATACGCAACATGATGTCACGACCTTCCTAGGTGCTGGAAATTTGTAAAATTTTGCAAAAAAGCTATTTTAGGCGAAATGCAACATACATTGGTTTCATTCGAATAAAATTTTTTACGCGAAAACAGCAAAAATGGGTTAAATTAAAAAAAGTAAAAAGAATTTTATGTTTATGCTCACATGGTTCCTACGTACCAATTTTCGTGACTATAACTTTTTCACAAATACCCAAGACAAATAATTTTAAATGTTCATTGGTTCAAATCAGATATATTCTCAAAAGAAATCTAAATTGTTTAACGTTAACTTTTTGTTTTAGAACTTTCATACGCTTAAAAACAATATGAATTAAATTTATACCCTGTACCAATTGGTACAAGGGGTATAACAGATTTGTGCAATGTATGTAGCGGACAGAAGAAGGCGTGGCAGACTCCATGTCTTTTATACCAAAATACTTATCATAACCTCGAGTAGCGATTGAACCATGTCCGTCCTTCTGTCCGTCTGTATGAACACCTAGATTTCGGAGACTATAAGAGCTAGAGATACGAAACTTTACCAGCTGGCAAATACAACGAAAGTCTAAAATGTAGAAATTTCACCTCCCCTTGCCAAAAAACAAACTTCTTTAACGTAATTTTCGGTTTTCATCAAAATATATATAGATATAAATATCGAATTACACCCAAAAAAAAAATAAAAAATCCAATAGGAAAGTTCTTAGAAGGAATATGCAGGTACAAGAATGTACACCTTAAGGGCAGGCAATGTTATTGTACTGCCGCTCTGTGCGCACTAGATGTTCAGACGCACTACAGTACGCGTTGCATGTTGATTTGGTACCGATACCCAACCTTGCGAGTGGTCTTCTATTTATTCAATATCAATCTCTTATCTCTAAGCCACATAATAAATGCTATGGTAAGCAGCATCGTACTTTAATCTATTCGCATGAACCATAATTGTAAACAATCTGATTTATGCGCGTCGCCAGGGCCCATTGCTTATGCTTATTCAGCAAAATCTCATGCCCAAGCCTGAACCCCATGTGACGTCACATGTTCATGTCTGAACACAGAAATAACATTTTTTTCGAATAAAAAGGTACAGGGTTTTACACTGTCGAGCACCGCTTCGAATGTATTACATTTTTTGGGAGTTCCCCGTACATAAAAATGTTTGTGCTTTGTAC
This sequence comes from Chymomyza costata, assembly GCA_018150985.1. Classification (NCBI taxonomy): domain Eukaryota; kingdom Metazoa; phylum Arthropoda; class Insecta; order Diptera; family Drosophilidae; genus Chymomyza; species Chymomyza costata. The sequence continues at coordinate 269,207 of JAECWU010000796.1, read as the reverse complement.
ATTATGTGTATTTTTGAGTCTATGATATTTCATTTTCACGCTGGTGCTTCTTGCGAAGAGCCCTATTCCTATACGTTGCATTTATTTTGTGAAAATTTTTTGGCATACATTTCTTTATAACTTAGCATTGCTAACATTGCTAACATTGTAACAATTTTGAACACATATATTTATAATAAGAATAAATATATTCAGTATTTTTTTATTCAGTCAAAAAGTTTACCCTCAAGATGAAAAGACATTCGAAAGTACCCAGACGTCTGGAAGACATAACAATATATGTGAAGACATTTCCGATATCGGTGAACGTGATTTTCGTGGGCGGGCAAACATATCAAAGGACCAATTTGAAAAAATAGAAGTGTTTTGTAACCTCAGACACCGAAAGAGAGGAAGAGAACATCCTCAATGTGCGTAGGACCAAGAAGACCTCAAAGATAACGATCATGTTCTGATTAGAGTGACGATCAGTTAACTGATCAAATGGCCAGAAAATACACTTTGAAGTCCGGTTCTCGAAGATGGCCTCTCCAAATATTTTTCAATGTTTTCGACTAGGCAGCAATAAATACAAGGTTTTTATATAATGAAACAACAGGAGAAAACATATCAAGGAAAGACTTCCCGTTTCAATAAGCAGAAGAACTTTCTAAAGCAGGAAATGTTACCGATCTGTTGACGAGCCCTGAAAGTTCTGATATACCAAAAACTTGTCAAATAGGTTTATGCAATGAAAATAAAACCACCATTATCTGTGCTGGTTGTAGAAAACATGTTTGTGGTATAAATAATAATTATTATAATCTATATTTGTAAAAATTGCGCTAATCGAAATGTAACCTAAACAAAAATATAATATTACTTCTGATTCTATTAATTCAATATTTAAATGAAATATATTTAAATTTGGCTAAAAACAAATTAATCTTATAACCTTTTTTTCAAATTTTAATATTTTTCCAACTAAACATCAAACCGGTAATTTTGACCGGTTGGTAGGAATACTAGGTATAGAACAAATGCTAGTAGTTCTAGCGTTAATAGGACAAATGTGAATTGTTATTGGTAGTAGTAAACGTAGTACTTTAAATGATTTTAGTTGTTTAAAAGCTCTGTAAATTTAAACGAACTTGTTTTGGCCAATAGAAAACAACTTAACGCTAAAACAAAAGGTATAAAGATGTTTGAAACTTTAAAAGCAAATAATTTAAAATTTGCTTTATATTAAAAAAAAGACGCGACTCTAATCAAGTTATCAAGAAGTACGAAAACTGGCTAAGAGGACTTACTCTTATCAAAAATTTCGCAAAAGAACCTGCGATGTCTAAACACGAAATCAGAGGAAGACCAACTGAGTAAATGTTTAACTAAAGGAATTTCAAAATTAACCATGATTACTTTCGAGGAGCGAGGAAAACCTTGAATTTGTCATTTAACGTCCTCAAATTAGATGAATACGCTTCTAAGACTGCAGGGCTGTTAATGCAAATATAATCCGGAAAGCAGCTTACTCACACATGGTCAAACTTTAATTGATGACAATGATAATTATCAGAAAGAAACCTAACAATCGAGAAACAATAGTTAAAAAAACTCAGAAGTATAAAGATTATACATAGTTTAATCTCGATTTCCTAATGAAAAAAAAGAAGGTATACAGAGAGTTTTGCCTTGCTATATACTAAGGTAAAGTTTAAAAAAAAAGATGCAAGGGGCTATTGGGCATATACCCACAAAGTAAAATGAATACATATTTTAGCCTACATGACTCCGGTTGTGGTGTCTGTAGCTTCTTCTTAAAAAGTCTTACGAGTTTCTTGATTTTAGTGCAGATCATTAGGGGATACTGCATACTTTTCACCATGTTACTACGGGTGGTGAGCGGCCTCGATTGCCTAGCGTCAGTGCACTAGACTATCATCCCAGAGGTTGTGGGTACGAAACCCACGTAAAGCATGGTCCTGCGCTTTCCACTTTTCCTATTCCCTTCATTTTTCCTGTCTATTCTATATCCTTATCACTTACTCCCACTATCGGTATAACAACGGGCCTAAAATAGTTGGGGCGCTTAGTCTTAAATGTCGCCCTTACCTACCTACCTACTACGGGGGGGTAACATATCGAAATGAACTAACTGCTCCTTCTGGTCAAATTCGGACTCTCTACCTCTTATGTATATTCTTTATAATAATAATAATTTCCCTGACTGACTATTTTGTCAGTCGCCCCTGCGCGAAGCATGGGGATGTCTATTAATAACTGTTCGAAGAGAACCGGGACCTACAGTTTATAGACGAATCCGAACGGCAGTGTCTTGAATTGAAAGAGATTTTCTTGGCAAATAGCGTGTTTTTGCTAGCGATGCCAGTGCTAGGCAAATGCACCAGTGCTTCTGCGGGGAATCGAACCACCGACCATCGGGTTGCAAAGCGAGTACACTACCACTACGCTACCGATGGCCACTCTTATATTCTTTGGGATTCTTTAATTTCAACAGATGGATATGGCTATACTTGTCTGCTCATGGTTATCAGGAATACATATATATTATAGGGTCTAACACGCGTCCTTTTTATATAAACTACGCAGCGCGTTCTTTTTGATTTTTATATTTAGCTTTTAGTGATCACAAATCCAACGCGTCACATTGGAACTTACCACTTATACCACTCACCATTACATATTATAATATTTTAGATTATATTAGACAACATGTTATGTTATCCTACCTCTGTTAGTTACTGCCAAGTATTATCCAAAAAGTGTTTGGAAAAAAACTAAGTTTCCGTTGAGAGATAGTATGTTACTTTGATTACGAACCCGCCACTTGTAATCAGTTGTTCGAATTAGTTCGAGATGCGACTGGTTATTAAAAGGTTGGATGCTGACGCTTTTATATTGGATTCCAAACGCATCATGCGCAGCTTTTTTTTCGCCTTCGGAAATATTACGATTGGTTTCCATTCGGCTTAAAAACAGTTAGAGTGTTTCTTTCTTTGTAGTTGTGTTGTGCGATTGTCCGTCAATTACTGTTGCTGTTTTTAGACTATATACTATATTCTATGTGTCTCTGCACACACACATATGTTGTGTACATATATGTATGTATTAACGTATAGCCTACATACGCGTGTGTACTAGCGCACTCGTGAAGATGTCCATGAGGCTTAGGAAAAATGTTGAGCGCCGTTGATTGATTGAATCTTAAGAGAGAAAAAAAAAACATGTAAATTTATTTTAATTATTCTTATAGCACATTTTTCTAAGTAATGTGTGTATTCGTGGATAATGAAAATCAAATCAGAGCTCCAATGTGCGAATTGGAATTTTTTTGCATTCTCAATACATACATTTAGTACAGCTGCAAGTGAAAATATCTAAACATGCGCATCTACTTTACTTTACTTTCTTGTTCTGCCCCAACAGGCTATATTCATTTTGATTTCAATTAAAGTAGCCATTAATATATAAAAATTATCATGTTATGATTCATAACCAAGGGTTTTTGTTATTTTTTTTTCTTTTATTTTTTTACTAAAAAGAACAAACAAATATATCATATTGCTACCCAATAAAAAATATTGAATTACAATTCTATTTGAGTGTCTTCAATTAAATAAGCGAAGCTAGAGTATGCAAAATTCGTTGCCAGCTGACTGGACATTTCTGAGATGACGTGGGTATTTATTTATGTAAAAGGATTGCAACAGCTTTGTTTAAAGCAATTTGAATGTCGAAGACGTATTCAGTATAACTCCTCCGGATATCGCATACAACTTGCTTTATTAGCCGCTTTGCGACAAAAAAAAAATCGGGAAATCCCGACAATTTTCACACTCTATCCTGGAAAACACTTAACGTAAGTCAAGTGTTTCCCATGCAACCCATAAAGAAACATATGCGAATATCCCACACACAGTACTCTAATAGTTTTCACGAAAAAAATTAATAAAGGAAATCCTTTTAAAAGGCTTATAAATATCTCCTTGTCCAATCTCCGCCTGTTCAACTAAATTTAACGAAATTTAATTTTTTTAACGTGTTATTCACAAAGTTTGAGCTAGCGCTGGAGAAAACATCGATGATCGAAGTTTAAAATCTCTATATATCGATGTTGGCCAACAGAGATGTTTCTCCAGCACTACTAAACACCCATTTTATCAGTGCAGAAGTGCTGGAGAAACATCTCTGTTGGCAAACAACGATATATAGAGATTTTAAACTTCGATCATCGATGTTTTCTCCAGCACTAGTTTGAGCTATTGCAATGATGCCTTTGTTCTACAGTTTTAACTCTCGTCCCACCCGTAACATTTTTAACGCTCGACGTCCACTAAGGTCCCCATGGACCTAATCAATATTTTTTTTCATTAATTCATGTTTTTTTTTTTTGACATTTGTGATTTCGACTCCTTTCTGCAAATATACAGGGTGGCTGATGAATATTGCTACTATACATTAAAAAACTCAAATAAATTTTTGTTTATAATAATTCAAGTAATTTATATTTTCTTGTTTCATTTGTAAAATAATTAATTTTTATGAAGTTTACTTAATTTTCTTAAAAATAATGGAATCTAAATGGCCTCCACGCTCAGTGATGAATGTGCGACATCTTAGCAAAATGTTATTCATGAGTGCCTGAAGGGTTGCAGCGGGATTGTCGATCGAATGGACTGCTTTAGATCATAAAAATTTGTTGGTTTTACTTTGAAAACTTTCTGTTTGCAGTATCCCCAAAGGAAATCAGGGGCAACAAGGTAACGAGAACTGTTGGACCAACGGAATATGGAGTTTTTAAAATCAACTTATTGGAGAATTTTCGCTGCAATTCTGTCATAAAAGCCCGGGCTATGTAAAGAGTTGCACTATCTTGTTGATATCACACAGATTTCAAAATGATTCTCTTTCGGCGTAGTTCTAGATAAAAAACTCTTTCAACGTCTTTAAGTATCGGTCTGGACTGAACGTAACAGTAACAGTAAAAGTAAGGTCTGACAATGCACCTTGACGAAACTGCACACCACATGGAGTATCTGTGGCTTAGAATCACTCCATATTCGACCATTTTGTTTATTAACATTGCCGTTTAGATCGAAATGTGCCTCGTCAGACATAAAAATGAAGCTGAAGATGTTTTCATCCTCTTCAAAAATTAAGAGGAACTTCTGGCAAAACTCCAAGCAATTCGGCAAGTCAGCTGAGTTCAGTTTGTTTGTCATTTGAATCTTATAGGGGAACGGTGCATTATAGTCTGCAGCAGTGGCGGATCCACGGGGGGTTTTCCGGGTCCGTTCAATGCGACTATTGATGTTTAAGGAAGCAAGGCCATTCAGACGGTCCTGTCCCATTGTATTTCTATGGTAGCTTTTGATCCTTCTTAATGTCAAAAATAATCGTTCTGGAGTTGCTCTGCTTACAGGTAACACTGCTAACACTCGCAAAATCCTTTTAACATATTTGAATGACTCGCTGTTCATCACAGTAAGCTCAAGTTTTGCATATCACCTTTTTCTGCACGTAAAAATTCTAATCGAGAAATATGGACCAACAAAGCATCAAGTGCATTTTAGATATTCAGATCCTTAATACGTTGTCTCCACATTCTGATTTCAGAGATAAATTCGCTTCTGAACAATCCAATATTTCTTCATAAAATTTTTAAAGGTCTGCGCATTTTTTTTTATCACTTTCTTGCTTGAGGAACAATTGTCCTAAACTTTGAAAGTTAGATTTGTGTTCTTGAAACCGACTTTTAAGCTGAGTAATGATTGTATCCAGAAAGCAATTCTATAATATTCTTTTACATTTTTTGCTTCATCTTTGCAACGAGAAGGCAATTTGATTGTGATCTCGTAAATGGAAAAAATTTCAGGAACATGTTCATAAATAACATGGAAAGATGAATATGCATTTTCTCGCTTTTCCCTGCATTCATTCAAAGCGTCATCTGCTAATTTGATAGCTTCGCCTAAATCTTGTTTTTGGCAGAACAATCGAATTAACTGATTCCATAATGTGACACGCAATTTGAAATTCAATTGTCGAAATTGCAGTTAAAAGTTGCGTTGCGATCATTCCACGTTTTTATTTCTTCTAACGCCTCAATAAAGGCTGCCTGCAATTCGATGTACACTGCGATTGTTTCATGAGACTGAGCCCACCTTGTTGGGCAAGTAGACTTTAGTTTGCCTTTCTTTTGCTCACTTTTTTTTATTTTGAAAATTTCTTTTTTCGGATTGTCCTATCATTAAGGCCAGTGGAAAAATGTTTCAATTGATCCGATAGTACTCAGTTTTTTATTCCAGATACTTCGCGAGCTGCATTAACCGACAAATTGAACCTTATGTGCAGCGCAATGTACATAAATTTCCAGGGGGAGGAACGATCTAAGATGAGCCTGTGCACCACTAATGAATGAGCAGTCGACGCCGACATCGCGTAAATAGTTTCTGATTGAATTCGCCAAACCTTCTCCAGAAACGTTGGTAACTGGCACAAATCCGAGAAAATCTTCACAAATTCTAATTTTTAAGTCCAAGTACCGAATGCAAATAGAATATTATTCAATACTTTATATATCGGTCGATTCATCTGCTTAAACAGGGAATCCTTCGGCTTTATTGACTGTATTAACTATTTTTTTCATTACCAATTCGTGACATATTACAAACTCCAATGCGTGATCAATTTGGATCAGACGGTATACACTTCGAAGTGAAGAGCCCCCTAAAAGCCAAACCGCGCCTGTTGGCAACACTTTGAAGTTAGAAGCTCTACAGATATTGTTTTACGACCAAGTATTATCCCAACTATCGTTACTAAATATTTAATATTTCTGGTAGGCCTGAGGTAAAATTTTAACGCAAATGTTATCGTAGTCACTTTTATCTACAGGTGTCTTGTCAGTATGGATCCAGTTGGCAATAAAGTATATCAAAGGAGCGCTGATTGAATGACGTCTCTAAAAAGTTCAAAGCAATGATTACATATTGAAACCTCGAGGTTAAATTTGGAAAATATGTACCCCTATGTAGCCGTTGTACCCCAGCAAGTACTCTGCATTTTGAGCTCACCTAGCAATCTCAAAAATATTTTTTATCTAAATAAAATCTTCCAAATTTATAAAGTACACACCCTAAACTATGAAAATCAAGTAAATTGCTTTGCTTTTTCGGATCGACCTGCTTCAGAAGGTTAATTAACACTGATGCGCTCAAAAACAGGAAGTCTTTCGACGAAGAACTGCGAAATAAAATTTTTAAAATCTTATTTCTGCTTGAAAGTACAGTGCTACAAATATGATAAATTTTCCAATTTCCCAAGCAGGTACAGTGGCCACGAATGGGTTAAACATAAGCAGTATTAACGATTTTGCACATTGTGCGTAAGATACTATGTAATAGGTTAGGTTGTACCGGTTGACCCCTGGGTGAGACACATAGACTCGATAGCCCTTAGTGGTAAGATATGTAATAAGTTCCAGAGACCTTACTGGTCTGCTGCGTACTGATTATCTTTTTACCTACACGCAAAAAGTGTTTGGATAGACTTAGAATAAATATATTAATAATAAATGTCGTTATATTTCATGATCAAACTTAGAGTTAAAGGCCCATACGCAGCATGCAAAAATTTCGCACGAAATGTCGGCGTTTAAGCGTTATAAGACCTCCAGAGACCTTAACGCTCGTCCAAATTTAATTTAATATTTAATTTAATTAATTTTTAATTTTTATCATAATTTAATGTTTCATTGCAAACATTTGAGGCCTTTTCGCATTCAGTATATTTATAGTTAAGGCCCATACGCAGCTCGAAGATTTTCGAACGGTCCTTTAGGTATTTTCTTTGCCCAGTTCAGATATACCTATGTACTGGCTTGTTTCCTTGTTCCTTTGCTAAAACTAGTAAACATAAATCTCTCAATTGTCCCTCTTCACTAAAATTCACATATGTATTCCCAAATGTTTTAGGATAGTATCTAAATGCAGCGTGGGCTTTTTGCATTTAAAGCATGTTAAATTTATAAAACTCGCCAAAATGTTTATTATAAGCATAGGAAATTTAGGAAGGATTTTGTAATATAATTTAAATTTTAGGGAACTGAAAACTATCTATTAAAAAGATGGCGTACGTTAAAGTCTGGCATGGGCAAGATACCCGTTGAACCATCAGGTACTAATACAATTATTAAATTTGGTAACAATATGTAATGAAAGCTAAAAAAGCTGTAACACGAAGAGAATATAATTATTAGCTTTATGAAAATTTTTTTCTCATGTATATTTTATAGTTTAACACTTAAACTTTAAATACACATTTTTTTGCAACGATCCATGAACACAATGATATTTATAAAGCCGCCTGAAAGTATGCAATTTGATTCTTTACCCATCGAAGGCAATTTGTTGGTTCATTTTGCCAGCATAGAATCCACATGAGTTCTCACCACTCCCTGAATGAAACAGCCAACAATCTTTTTGATTGTTAGCAACTTCCACAAGGATCTAGGCATTCCTTTTGTGGGTGACACGTTAAATAAACTAAGCGGCCGTTACGCGGTTCGCTTACGATTGCACCACGATTCTCTTGCATGTGCCCTGGCCGGTCATAGACCAAGAAGACGCCTGAAACGACTCCATCCATGTGAACTCAGAAGGCGTGATAAAATATAGCAGCTGTACATCTTTTTTTATATTTTATGAGGAAATATTTAAAGTCGCTAAATCTCGCTAAACGTTTTTCTAGTAGATCATAAAGACCTGAGTATTTTGTAGATTCAGTCGGAATCTTTTTTGGACACTTTCTTTTTGTAAATATTGTATGTATAAATGTATGTACACTTATGTAGTAATATAAGCCCTATCACACACTAAGTTTTGTTCAGTCAATTGTGGATTATAACCTTATGAATTTATCGTTTGATTGCCAATAAATAAATAGATACATAATAATAAAAAAAAATATCTTTTTGATTGTTCATTTACTAAAGAAAAAATTCATATTATTTTTAAGTGACAATATTATAGATTTGTATTTTATTCGTTTCTTCTCGATTTGGAGTTATGCACTATACCCATAGGTTCAAGGATTTTCTAAATTCGTGGAATGTGTGTTACAGTCGGAAGAAGAGGTGACAGACGATAAGTTCTTTATAACAAAATGCTTCATGTTTAGAGTCAACTACGTCCGCCATTATTTACACATAGGTGTCCGAGCCAGCAATGCCCCTACCTACAGCCAAATATGGTCAGTGGCAAAACAAGTTGAACCAGCAAAATTGTCCTGAGGCAAGCTGTGCTCCCACCTACTGGAAGAGGGGCCGCTGATTTTAGTTGGTGCCAAGGTAATTTAAAACAGCTCTCATCAAACTGAAAGGAGAAAGTTCACTTAAGAAGATACGCGCCAAGTCATTATAATTTGAACATAAAACTCTAAATGGCTCATGTAAAGCATAATTGGTAGTGCATCTCATAAGAGATAAGGGTACAAAATTCCTAGAGGAGCGTCTAGGAATGTTAAACAAAAGCTGCCGAAGTAGGAAAGCGGAATCCATATAACCTGTTATAAGTTTATGCAGAAAAATAGCATTAAGGGCAATCCTACAATTTTCCAATGAAGGAAGATTAATTAGAAGAAGACTACTGGCATAAGGCTATTGGGGTCCCAATGTAAGCTACGAAGAGCAAACAGGAGAAACTGTTTATGTACAGATTCAATTCGTGCTTGATATTTTTTGTATTGAACGAACGAGAGCAGAATAAAGAACCTTGGTCGTATACGGATCGTTAAATTCTTTTGACCAGCGTTTAATGTACCCTAAAACACACCTGGCTTTATTCACAACTTTGGAAACATGGGTGTTGAAGATAATTTTAGGGTCAAAAGTAACACCTAGATCAGTAAATAAAGAAATACAAACCAAAAGAGAAGTAATTAACTAAGTAAGGCTTATGTCGATGAAATGTTATAAACATACATTTAGAAAGGTTTAAGTTCAAATGGTTAATCGTACACCAGTTATAAAGAGTCATTAAACGAGAAACAAAGTTTAACATCATCAGCGAACATAACAACACAGGCATGATTAACCACATTTGGCAGATCATTTATAAAAAGTGTAAAAAACAGAGGACCTAGTTGACTACCTTCTGGAACGTCGGAAGATACTTGAACAATTTTGGAAACAGTAGATCTAACTATAACTCTTTGGGCTCTATCAGAAAGATAAGAAGAAATCCAATTGAGAAAGTTGGTCGGAAATCCTAAGATCCCAAGCTTAAAAATAAGGAGCTTGTGGTTAACAAAGTCAAAGGCCTTACTAAAATCAGTATAAATGACATCTGTTTGAACTTTATTTGAAAATCCTTTAAATGCTAAGGATGTAAACTCAAGAAGCTTTGTAGAGGTAGAACGACCTTTCATAAATCCATGCTGGCACGGGGAAATAAGGGACTCACAAAGATGCTGCAAATTATACCGAAAGATACGCATTACTCGAATGCAGATAATCCTTTTTTTATTTATTTCAATATCTTAATCCGTTCCTCAAAAATAAATTTCGCTCCTTACAATCACACCATAAAATTATGCTGCTTACACCGTTTTCGAGAACTCTAAGAGAAAATAGCCCAGAATGCAACTTATTTAGATCCCCTTCATCAATAGCTGCAAGAATATGCGACTTTGTTTCATTCTCAAGTTGGAGACATCAAAGTTTAAATTATATAATGCTAATATATTTCATATTTTCACATTTGAAATGTGACATTTCCTTCCTTTTCTCTCGGATTGATCCTTAAAATCCGTAAAATAACTTTTTTATAAGAAGGTAAGTAGAATAGGGGTATATTTCGTGAAAATGTCAACGTTTCATGGCTTATAATGAGTCCATATACCGAATTTAGTGGTTCTAGCTGCTTTACAAGCTGATTATAAGTATCGTATTACTTTTTTCAAAATGTGGTATTTTTCGCAAAATCTGCCTATGCCGCAAATTCGGTAGGATTTTTAGCAAATGTACCAAAATACGGCTTTGAAGTGCATATGTGAAACTATCTATAAAATGGGTCCTCCATCACTTTCCAGATGATCAGATATTGTATCTTTTTGGGAATAAAGTTCAATTCGACTATTTAATACTTAATAACGATAAAAAATGGCACGGAAAACCTTAGTTATGGTGGATTAATCTTTTAAGGAGAGTTATAGACTAAGCAGGTACTTAGAGATAGATGAGTTTATCTATCGATTTGATATTAGTTTCCTCATGCATGTTCCATTAAAAATAATTTTTAATATTTTATTCAAAGAAATTTCAATTTTTCTTAAACGAGTTCGCTCAGATCCATACAATATTGTAAGTAAAAATATAGAATTATATATTATTAATTTATTGTGTAACGAAAGTTTTGATTTACGATTGATAAACGGGTTAAAAAATATACAGCTGTCGTCCTTCTCTCCTAGTGGAGCATAGGGCCTCAACAATTCTACGAAATCTGGCTCTGTTTGACGATTCGCTATTAACATCACTCCAGGAGTATCCGGCATTTTGTAATTCTCGGTCGATGGTTCGGCGCCAGGTACGTGCTGGAGCACCCGGGCGGCAACTGCCTTGCGGGTTCCATCGCAATGCTTGGCAAAGTGTGACCAATCCATTTCCACTTTCTTCGCTTAATTTCTACCATTGCTTGTGTGTGTTGAGTACGCTCCCAGAGGAATTCGTTCGAGATACGCTCTGGCCATCAAATCTTCAATATTAGTCGTAGGCATTTGTTGATAAGTACTTGGATGCGTGATTGTATGCTTGCAGTTTTCCACGTTTCGCATCCGTAGAACATGGTGATTTGACAGTGGAAGTAAATAGCCGTAACTTGGTGTTGACACTGATTTGGCTAGACTTCCACACTGCTCTCAATGCGTCATTTAAAGTCTTCATACATTGTTCTGTTAGATTTATTAACTTAGCAGGCATACCACGATTTCTAGCATAGTCCACAACAACTTCCTATCTAAACTGTCGAAAACTTTTCGGAAGTCGACGAAAGCCAACAGATATTCTTTCATTCATTGCATTGCTCAAATATTATACGGACAGTGTTGATTAGGTCGACGCACGATCGACTGGGTCTGAATCCATGTTGGTTTTCTCTTAGGCTTCTTTTGACCGGCGTTGTTATCCGCGATAATATGATTAATAAAAGGACTTTACTCGGTATTGGTAGTATTGTTATCCCCTATAGTTGTCACACTCACTAAGGTTGCCTTTTTTGGGTATCTTAACTGGAACACCTTTATTCCATTGTGCAGGGAAAGCTTCCTCTTCCCAGAGATGCTTCAGTATCGGGAGCCATAAATCGGACGCCAATTCGGGGTTTGTGCTCAGATACTCTCCGTGTACGTTGTCTATACCTGTGGATTTTTTCAGTTTTAAGGCTTTAATTAATAATAAGCACCTCTTGTCTTGTGGGAGCTGCTGGTTAATGTTCCTTAACTGCGGGATATGCGGGGCATTTGTCGGGATACTGTTGTCTACCTCATTGTTGCTTATATGGAGGGTTGTTCAAAATACTTTTAAACTATTATGCTCATCTGCTTAGCTGTTCTTCTTTGTTGGTAAGAAGTGAAACATTTTTATCCTTTATAGGACGATCGCCTAAGCGCTTTTTACTGGTTAGGCATTTTGTGATCTCGTAGAGCTCTTTGGTGTGACCAGATACGCTTGTCTCTTCGCGCAGCTGTTTGAAAAATGTATAGTTTTTTAATTTATTTATAGTTTTACTGATATGTTCCGAGTAAAAAAGCTTTTTATCGAAATACACTCCCATCATAAATAGCAAACCGATAAGTATCCCATTTTATATTTGCTGTGTTTAATTTAAGCTTGGTTTCGTAAATAAAAAGGGGGATCTAAATATAAAGTTCAATTACTCTAGCTCTTGCCATCTCTGATAATTACATACGGGCGGACGGACCAACGGAAAGCCGGACAAACTGCATCGATACGGAGGAGTATCAAGGAGGAGTATTGCTTGGACAATTTAAAACATTAATAGTGAAGGAACGCGATGAATTACCATGGCAATCTTTTAACACAGCAAATTTAAAGAGATTGCTTTTCTTAATTCGTTGCTTGTGCCAATGTGTTTCCAATTAAGCTATACTATGTATTGTATATACATATATGAGGAACACATGGGACTTCAGTATGCTGGGTTTTCCATTGTTAAATTAGTGTCGCTAATTTATCCAATAGGGCTTCATTGAAATAGTCAGCTTGCCTGCAATTGATAACATTATTATGTTCATGGGTTGTAATACGGACGTCATGTGTTACACAAAAATGCCAACCATCACGGACAACTAACAATTTGCAATTATATATGTCCCAATAGGTCAACAGCATGACGTAATTAAATCATATAATTCGACATCAGACAAATGTTATATATATAATTAATTAAGACATCTAGCATTTTATTGAAACACATTAAGTACAATTTAATTCGCCTCGCGAAAAATGGTAAAATTTAAGCCTCTTTAGTTAGGACTAGAATAGATATTATAGGAACAGTCACAATTCCTACATTAAAAATCAGCTGTTTCAAACGGAAAGCCCAAACGGTAAGAGCTAAAGGGCGTAAATTTTGCAAGTCGTTTTGCTTTATGGTGTTGTTGAGCTCTAAGGTCGGGTTTGGAGTAACGCCCCTAAATAAAAGAAATAGCGTATGGGGATTAAAGAAAAGAAGTTTTTTACAGTTTCCCAGATCTGTACCATACGACCGATCGGTCAAAAAAATTAGTTTTGTTTCTTGTGTTTATGAAGATATCGTGGTGGTTCGATTCCCCGCAGAAGCACTGGGGTATTTCCCTAGCACTGGCATCGCTAGCTCAAAGACGCTATTTGCCAAGAAAATCTCTAATAATTCAAGACACCGCCGTTCGGATTCGGCTATAAACTGTAGGTCCCTGTTCTCTTTGAATAGTTATTAATAGAGATCCCCATGCTCTACCTATGGGCGATTGACTAAATAGTCATGTCAGGGAATTATTATTATTATTATGAAGATATCGTAACTAAATTCAGTCCACAAACCCAGCTTTATAGGAGAGGCTTACTTTAGGTCTAGCAACTCTTCCATGATTATATTTACGAATGTCGGAGTGGTTACAGCATTGCATGTTACCAAACCTACTCTAGAGATAAACTATAATAAGCACTCACCTATTCTGTTGACATTTGAGCTGCCCCTGGAGATGTAGTGGGCATTAGCTGCACATCACATTAGCTCAAGGGCTTCCCCTTCCAGATCCATAACCTCGACGCTACATTGAAGAACCTGTCCAATTCCTTCACGCCAGGCAAACCTCCACCAGGTATCCTGACTTAAAGTGGATGCCTAGGAGCCGTAATGCATCCACTATTTTGGCTTGGTCTTCAGCATCATCTGAGGATATTCCACTCTCGCATGGCGGGGCGTTCCCCATCGTAGAAGACTTTTGGAAGTGTAGTTGCCGTTCCGCAATTTGTAGTGCTTGTAGTGCACGCAGTGGCGCGGCATCAGTGTTTCGCTAAGATTGGTAAGAAAGGTTTCAACCGCACAGAAATTCCCATGTGCGCTTAGGGCGAATTAGAACCAGCGCACAGTGGGAGAAATGGCTGATTTAGCGGCGATTAATTAATTACTCCTGCAAAAATGTTGCTATTTTTGTACGGATAATTTTATTTTGTAGATAAATATGTCACAAATCAAAATTAATATAGAAATAATTTTTTGTTTTATCTAAAATATTTATTTTTTTTTTTTTAATTTCTGTTAAAACTGCTATCTGGACAGTTTGGCCCAAATCTAAGACATTTTTTCACCAATTTTCATAAAATTTATTCTTTAAAAATGTTTAAGAAATTTATATAAACATCTTTACAAAATTTGGCATGAATCTGACAACCAAATAAATTCAAAATATACACCTGAAATCCATTGTGCCCGCATATGTACTTGTTAGAAAAATGGTCATTCTAGCAGAAATTTATATATAACTTTGAAAAAAATTTTCTTTTCTGAAAGAATAAATTTATTTTATAGATCAATATTATACAAATATAAAATAATATAAAAATATTTTTTTTTTTTAATTAAATTATTTATTTATTTATTATTATTATATTTCCGCAGTTTTTTCTCTGTATCTGATGAGAAATAATCTGATAAGTCTTCTTCCACTTCTTTATTTAAAATAAGACGGATAACGTCATTATTTATGAGTTCATCCGCTTTGGAAGAGGGAAATGATCCTTTTGATAGCATCGTAATGAATGGGTCCAATGAAATACAAAGTATATGTGCCAAGTCTTCCATTGAGATTTTACGCAAATTTGTGTATCAATATATAAGGACAAGGCTTCCTCTGCTGTTTTTAATTTATTTAATTATTTAATTTTGTCGGGGCTTAAAAAAGATACCATCTGAGATGCACTTCGCTTGCCAGAATTGAACAAACTGGTGCTGGCCGCATATACGAGCTCCTGGCACGGAATTTGTTTAGCAATGTCAGAAACTATTTTGCTATGTATTTGTTTTTTTTTTTACACTCTGCAAAATCAGTTTTGGCATTTGAGCTTAGGTCCACCAATAAAAGCTCACTATCTAACCAGTCCGTGTTGATTTTTTTCCAAGTTCTTACGAATTTAATGGTTCTCTCTCCATTTTGACGTAAATTTTTTGTTGAAATTTTTAATCTGCTTGACTATGTCAACGCATTCTCTACTTCCATATTTTCTTTCGTCAATAATATTGTCATAGATATATATCTGCACCGCAAAAAGCTTTTTGGAAACGTAATATTCCATATACCATACTGAAAAAAGTACTCGCTTGGACACTGACATTGTAGCTAAAAAATTAATTGAAAAATAAGTAGCGAAAAGTAGCAGCTAATTTTGGACATTCTCACAACAGGAAATATTGAACTATTTTTCAAAAAAGGATTGATACCGAACCCGGCCGAACCTCAAAAGTTCAGCTCTACGAAAGATTAGGTTATTAGTAAACATTATAATTCTTGCTAGCACAACTTTCAACATCGAATTTTGGGAGGATTCACAATCACTGGCCACAAACACTTATTTTTTTTAATAAATACATACCTTTAATATTATTTATTAACAAAAAGTAAAATTGAAAAATAATATATACAAAATCTATAAACAATTGCAGCAACTAGTCAAAATTGGCGGGTAAGCAGTTGTCTGCAGCTGGTGGAGCTAATGTTGTGTTTGAAGCTTTACAGCTTTGCGAATATTGAGAGAATAAGAAAACGAAAAATTTTTTTTGCCTATCGGATATATTAATAATCGAATACAAAACGATATTGGACCTAATTTTTATTTTGAAATTTGAATAAAACGGAGCTAGATTGGCCATTTCTCCCACTGTGCAGCGGTCACCAAATATCAAAGGCCACACGTTAGTGACTGAGCTGATCCTTTAGCCAGGTCGGCTTTGCTCACGGTTCAGTTGACACCTTAGCGCAGCCTATGAGTTAGTTGGGGAGGGTTAGGTATTTGTTAGGTTTTTATTTAGTAACAGGCGACGCAAACGCATCATCAGTGCAGCGATCTGCGTATTTGTAAGATTTTTCGCATATTTACAGTTAACCTCCCGGTAAGGAACGTTCGATACTCGCAACCTACGACCCCTTCAGAACCATCTCACTAGCTCATCAGACCAGAATAAACATTCATACATAAAGGTCAAATACTAAACCCTCCTTTATTTTATTTAATCCAACTATATTTAAACAATGTTTTAATGTGCTTTATTTTATTTAATTCAACTATATTTAAATAATGTTTTAAAGTCCTTTGGTTTTATTTGCATTTCCGCTTTTTGAACTACATATGTATTTTGAGCAGTAGCTTCAAAGTCGGCTTTAGTTGCATCTCTACTATGTCCTACTTTTTCCTGTAATGTTTTTTCCCCATAAGCATTTGGCAAATGCGTTTGATTACATCAATCTGAAGCAAGCTACATAAAAAAGCGGCTCATTGTTTTTTGTTTAATAAGTGCGCCAAATAGCCAACCGACCAACTGGCCACCTATCGATAATTTTACATCGTAGAGTTGCCACAAGTTTTCAAACAACTAACTAAAAAATTTATTTTTCTACCAGTGTGTGCATCGTATGACAAAGTGCTATTTTTTATCGAATTATCGTTTTTTTTTGTGGTATTAATCGACATTTTTCCGATACTTTGGGTTAATGTGGACACACTCTTATTATAATCAGCTGCTTTATGTTTACAGAAATTAAGCGCGCAAAATAAGACAAAGAATTTAATAAAACAAACATGGATTTTAACCAACAAGTATTGTTAACATTACTAAGTATAAGCAATGCATATATGACTGCCTACTTAATTGTAAAAAGGTTGGCTGCAAAAAAAAGAAACAAGAAAAGGGACGGCGCAGGAACAGAAGTGTCTGGGTGAACCCTTTTTTAAAAAGATGTATGTATGTATGTATTTTGTATTGGACTAATATATTAACACAATTGTGTAAGTTTCGTGTTCAATTTAAAGTTTGAGGTCATGGTGCGAAATTCATCGTTGTTTAATGAAATTTTTCATAAACAACAAATTTCAGTATATTGTTCGGAATGTTGAAGCGTTTCTTGGTTCCTAAACGGCTAACACGACCAGACACGCTTTCCGGCTAAAGCCAAGTTGGCAACCAGTACATTAAAGTGAATTTTGTTTGTTATATCCCATAACACTGGGTACTCCTCCACTACGTTTTCTCCTACCTGCCATTTCGAACAAAATATATTGCCAAAGCGCCAAAAACCAAACAGCTGTTGGTATTACCACAACCAGTGAAGTAGTGGCGCTATTTAACGTTAAGCATTTTTGATAACACTGTTTTGTTTGTTTACTGCGTCCTATTGTCAAAAATTTGTAGTCGGAATTTTTCGCGACTATTTTTATTATATGAAGTTTTTCATTTTTTTGCGTGCTGCGTATAGGCCTTAAATCTAGATTCTGGAACACTCGTTTTGGTTTTGCATGTACACAGAATATTAATAGACAATTTTATAATAAAAATACATATGTAATAAAAATAAATCATAATCCGTTCAACTGAACACTTATAAATTTTCTTAAGACATTAAAAAATAATACAAAATTCATTTTAGTGACATTAAATGCACACTTTTTGTCGAAGTCGAAATCTATAACACTTCTGATTAAATGCATTTATTTAAGTAAATACTTTTCATTGCGACAGCTGCAAGCTAAACTTTGGAAAACGATTCCACTTTTATCAGAATCGAAATTTAGAACACCTTTTATTTTGATTCAGACGAGTTCTGTCGGAATCGAAATCTAGAACATGTCTATATAACTTTTCCAAATTTTTTTTCTACTGTACGCAGACCTTTGTGTCTAAGTGTATGTATGTATGTTTGCGCAAACAGTCGTGTTGTTTTGCGCAAAAGCTCTATGGTTGTGGATCGAATAGTAAGAAAGCTTTTTATTTAAGTCGTTGTGATTCATAGAGTAGGTAAAAGAAGATAATAGTGAAAGTCTGCAATATGCGGCAAGTTTAATCTAGAATCGCATATTTAATTCTATAAAAGTTACATTTATAATACACAAGCCATGTATGTACATATGTATTGTTCATAAGAACAAATAAATAATATTTTTGCATATATATATATCAGAAATAGCTTTATTTCTTTTCTTTTATTAAAACTTATAAGTCGCCGACTTTTAAAACGTCAAGCATTATTGGTATTTGGGGGACTTTCAATCTTTCAATGATGTCTTTACATTCACTTACTAAACGGATGGCAAATCCCTTTTTTAAAAGCTCACTTTGTGCTTATAATTTACAAAGGTATTTGTCGGTGTCTTGTAAAAGATTTGACAAACAAGAGTAAGTATTATATTATTATTAATAAACTATTTGTCATTGCCTCACTTTCAGACCATGCCATAATTTATTAGTTGAGCACGCATAGTATGTAGAAATGTGTACGGTGGTTATGGAGTTTGATTTTTTGTTTACGTAACCTAGCTGACCATCTTAATATAAACATGATTGGTCTGACGAATTTCAGAGCAAAGTAGAAAAAGTGATAATGGTTTAAACGGTCATTGTTTAACAAATTTTATGCCTTTCCCTCTTCTCTCATGAACTAAAATATCAAAAAAGCAATTGACAATTGAATACAGAGTAATCTGAACTTCGTATAAAGCATACATATGTATATCATCAGTTAATTTACCTAGAATTAAAGTTATGTTATATTGACAAAGCAGATTTGTAGTAAAAAATAAAAAATAAACAGATGTCAAGTACTTGTTGTCGGTGGTGGCGCTGGCGGATGCGCAATGGCGGCTAAATTATCAGCTCGATTGGGTGAAAAAAAGGTCATCGTGCTGGAACCCGCTGAGGTACATACATATATTGATAAAAAACCAAATGGCTAAATATGTTAATGATTTCCGTTTACATACTAGAAACATTATTATCAACCCATGTTTACATTAATTGGAGGCGGTATGAAGACACTGGATCAATCTTACAAACCAATGGCTAGTGTGCTCCCCAAAAAGGCAAAATGGATACAGCAAAAGGCTGCTGAATTTGATCCTGAACGTAATATTGTTACGACCTCCGATGGAACTACGATAAAATATGACCTTCTACTCATTGCCACCGGGTTACAACTAAACTACGATAGGGTTAGGGCAAATCATTTACAAAAAATCACATATTTTATAGTTTATTTTCTTGGTTGCCTAGATTCCTGGCCTTGTAGAGGCTCTTGATGCCCCCAAGAGCAATGTTTGCTCCATATACTCTCCCAAGTATGTGACACAAGTCTTTGATTGCCTGCGTAATACCACAGAAGGCAACGCAATATTCACTTTTCCTTCATCACCTGTTAAATGTCCGGGTGCACCACAAAAGATTGTTTATATAGCAGAGCATTACTTCCGCAAGGTATCCGCTCGTCTTTGGTTATGGTTTTGAACATAAGATCTAACCCTAAGTTTTCAGCTGAAAAAACGCGATAACATAAGCATAACGTACAATACTGCTCTTCCTGTAATTTTCGGAGTCAAGCATTACGCGGATGCTCTCTGGCCCATTGTTAAGAAGCGTAATATAACAGTAAATACGCGAAGAAATCTGATTGAAGTTAGACCTGATAAGGATATTGCCATTTTTGAAAACCTTGACAAGCCGAGCGAGCGTTTTGAAGAACATGTACGTTATCAAATAAATGATTTGTTTTAGATTATTATTTAAAATTTATTTTAGTATTCGTTGCTTCATGCAGTGCCCCCAATGAGTGCTCCTGACGAGTTAAGCAAGTGTAAGGATTTAGTTAACGACGCCGGATTTGTGGATGTGGACAAGTTGACACTCCAGCACTTGAAATACAAAAACATCTTTGCTATCGGAGATTCGTCCGGATCACCGAACTCCAAGACCGCTGCTTCAGCAGGTTAAAATAAAATTGATCAATCACAATTTCACTCATATTGGCATACCATAACATACAATAGCTTCTCCGAATTGTGTCTTTAATTGTCTTCAATTTTAATTTGTAGATTCATGTAAACCATGATTTTATGTAGCAAAGTAGAACTGATCACTTGAAAATCTCTCCTTTTCAAATCCGTCTCAAAATCATAAAAGAAAGTCTCAAAGAGAGCTTAGGGCGAACGGCAATTACCTCATTTTTAAAATATTTGAATATCCGCTAGTTTCTTGTTTATTTATATTTGAACAAAACAGAGAACAAATGTAAAGCAAACAATTTTTACTTGTCATTCTGGATACTACAATCGTTTTGATAAGCTTGTCATGAGTATAAAATTAATAAAATAGATTTTTTTCCTTTCTTTTTGCAGCTGCTCAATCTCCGGTTTTATTTCAGAATATGATTGCTGCTTTAAATGGAAAGCCGTTAAAAACGTTTTATGACGGGTATGCTTCGTGTCCATTGGTTACCGGCTATAATAGTTGCATATTGGCTGAGTTCGACTACAGTTTGACGCCACTGGAAACATTTCCTGTTGCCCAAAATAAGGAACGGTATTCCATGTTCGTTATGAAAAAGGACCTTATGCCCCTCTTATATTGGAAGCTAATGCTTCCGGGTTACTGGAATGGGCCAGCTCTAATGCGAAACATGTTCTCTTTTTTAAAAAAGAAACAAAATACGAAATAATATTATATATATTTTCATATTTACCCAAAACAGCAATAATGAAATAAATTTTTTCGGAGCTATCACGCTCCTGATGTCATAGCCGTGCTAACCTCCTTTACATTAATTCCTGCTATGCTCGCGAACACGTTTTTATGTTATGGTCAAGGAGTATCAAACTATATAAAGACGAACACTCGAACAAAAAGTACTCGCTTGCAAAAATCGTGACGTATTCAGGGTGTACATTTCAGTTACTTTTGTGGAATGGAAGAGCATGTGTGTCGCCAGCTGTTTTTTTGTTGTTGTCTTGCATGGTAATGCGCACACAACAGCGACTCAAATGTAAACCCTGAAAACGTAACGATTTTTGCAAGCGAGTACTTTTCAAAAGTATCTAGTGTTTGGATATTGTTTGAATAAACCTTAAACTGTAGAGCTAAATTGTTAAGGTAAAGATGCAAGCAAGGATAAAAGGCGATCTTGATCGACAATAACTCTGCAAAAATAGTCCGCTCAGTGATGGAAAAGATCGACACCAACGAGTATAAAAGTACATAGAGTGGAACAGTTGGCCGTTAAGAAAAATATTTTAGCGAGTGATGACAAGAGTTCGCGGCACTGCATGTGAACTGATGTTTTATGGAAGAAGGAAGAATGGAAGAAAACCCCGAACGCAGTGTAGACGCTCTAACATGTTAAGTTGTTGTTGGCTGCTGTGTTGCGTTTTTTTTTTTTTTTGCTCTTTCCTCACATTTGATTTGCGTCCAACTACTACAGGTGTGTGTACTAACATGTTAAAACAGTGTAGACGACGGCACTCGGGTTTTTCTGCTATTCTCTTTGCACACATGACCCGAGCAGATCTATGAAACCAGCCAAAGGCCAGCTGTTCCACTCGATCTACTTTTATACTCGTTGATCGACGCCTTTTTAGTGTATTGAAAATATATCAAGAAAAGAGCAAACTCACCACAATAGAAACTTATTTCCTGCAACTGTTGCGTGGCCAAACTATAAAGCAACTGAAACAATTATAAACTAAAATGTTAGCCGAAGGCCTATGCTGCCAGCGCTATCACCTTATAAGTTTAGTTTTTAAGCTATTCAAATAATCAGGCCTGTTCTAGATTTCGACTCGTTTTGAATAGTCATAACGAGTGCATTCCGACAAATGGTGTTCTAGATTTCGACTGAGTTCGAATCTATTTCGAATCGTTTTCATTTCGAGTACTATCGATAACCTTTTGTATTGAACAGCTGTGTTATATCGATAAGTTCATATTGTAGAGTTGCCACAAGTTTTCGAACAACTAACTAAATAACTTATTTTTCTTTTTGCCAACATTTTTCTGAGCGAGAAATATTTTTTATTTATTTACAAATTTTGTACAATTTATTTTATATATATATTTTAAGCCATCCATTAATAAAATTAACTTCGAATTTACTTGTGCAACACGACAACACATATCTTTTCGAAGTTCTGTTTTGTCTAAATCCAGAACACCTTACTTTCATTCCACTCGTTTTGGTTTTGCATGTACACACAATTTTCATAGTTAATTTTAAAATCCAGAACACCTTACTTTCATTCCACTCGTTTTGGTTTTGCATGTACACACAATTTTCATAGAGATTTTTTGTAATAAAAATATATAATGAAAATTAACCTTGATTAGTTCAAGTGAGCACATCTAAATTTTCTTAAAGCATTCAAAAATAATACAAAATTAATTTTAGTGGCATTTATGCGTTTATTTAAGTAAACAAAGCAAAAAATTTTTCATTTCGACAGCTGAGAGCCAAACTTTTCAAAACGAGTCGACTCTTGTCGGAATCGAAATCCAGAACACCTTTCATTTCGATTCCGACAGTTTTTGTCGGAATCGAAATCTAGAACATGCCTGAATATTAATAAATAAATAAATAAACTAAAATGCCTTAATTTGAATTGATTTGATTTGTTCGTTAAAAGGTCGATTCAAAAATGTAATTAGTGAAAAATGTTCAAAAAAGTTTTAAAATGTTGTTTTTGTGTAAGAATATTTATCATCAACATTTATCTATTCAAAACCATGTACCAATCGGTTGTACATTATTTTCCTGGAAGTATCAAGTATTTTCAAATCTCTGCTAGTTTCTGTTAGTAAATGCATGGAGTTTTCATCTGTCCGCCGCACAATAGTTTTGCTGTTGCATGGCATTTCAGTAGTACTAAAGCATAACTCTTAAAAAAAAAAATTGTGCACATTAGCAAAGATATTACAATTGATGCCTTTATCTTGTAATAGCCTATTCCCACTAGGGCACATCTAACATCTTATGTCGAAGATGTTACGTATGAATTTGCCGTTCCGAAAATTTCAACATCACTCCAACATCTTGTGGAAATGTTCCTATTTTATTGCGTCCCGATGAGAAATTATTCGATTATTTTTCTGTGCACCTCTTTTTTTGTCATTCGCTGCGAAAATGTAAACAATGTTAACGAAAAAGACTGGCAATTTTTACGTCGAAACATGGCGCCAAAACCTCATATGTTTATGGAACCAGCTCGTCGTCCTTATTATAACTCCCAATTAATTCATGTTTTCTACATTAAAACCCTACCTTAATAATAGTTGATGTTCCAAAAAATAAAAAGATTGATATTTTAATATTTAAAAACATTTTTTTTAAATTTTCATAATGTGCTTATTTCATATCTCATATGATAGCAAGATGTTAGATGTTATCAGTGCGAACAGTTGTTTCACATCTCAAAAAAATGCCATGCGTTCCCTTAAATACACTAAGTGTGAATGGCATTTAAGCAAACCGAGAAGCTCCGATTGGAATACCTGCTGTCTTTCCCTTTTACTTTAAGTTCTGTGCCAATATATGAGCGCCTTTGTTTGAATTTGTAATTATCAGTATTTTTTTTGACAATGTCTACATTTTCGCATTGAATAGCAACAATACAGAGACATTTTTGTGTAAATTCTCGTTGGGACGCAATAGCATGTTCAAAAATTTTGGAATGATGTTGAAATTATCGGAACAGCAAATCATATACAATAATTCAAGGAGTATCAAATAGAGGCGAAGACTCGATACTTCGGAAAGGTATCCGCTTGCAAAAATCGTGACGTTTCCAGTGTTTATATTTGAGTTGCTGTTGTGTGCGTATGAGCACACAAAACAAAAACATAGCAGTCAACAGCGGACGGTACACATTTTCTTATATTCTATTGGTTTCGTACACGCACACAACTGCAACTAAGATGTAAATACTGTAATACAGTCAACAGCGGACGGTACACATTTTCTTATATTCTATTGGTTTCGTACACACACACAACTGCAACTAAGATGTAAATACTGGAAATGTCGCGATTTTTGCGCCACCGAGTACTTTATTGAACGAGTCTTCGTCTCTATTAGTTTGATACTCCTTTTATACTAGTATAGTTTGGTATTTTAATACCTAATGCTCGATAACATTTTTCTGCAATCGATTTTGGATATTATCCCAAAGCATCACATTTTGAGCATCTTGGCGTCACTTGGCGCATTCTTTTAAAGATTAACGTTTGCCAGTAAATATATTCGTTTTCCCAACATTAACAAAGAGTGTTATTAACCATAATAAAATATGAAAGCAATGTAAGTAAATACTTAACTATAAAGCCCTTACGACTTCTAGTGCTTTTAATTTGTGTAGGGCACGTACACCAGTTCGAATTCCGAAAATGCAACCACGCTTAGCTCCATCGGAAAAGTACCGAGATGTGGCCGAGACGCCAAGGGATCCTGTTAATGTATTCTGCAGAGTACGACCACTTCAATCAGAAGCGGATCTTGCCTGCTTGCGTGTAAAAAGTCCGACAACAATTGCATTAAATCCACAAGATCAAGTTCTCCATCACAAGCAAAATGCTTTGCGCGAAATACAGTATATATTCAAACATGTTTTTCAACCGGATACTACACAACAGGAAATATTTGCAGCAGTGGCCCAGCCGCTTGTAGAAAATTTGGTACGTGGGCGGAACAGTCTCCTTTTTACCTATGGTGTTACTGGTAGCGGAAAAACATATACAATGACAGGAAACTTACGTAACCGTGGAATTATGCCGCGATGTCTCGATGTTCTTTTTCGCACCATATCTGATTACCAGGCAAAAAAATTTGTATTTAAGCCTGACAAGTTGAACGGGTTTGAAATTTTATCAGAAGAGGATGCCTTATTAGAGCGACAGCAGGAAATGAATCAACGATTTGCTGGAACCGGCCGCTTTGCTTTTCGACGCAAGGACTCTGATCCAGAGATTGCGTCACAAGCTTCAGTAGAACCATCGCCTTTAGGTGGAATAGAAGAAGACAATATGTACTCAGTTTTTGTTACCTATATCGAGATGTACAACAACAGTGTATACGATCTGCTCGAGGACACTGGGATTCAAAAGTAAAATAAAAAACAAGTTCATTTATTTATTACTTACCTATCTCATATTATTTTCAAAGGCCCTTACAAAGTAAAATAATCCGAGAAGATGCTAATCGTCAAATGTTTGTGCATGGTGTTACTGAAGTCGAGGTCAAAACGGTCGACGAAGCGTTGGAAGTTTTCCAAATAGGACAAAAACGTAAACGTATGGGTCACACTGTTCTGAACTCCGAATCGAGCCGCAGTCATTCTGTTTTTAATATTCGTCTGGTTCAAGCGCCCACCGACTCCCAGGGTGAGCATGTCGTTCAAGACAAGCATGTTATCACTGTCAGTCAGTTGTCGCTTGTTGACTTGGCTGGCAGCGAACGTTCTTCTCGGTCCAAAACTACAGGTGTTAGATTGCGCGAGGCTGGCAACATAAACAATTCGTTAATGACATTGCGGACGTGCCTTGATTACCTACGAGAGAACCAACAGCAAGGTGCATCTGGCTTAGCTGCAAAGAAAATTCCATATCGCGATTCAAAAATTACACATATGTTTAAAAATTATTTCGATGGCGAGGGTCAAGTCTCAATGATTGTGTGTATTAATCCACGTGTCGAGGACTACGAGGAGAACATGGTAACTATGCCTTTTTGCTGTTTTAAGAGTACTTATCTATGTTTAATATTGATTGCAGCAAGTTTTAAAGTTTGCCGAGATGACTCAGGAAGTTCAGATTGCTCGTGCTACCCCAATGAAATCAGACTTAGGTTTGACACCTGGTCGCCGTAAAGCGAACAAGCTTTTTAAAATCGCTATAAACAACTTAAACGAATTAGGCATGTCCGAAGCAAAAAATCTGGAAGTTGACGTCGGTATTGTTTATAGCTTAGGATCCCAATTTCCTAACTACCAGCTCGATAGTCCAGAATCGGAAGTCAACATCCGAGATCTAATGGAGTATTTAAAGCAGCGTATAGAAAAACGACGCAAGCTTCGAGAGGACATGGAAATCAAATGTATGTCCGTATATTTTAGAATCATAGATAATCTCATAACTTAAATTTTAAATTTACTATAAGGTGACAAATTTCGGCAAGGCATTATGCAACTAGATACAGAGAATTTGCAGCTTAAGTCTGAACTGGCCTCTTTAAAAGCCGTTTACAAGCAGGAGAGGGATCGGAGTGCTCTTTTAGAGAATAAGCTGCGCATACACGAAAGCTCCATTGATGTTTTAAACAATGCAGCAAGTAAACGAGAAAAACAATTCGAGGAACTTTCCCATAAGCTTAGAGAGAAAGAATCGTTGCTTACGCAAAAAGAACACGAGAAAGAAAAACAGAAAAAAAAGTTTAGTTCAAAACTTGCTGTGGAGTCCGATAAAAACAAACGGGAGTTTGACATAAAGCTCCGGGAACAACGCGTTAAACTCCAGGAACGAATGCGTATTAAAGACGAAAAGCTTCGCTTAGTGTCGAATATACTGCAAGCCGAGGACATGCCTAGCCTTCCCCGCTCTCACAGCACAGAAGATATGCTAGGAGACAAAACACCAGGTGCACTTACAGCTCGCACTGAGTCAACTGGGATGACAACAGCGCGCACTGATATATATTGTACACCTCGACACGTAAGAAATCTTTGCGCTATAACAGTTAACATTAATTTTAAAATTTAGTGTTCTAGCTTTTAGTTTTTTAGAGATTTATTTGTAGTTATCTTTCACTCTGGAAGTAGGTGGTGGGACGGTCAAGTAATTTGGACAAATTAAAATGGAAATTTTGTTTATTATCTTGCAGGGCGTTGCAGCTGCTAACAATAGACATAGACGTTCGCGATCCACTGGAGACAAGTGGCTGGAGCACCGCGCTGCTAATCCCGTGCCGCTTGGTACAATAATGCAACCTTATTTAAAAAATCGCAAATCCGTTACAAAGCTCACTGACATGAAAGAATTGACAGGTCAAGGCACCACCAAATATTGTCTCGTAGCTCAGGAAGCTGACACAGACGGCGATATTGAGACGAAGTTGTATAAGGGCAATGTAATTCCCACATGCGGTGGTGGAGCTCAAGTTGTATTTGAAGATGTCGAATGCTTGAAACAAAAATCTCCAATGGGTTCTCCGACACGTAAAAGGCAAAGCAAAGGCAGCCTTACGGGCATTGTCTCTCCAATAACTTCAATGCATGATATAACGTCGCGGTGCAATCTTGGCATTGAAGGGCACAGCATAAAGAAATCAAAAATGTAGGATGCTAGCAAGTAGGCACTTACACATTGAAACAATAAGGAATGAGATCTACCAGAAATTAAAAGTAGAGTTTTTGTTGCATTGAATGCTCTTAAAATAAAGCCACGGTTTTTTTATCCAATCAAGAAAACTTTTGGTACACATATATAGCCTCATTTAGAGGTAAACTTCTGTTGTTCCTCTTTGTGTTTTTTCTTTTTAATTACATACTGTATAAATGTATTATCGGTTCTGCCCTTATTAGAAACGAGAACCACAATCTAACACCGTGGGAGCAAATATATATAAAACTCATATGAAATGAAATATGCTGAATTTGCAATTTAAGCTGCTAGAAAAAATACGAATACATTTTAAATATTTCTATGAACGGTTTAGACCGTAAAATATCGGTGTCAACTATAGTAATTAACTTTATGAGTCAGTTCTGCTTTCAAGAACACACCTTACAGTAATAAATTGTGAAGTTGTTGCATTTAAAATTAAAAAAATATCATTATATATATTTATGATTATGCAAATAAATAAATATTAATAAAAAAATTCTGGTTTTAAATATATTAAAAAAAAAATTGCCAAAAGTGGGAAGATACTTCACCCATTTTCCCAACAAAATAAAATTCTTATCTTGACCAAGTTTTGCATTGATGCAATCATGATTTTGGGTACATGCAAGCGTAATGCGTTAAGGCGATAGTTTATGTTAATAAAACCAACTATGTTTATAAGACTTATATGAGTGCAATCTAGTTTTCAAAGCACTTTTGCCATGTCGAAGGGGGTACCTCGAAGATGAGCTTTTTGAATGCTTCAACAGCCTCTTCTGATGTCAGAAACGTTGACTGGCAAATTGTTTTCGTTCTCCGGAAACAAAAAGAAATCAGTAGATGCTAAGAAAGAGCTAAAAGGGGAATGACTCATCAATTCAACGAGTTTGAGACGATTTGTGAGAGCTTGCATTGTCTGAAAACTTCCTGCAAACGAATGTTGCACACCATACAGAAATCACCTTCCTATGTTGCTCCAGCAGAACGGATGTCAAACGGCAATGGTTTCCCGAAGAAAGAGGAGATCATGTGCTAATATGAATGGATTGGAGAGTTTTTAACACCCATTCCGTCTCATGCTAAGAGTATTTTACGGACAATTCTTAGCAACTTTGCCGCCGATTTTTAAAAATAGGTTTTTTCCCTATGTAACATTTTAATTTAATTTTAAACCAAAGCTTGTCATCTTTATACCCTGCACCAGGCCTGACGAGAGGTGTGGGGGAAAGGGGGGATTCCCCCCGGGCCCGGTATAATTACTGTCGTACTGACTTGATTCAAGCTAAAGGTGTAATAGAGGGGCCGGAACATTTTTCCTCCGGGCCCGGATTTTCTCTCTACGGCCCTGCCGTGTACCGTATGATACAAAGGGTATACATACAGAAGGAGACGTTGGAGACCCCCCAAAATGACCTAAATTATGATCGGGGTGACTAGAGAATTCGATATACCCATATCCGTCTGTCCGATCTCAGAGATGGTAAGAGCTAGAGCAACCAAACTTTCAGATCCGTTTTTATCCTACGGGAGACAAGTTTATTTTATTGTTTTGATATCGGGGTTCTATTATATAGCTCCCACAGGGGTGTTTCAGAGGACCTCGAAAAAAACAAAAAGTTTTAGATGGATAATTCGTTTGTTTATAAAGTTATCGTAACCAAATTTTACACTCGGAAGTTTTTTATACTGTACCAAATTTGATCAAAATCGGTTGACTATATCTTATAGCTCCCATAGGGCAGATCGTTTAAAAAAACGTTTTTTGCACAAAAGTCGTTGTTTCGTTTGTTAATGAAGTAACCAAATTTGGCACTCGGGAGTTTTCTATAGTTCCCAAACACAGTACCAAATTGAATCGAAGTCGGTGGACTATATCATGTAGCTCCCATAGGACCGATCGGTCAAACAAAAATCCCCGCCACGCTCATCAGAGCCACTTCCATTGCCGTCGTTAACATCTCTCCAGATGCAGCAGGGAACCCAGGCCCTCCCCGCGGCTTAAGAGTAATCGACAATGGTGCCACTCGTTACAAGACCCGGGTACTTATTGACCCGTGTGCGCCAGTCAGTTGCATCAACTGCTTGCTGGCGTCCGCCTTGAAACTGCCGACGACATGCGTCGGCGAAGAGACCATTACTTAAGGAAACAATTAAGAAGGCACACTCGTGCACGCGATCATTTTCGTCTTGCCTTCTTTGTACATACATATGTACACATATCACATTGTCACCAATACATTTAACAATAAACACACACATATACATTAAAACACAAAACAACTCGAAGACTTCATTGAAAACATCAGCTACATACATGCAGACGATTACAGGGAACCACCCCTCTAAACACATTTCGACATCTCATCGTATGTCACATTTGCAATAACCTTGAGGTGCTCCCTGGATACCGATTATAAATTTCATAATCGGGAGCGAATTCGAACGGCGACCTGCGTTGGTACACGGTATTTTAAAGTTGGGCAGGACCGTCTATAGCATTCATAAATGCAAATTATGGAAATAAAGATATGTACAGGGATTAACATTGTCTGGATGATCTAAAATGAATAAAGAATACCGTACAGGGGTTGGAGTGTAAAGCACGCAGGGCGCGGAGCTCTAGTTTAATTATATGTTTTACCTTTTTTGGTAACAAATTTTTTAATTTTTGTTTTAAATTTTATAAGAGTTTTTTAGTTCGTAGGCAAGCGAGGTTAAGAAGCGTCATAAAAGTCTCAAAGGGTATGGAGTGCTCAGAATCCAAAAACATAAAAATTTGACTGCGGCTGGATTAGAGAACGTTGCCGACAGCCGTTAGACGAAGTTTACAAGCGAGGACAATTGCTGGCACTCGTGAAATGCTTGTGGCTATACATATTTTGCTTTGCCCGCCCGTGCATTGAAGCATTTTGAGATGTTTTTTAATAATTTGTCTTTGGTATAATAACCTAGTCCAAGTTCTAAACACAATGCATACTTACGGGTCTGCCAATCTGGGTTTGCTTTCTGAAATTGTATTGAGTAACACCTTGCATATGTAAGTATATCTGCATTTATTCAAATTAATGTATAAGCCTTATTCAATTATACATATATATATGTATATTTATACATAGATATATATATACACATAGTTCACATTAAGGGCACATCTGCCACTAAGTAAACTTTGTACACTTTTTTATTTAGAATGGAAACATATAGTTTTTATTTCTTAATTCAATAAATGCGTTTACAAAGTTTACCACGTTGCAAGAAAGCCAGATTTACTTTTTTTCTAATTTTAATTACTAATTCTAATAAATCAGTCTATGATTAAAATACATGTTAGCTTAATAAATTTTGTGTATTTGTAAGTATTGTAAATATGTGCCCCATCAAATATATAGCTTACAACATACGATTGCCAATTAAAAAAATCTTCAGTGACCGTTAATAGCAATGGACGTAATCGCAAAATCTTAGCCAAGCCGGAACTACCCGCCACTAACTTGATATTTCCGTTGGAAACATTTAAATTTTTAACAAAAAGAAATGACTCGATAATAGTTCAAAAACGGACAAATAAAAGATATGGTAACAAAACAGTCTTAGAGCAAAACTCAAATCAAAATCGATTAGAAAAATAGCGTTAACATTTTAAAAAATATCAATATAAAGCTGCTTTAAAAAGGCTACTTCTTTATACGAAGAACGTAATAGTGTTTAGAAGTATATTTAACATTTGCAAATTTATAAAATGAAAAACAATATTTAACATTTGCAAATTTATAAAATGAAAAACAAGTTTAAGCTAATAAGCAAAATGTTTTAAACAAATCGAAACCTATAAAACTTCATATCTACCTATTTATATATATAATGTTTGTATGTCAATGGTGCGGGAAGCTGTGTTTGTGGCCAGGCAAGCATGTTTTCACTTGGAGTTTCCCCGTTGGCATTTTTAGCGTAGGTGGTTTGGACACGAAATGAGTTATTTATTATAAAATCGGATTTTCAAAGCATTCATATAAATAACACCTGTCCGTCGGCTAGTTCGTCAGAATTTTAACCGGCATAGAATTCGCTGAAATTCCTCCTATGAGCATTTAACACAGGCGCCCTCAACATCAAAGTCCAGAACCATAAGTTTCGTTTCTTCTGTTCCATTGCGAGAACCAACCGCGCATATAAGTTTCGTATCGTTAGCTCTATGGAATGTACAATTTTGTTTAGTATTACAATCGCTTTAAGGAAAAATTGTCAAAGGTAGTACCTTATTCGCCAAACTACTCCGCCTGACCCACCTGAGTCAAGTGCAACCAAATTACGTATAAACTCGCCTGTATTAACGTCCCATAGCTTGACTGTACCGTCGTCAGAGCTAGTGACCACAAAACGCGAATTAAATTGCAAACACGTAACTGCAGATTGATGTTTGTTGGGACCTAAAAAAAAAATATTTAAGATTTTAAATCTTTGATTTCGTGCATAATTTTAAAAACTACCTGAGAGAGTTTGCAGACACTGTCCTGTAGTTATATCCCAGACTTTGACGGTGGAGTCTGCGTTGCCGGAAACTAAAATATTTTGACGTAATTCCATTCCCGAGGTCAAACTTTGATGACCCATTAACGTGTGCTTGCAGTTTCCCGTTTCTACATCCCAAACACGTATAGAAGTATCAAGAGAGCCGGAAACAACATGAACGCCATCAAACTAAAAAAAATAAATGAATTAAAAATCAAAAAAGCCCTTGTATATTTTTCACACGTGGGTCTCACCTGCAATGAATAAACGCGATTTGTATGTCCTTGTAGTGTATGAAGACATTCCTGTCGTTCTGGATGCCAGATCTTAACCATGTAGTCATAAGCACCAGAGACAATTAATTTTCCGTCGTACTGCACGCATCGCACTGCAGCCAAGTGGCCAACCAGCACGTGCAAGCAGGTTCCCAATTCTATATCCCAAACCCGCAATGTGGCATCTCGGGAACCGCTTACAACCCTTAAAAAACAAATGATATTGAATTGCCAAAAAAAAAACGGGCTAGGGTAGTTACTTACTTGGTACCATGCAAGTGCATGCACCGTACCGTTGATGTATGTCCCTGCAACGTGTGTACACAGATGCCGCTATCCATGTCCCATACTTTTAGTGTTCGATCAGTGCTACCAGAAATTATGATATTACCAGACATTTGGGACGACCATACACCCCCAGTATGACCCACTAGAGTACGCAAACACTGTATTAAAAGAAATTATTCGTCAAGCAATTAAGATAGACTCATATATCAAAATGCTTACTTTGCCAGTAACTGCAGACCACACCTTAAGTGTATTATCATCAGATCCCGACACTATCCGATTACCTGAGAATTGCAGACAGGTAATTACGTGGTCATCGTGCCCTTTTAGTACCTTGGGCTTCCGAACGGGCCGAGAGCGCCAATTCATTTCAATAATATGCTGACGCATGTAGGCTGCCTTCCATGGTGAAGCTATTGGCGGCATATTTCCATCGCGACCACGTTTGGGACGATCGGTTCGCGATTCAGCTAGGATATGGGCCTTGCGACATTTTTCTTTCCAAAGAAGATTGTCATCACAGAGGAAACGCCAACTTCGACATGTCTGAGCAGCACGCAACAAATCCTTGGGTTCCAAATACGATAATACAAACAATGCAAGCTCTCGGGGCAGCAACGAAATAAAATCGCGTTGAAACTGCGGCTCGATAACCTTCATCATGTGGCGCACCTGAGGCGCGTCGCAGTGGTCGATAAGGCGATCCAATGCAACAAGTCGCTCTGCGTGGGACCACCGTTGAAATTGCGTCAACCAATGTTGTAACTCAGGCGGCGGATTATCACGCGAGGGTATGATTGAGCGAGGTGTGCGTCTTCCCAATGGAGAGCTAGAAACTCCAGATATTGGTGAATTGCCGATTGTGACCGACGGCATTAATGAGGCAGAAATAGAAAGCAGTGCTGAGCCGTGCCCAGGTTGGCAAGGCCTTGGCGTAGAAGACATATCATAAGCTACACGTTTACGGGAATTACTGTCACCCGCTGGTGTGTTCCCGCTGCTAGCAGTAGATACACAGTATTCACTGTCTAACGTGCGTCCATCGTTATATTTACGTTTACGTTGCTGAACGCTACTAAAAACAGATGACCCTTCAGTCAAAGTTGTTGAGGTTTCGTCGGCCTTGTAGCTATTTGACATTTCCATGTCGATTGATTCGCTAAGGCTTACAATGCTACCGCTTTGGCTGCTATTGGTGGTGGCACTGTTTTGGCATGTACAAATCTCTTCAAGGTCAGAGCAGTTGTTCTCCTCGTCACAACTGGCCCAAGGTTCGTCAACACTGAAGTCTCCATTGTTTACCGTTGCCTCATCACTTACTCCTTCCTCAACTACAACTTCGAGAACTATAACATCGTTGGAGCTGTTTGGTTGAGCCTGCACTGGCGTTTCTACACGCCGACGAGCCCGAGAATTTGAGACAATCGAGCCGCTTCCCAAGCCATCACCAATGCCACTAAGACCTGTGCGTGACAAGTGCCTCTCTATTGTTTGTGCACTAGCGTTTACTTGACGCGTGACTTTTGGCAAAGGTGCATATTGGCATCGGGCAGAGGAGGTAGACGGTTGTGCATCATCAAGCATTTCGGAAGAGATACCTCTGCTATCAACAGAGAAGGAGCGCAGTGCACTGGTGCGACTGCAGCCACCATCTTGGTTTGTTTGTGAGGCTACCGAGTTGAATGAAGTTGGATGTTGCGTTGCAATACCATGTTTTGTTTCTTGTTGGTCATTACTGCTTTTCGTCAGAAAGTTATTTTTCGTATTTGTGCTTGTTTCGATGCTAGTTCTAGCGGACCCTGTGCATTTAATAGTATCTTCGCTGAATGTGGATGCAGATGCAGCCTTTTCTTCGATCAATGATGACTTTAAATAAGTTGACGGTATAGATTTTAATTTTGCATGTTGAGCAGAGATAGTGGGAACGATCTCGTTATGTTGCTGTGATAGAGAACGCGGTTGCTCCGCATTCAAAGACAATCCTAGATTGAGATTGGCAGTGGATTTCGTGAGCCGAGTATTGCTGTATTTACGGCTGCTGGTAGGTGTAGTTGACAAATCTTTATACGTACACTAAAAAAAAATTCAAATTTTATTTTTATGTAGATATATTTGTGAAAAAAAACTTACCTTGCTATCAGAGGATACAACGCGTTCAGAATTACTGCTACTTGGCCAGTCGTCGTTGGTGCTGTTGGGCTTTGGCTTCACATCTTCGAAGCGCGAACTGACAAGACTTAAATTCAACTTATTTTTGTTGATCACTGAACTGGTCCTTAACAAAATGCCGCCAGTCAATTGTTGCTCAGTTTCAAAATCATGCCGTTCCACCATATCCATAGATTCAATTGCCGATTTCGCTAGCTGTGCGTTAGGCGCAGATGATGTTAATAATGAAACTTCTTCTGAATTCGCTGTCTGAAGAGGCAATGCAGTTGTATTAGATGACAAGCTCATTTTCTTTAAGCGTACCGACATCAACCTATCGTGCAATGATGATGATTCATGGTCGGCACTTTTGTTAGTTGTCTTATCAACGCTGCTACTATTAGATCCCTGATCAGACTTGGCTTCCTTGATCACCGCTTGAAACATGCATTTTGACAATGGTAATTCCAGCTCGTTATCTTCTGCTTGGGTAGGTGATGTATTCGCAAACTGTACGAGCCTATGCTCTTGATTCTCTTCGAGTAAGAACTCGTCGCTGAGGCGCTTAGGATTACCAGCTTTCTCACCAAGATGAGACAAGGTTGATAATCCTGTTCCATTCGAATTAGACAATATTTCCTCTACTACTGGTGTTTCTAAAAATATTTTCGAACCATTTGCCGTTATTAAAATGGCATCTTCTGATCCGTCTAATGCAATTTGCGACGCATTAGGGCATTCAATAATGGCACTTAACGGTTCTGTCTCCCCAATAGCTGATATGACATCTTCATCGACATTTTCATCATCTGCAACATCCCTATCATCTTCATTACTTGATAGACAAACGACCGGATGATCACTTAAAAAAATATTATTTAATAAGTTTAAGCTGTGTTCTGAGGTACAGCCGGTTCTTTCATTTAGAGTATCTAAGGATGAACTGTCATCAACCGCAACCACACCGCCAATGGTTGAACGATCCGTACTAGTCGGCAGTGAATTGGAAGAACATATCTCGAAATTCTCCAGTACGGCAGAGGTACTGGACTCATCATCAAGCACAACGGCAAATTCATGTTGTGATTTAGAAAAAACACAATTGGCGTCTTCGCTCAATTTAGACATAGATTTTGTATTTATGTCTAATTTCGATTTCGTTTTGGATTTAAGCTCAATCTTATCAGCGACTGCCTCTTTTTGCGATACATCCAAATTACTATTGGAAACCAAACATATTTTTTCCATAATAATATGCACAAAAGTGCACTCTGCTTTTTGGAAAGATGTCAGCAGCTCTTTTCAATTTTTGTTGGTGATTTAACTGCAAATAAATAAAGTTTATTGCAAGGTTTAGATCCTCGGTAAAATTGAAACAAATACTTGATTGGGCATATCTATGGTAAAGTATCCTGACTGTCATTTGAGTGGCCTTAAGGCCTATACGCAGAATGCAAAAAAATTTCGTACGGAATGACAAAACCATTTTTTTCATTCCTTGCGAAATTTTTTTGCACCCTGCGTATACGCCTTTAACTAAGAATATTGACGCATGTTTTGTGGAAATGAATTTGTTATAGCCGAAAATTACAAATATTAAGCTCCTTATTCAAAATAGTCACAATAAAAACCAATATGTAAAACTGTTTGTTTAGAAATTATATTTATAATCTATGCCTGGAAAAAAAGGAACAAAATCCCATTAAAAATGGAAAAAACGGAAAAAAATTTACTTTTCATACATTTATAGGAAATTTTGTTTTTTGGTCAAATGTTTCATTTTAAAGGTCTCGGCGAGTGCATTCAGATTTTCAACATAACAATTGAAAAGAACAAGGCATAGTATGCCTTATAATGAAGAAATTCTAAAAAAGAAACATTGCCTAGATATCTTGACATCCATGCAACATCGATACTAGAGGTCAGCATGCCAGCATTTATGTGTACTTTTTTGTAGTACCCCGTCGAGCAAGAAAGTATAGGTACAGTCAAATATGTTTTTGTAATTTCTTTTTTTGTGCGATTTTTTTTGTCCGCTATCATTCCGTAAGATAAATATTGGATTAGCCCATGATAAGGTGCCGCCTGTATGTTCTCTCTCTTATTTTATCCCCAGTGTTTTTGAATCAATGAATGTTGATGTTTTACCAGTTTGGTGCGTAGAATTTCACAACGGGCCGGTATAGGAATTAACTACCTTGGTGTGTAGAATAAGTAGAAATATAAAAAAAATATTTAAAAATGTTGGTTATTTTCTACATGAGACTTTTTAATATGCGGCCTCTATCCACCGCATAGAAAAAAAAAATTTTTTAGTTGTTTTGCGAAAAATATTTTTTAAAGCTACAGGGAAAGTTTTGGACGATTCTTTTTATGCGGTCCCCATACAAAAACAGGTTCGACTGCATATTATTTATTATGGCTGACTGTAAGTGTCCTACTACTTTTCAATACAAATTGAAGGTCAAACATAATATTTTTATGTTACACATTGTAATCAACAAGTTCGGAAGAAACGTGAATTGAAAAGACGATTTCTGTACAAAATTCACTTCACCCTTCGTGTGCCATATAATACCATCTAAAATCGTACATTTTTATTGGAGACTAATAATAAATGTGAGCAGCAATAAAAGAATTTCGACTTAATATATTCTGAATCGCATCAAAATGATGCTGGAACTCTAGGCATATTTTTGCATCATAGAAGATTTATTTATAATCGATCTTAATCACTTACTAAAAAATAAGCTACAATTTTTTACGAAAGATTGAGGTTTGATAAGGTTTCCCAAAGGTAATAATCTATTTTTCGCGTTGAAGGCCAAAGGCCATGAAATCACTTTTTCGCATCAGGCACGACTTTAAATATTCTTCTTCTCATGCTTCTGTAGATTACTAAAATTACAGTTAAAAATGTAATACAGGCGAGGCGGTGCTTGACAGTGTAATACCCTGTACCTTTTTTCTAGAAAATAAAGTTCACTCCTGCTTATTCCTTCTAAGAACTTTCCAGTTGTATTTCCATCTTTGCTGCAGAACGATATCTCTACCTATAAGTTCCGTAAATTTTAACCGATTTTGATGAAAATCGAAATTTACGTCAAAGGAGTTATTAAAACTCTATGGGGCAAGTTTCAAATTCATATGTTGAGGGGTGTGGGAGAAAACACGATAAATCGATTGGGGGGGGAGCGCATCGATAAAATTTGAATGATTTTAGGTCACTTTGACTGACTATTTTGTCATGGGAATCTCTATTAATAACTACTCGAAGAGAAAAGCGACCTACAGTTTATAGCCGAATCCGAACGGCGGTGTCTTGAATTAATAGCGATTTTCTTGGGCAAATAGCGTATCGTTGCTAGGTAAATGCACCAGTGCTTCTGCGGGGAATCGAAGCACCGACCATCGGGTTGCAAAGCTAGTACGCTACCAGTACGCTACAATGGCCATATTTTTATACCCTGTACCGTATGGTACAAAGAGTATATTGTGTTTGTGCAAGCCGAAAATGTATGTAACGTACAGAAGGAGACGTCGGAGACCCCCCAAAGTTACTTAAAGTATGATCAGTGTGACTCGAGAAGTCGATATACCCATGTCCGTCTGTCCGTCTGTCCGTATGAACGCCTAGATCTCAGAGATGGTAAGAGCTAGAGCAACCAAACTTTCAGATAAGATCCCTTATTAATCCATAGGAGACAAGTTTATTTTATTCGTAACCAAATTTGCCGAATATAATATCTTTTGGAGGTTTTAAGCAATTTGTCGGAATTAATTGCAATGTGGTGGTACAGGGTACCCCAAAGTCGTCTGCGCCCGACTTTAACGTACGCCATCTTTTGACTATAACTTTTGTTATATTTGTGCGATTTTGTTCATCTTTGACACACAGATGCATGTAACCACGCCGCATCGCTCTGTTAAGTTTCAGATATTAAGCGGTGTAGCTAAACACCACGAAATTCAGCTACGTGGGAACGGGGAAAGATATTAACATGATTCAGCAAACTTCATCTTCTGTGGTATGCGCACCATCTGGTAAAGATTCGTATCTCTAACTATTATAGTCTCCGAAATCTGGATGTTCATACAGACGGACGGACGAACATGGCTCAATCGCTACCCGAGGTTATGATAAAAAATTTGGTATAAAGGACTTGGGGTCTGCCACGCCATCTTCTGTTCGTTACATACATTGCCGAAATCTAGTATACCCTTTGTACATATAGGTACAGGGTATAAAAATGTGGACTTGCTTTTAGAGCTGCGCTTTGTAAGTAGGTAGGTAGGTCTTGTCAAGAAGATCTTATTATTTCATCTCGGTTTTACTTTACTTTTCAAATTAAGCATGCCATATAATGTTATAAAGGAAAATTAATAATTAAATAAACAAGGAAATTATATGGATCCCTTTATGATGTTGCCCTATCTGTTTTTGAGGACGGTTAATCTTGTCAAGCGATTTATGAACTCGCGCCATCTCTTTCATTTATAAATCTATATGAATATGGAATTTAAGCACATGTATGTATATGAAGTTATTTTCACAAAGGATAAAGAACCATGGACTAAATTGAACTTATTTCTTGCTAATTTACTACTTCTAAACAAATATAATGTATATAATATGTACATACATTTGTGATGGCCCTAACCCCACTTTTCAGCACTTCACACAGGCTGAGTTCACAGAGCATGAATAAAAACAAAAATGTGAACATTGTTGTACATACAGACAACACTCAGCAAACCTTAATAGGATTGTTTTACATTAAACTTTAGCGCGTACGTAAAAGCATATAAGTATTTACGTACAATTTAAAAAGCAATATTTAAATTCAACAAATACAAACCCAAAATGATATTATTTACATAAGTAAAAAATATTTTTCACAAATCAGTGGCTAATTCCTTCGATTACATTTTTTTGCAGCTAGACATACATACATTTATGCATGCCCTATAACTTGCAAAAATGTAGTTACAACATAGATTTTCCCATGCACTTTTTAAAACTTTTAATGAAAATTCAAAGTACAAAAAATAACTTACGGTTCCACTATTTTTGTAATAACAAAAAGAAAATGATTTACTGCTAATTTACACGCATTAAAGCTAGCGATGGGCGATATTTTCGATTGAGGAAAAGCGTCGATAATTTTAAGAACATATCATATCGATAAGAACATATGGGATGATTTGTAGCTGAAGTGTCCCAGTCGGTTTGGAAAGTTATTCACAAAATAAATACACTTACGCATTGACGTTATTAAGTTGAACACTTCAAGACATAATACTAACTCTTCGTCTGGATTTTCACCAATCTCTTTTTTTATATAACACTAAAGTACCAGAGTGCTTTAAAATTTGCAAGGACATTTTCTGCTTTTAAGTGAACGAACATCTAGAGCCTTTATTAAACTTAAATATGTAAAAGAAAAACCACCCTTGGTTTGTTTCATATTAATGCATTAATTTAATAAATTATTGCATAATGGGCTAAAAAAGATGCCGCTACACATATTTTGCAAATATTGTGGAAAACTGTATTTTTGCTTAATTTACTGTGGGCAGAAAAAAAACAAATCTTACTATGCTCGTGTTTCATCGTACGTTATATACTTAAAGCACGTTTTTCAATCATTCATGCAGCACTATGTTCAACACAACTTTCCTTAAATGCACGCTACGTTGAACGTGACTTTTAAAAAACGACCACTTTGATACCGTATTTTCGTAATTATTAACAATATGCATAAAGTACAGTTTAAAAAAATAAAATATTTAGAATGCAATTCATGTTCACGGAGTTAACTTAAAGAATAAGCCTGTTTAAAATACAACTAGCCAATGAATAGTGTTAATATACAATAATAATACAATTAATACTTATGTTACATTAAATACTAACTTTAAATATATTTAAGAAAAACCAGAGTGGCACTGCTCTAGCCTGTTAAGTTGTTGTTGGCTGCTGTGTTGCGTATTTTGTTTTGGCAAAAAAACAACAGCTCAAATGACCCGAGCAGTGCCGCGAACTCATCACTTGCTGAAATATTTTTCATAACGGCCAACTGTTCCACTCTATCTACTTTTATACTCATTGGCCCTTTGCGTTTTTTGCACGCCAGCAAAATTCAATTGTAATCGAATCAATCAATTCAAAAGATAACCTAGTAATCAGATGATTAAAAATCACTTTTTCATACAGAAAAGAAAATTCAGGGTACATTTAATGAAAAATTTGAGATTTAAAATTGACTTGGAATTTAAACAAAAATCGCCATATTAGGCACAAAAATAATATTATTACAATATTACATCGTCATCAATAGTATAGAAATAACGAGCCCGTCGAAACCGTCCAGTTCCCCTACAAGAATAATCGAACAAAAAGTACTCGGCGGCGCAAAAAATCGTGCCGTTTTCAGGGCTTACATTTGAGTTGCTTTTATGTGTGCGTGTGTGAAACGAATAGAATGAAAGAAAATAAGTGTCGCCTGTTTTTTTTTTGTTGATGTCTTGCATGGTAATACGCACACACTCAAATGTTCCAAAATTTGGAATCCGAATAATCCCTAAAAGTTTCACCAACCAAGTATTTTTTTTTCAGCAAATGTCGTTTTTGAGACTGCGTTTACTGTACTATTTACCAAAGATACAAAGCTATAAGTGTAAAGCTAAAGATATAAGCTAATAAGTTCGTGCAAATGTAAATATGTAACGGGTAGGAGGAGGCTTAGCAGACTCCACAAAGTACATTCTTGATTAGCATCAACAGCCAATTCGATACAGCCCTATCCAGTGGTGGATCCACGGGGGCTTCGGGTTAGGTCCCCCCAAGAGTTGAAAAAACCGGTTGACAATTTTTTGCAAGTTTGACATATACACTTCAAAGTGAAGTGTTTGCACCGACACTATAAAAAGTATCAAGTCCAAATTTACCATAGTAAGCCACAAACATTTTTAAAATCCGATGATAGTTTTAATCTCTTTTATTAAACAGAAGAACTCATAAAAAATCCAATAAAAAATTTGTGCAAACCGGTAGACACGTACTTCAAATGATGTCAACTATGCATAAAATCATAAAGAATCAAACATAAAATTGAGTTTCCGAATAATTTCTGATCTTACTGTAGCATACACATAAACATATATTTGCATAATAAAAATATGTATGTATGTATGTATTTATATACATAAATACACATGTACGTTGATGCATATGTTTAAAAGTCGATATGTTTGCGCTAGTAATCGAATTTGCTTTGGCCTTAAACATTTAGTTAGTCCCAAACTCGCTATGGTTACATCAGCTGGGCCTGAGGAGGCTTTATCCCATTACTTTGATCGAGGCATCACGTTGATTATCGCAGACTTGTTAAGTTTGATCACAGTATCATCATGTTTGGTTATAAAAATCCCACAGATACAAAACATAAGAGAAAATCAATCTTCAAAAGGTAAGTGGAAACATAAAATTGACGGTTTAATACCATTTTATATCTTTTTCATAGGTATCAGCGTTGTCGGACTTTGCCTTGAGTTATTTAGCTATACTGTGATGATATCCTACAACTATAGTAGGGAATACAATTTCCTATCGTACATGGAGTACCCAGTGCTCCTTTTGCAGGAATATGCGTTAATATACTACGTTTTTAAGTATCAAAATCTTTTGAGCAACAGAACGCAGATAGGTGCCATTTTATACGTTATAATTGCGACGCTGATATATCTGAAACTGGTTCCTATATGTATCTTTACATTTTTAGTGGTGAGTTCTGTAAATAAGAAATTAGATTTTCAAGGAACGCATGCATTCCCATTCTGTTATAACACTTCCAATATGAAATATTTTATTACTCACCCCCCATTATCTATTTGATAACTGAATATAAAGCTGCTTGTAAGTACATACCTGCATATAAGGAACACATACATACATACATAAATATACATAACATGTTATCAATATCTATTCCACTTATTTATTAACAATTTTAATTTATGTATGTTTTTATAAGAAGCGGAGCCAACTCCCACATAGTTGGGTATGTATGCATGTGTGTATGTGTATATTAAACGTTACATTTTTTAAATAATCATACCTAATGATGGTAGCTCAAAGATAAAGTACGTTATTGAATTCGGTTTCAGAGCATAACAAAATCGGTGTAAAAAAGCGGAAGCTCAGGTCTAAAATTCCATTTTATTTTATTTGCAATCTAGTGTAAAATAGCATATGGGTGCGTAAAAAACATTTTACCACTACATGTATATCTCTATAATAGCTATATGACCTCAATAAAACTCTTATGTATAATGTCATACATATCATACATACTTTGCGGTCCATGCCGTTTGATGGACTTTAAATATTCTTACATACTTACATAAAAAACTTTGTATATGATTGAATATTAAACAATTCAAATATTTGTATTTTTTATGTATGTTTGCACCCACCAATTTTGGCAGCCCTTCTGCACACCAATTGGAGCAACCAGCAAAATATTACAGTTGTTAGCCATA
The DNA here is from genome assembly GCA_018150985.1 of Chymomyza costata. Classification (NCBI taxonomy): domain Eukaryota; kingdom Metazoa; phylum Arthropoda; class Insecta; order Diptera; family Drosophilidae; genus Chymomyza; species Chymomyza costata. The sequence continues at coordinate 225,481 of JAECWU010000796.1, read as the reverse complement.
CTGCGGACACAGGACTCTACTTCTGTTAGCCGAACGACCTGGGCATTGTCGGCTTTCACCAATATGAGTAGTCAAAATTGATAGAAAATATTTAAAATGTAAATAATATAATTGTTTTTACAGCTCGCATATATACGGTGTACGTACAGGCTGATGACTGGGTGCTACTCTCTAATTTTATGATATCGACCGTCCTTAGCGGATCGGTTTTTTTTGCTGCTTGCGTTTTTAAGAAAAAAGACAAGCAAGCTTAGGCTTGGCAATGAGTGCTATATATCCTTTCAAATGGATTCCTGTATGAAGAACAAATAATTATATTCTAATTTAAAATGCAAAAGTTGTGTATTTTTTGTATTTTAGTCAAAGAAGTGTATTTTGTTATAATTTTTTTAGTGGTTTATTTATTTTACGATCTATCCTTGGATAATAAGTAAATGATTAGATACAAATAAGGTTCACAGGATCGACTGAGTTAAAAATAAAGTTTACATAGTATTACTTAAATCTGTCGGGAAGGTCTAGAACATGCTGTCGGTTAAGGCGCTTTGTTACATTTATATTTTGTAAAAGACCTAGTGCTAAAAATTGTTTATATACCATGGAGCATTTGCTAAACTTCTAAGTCTTCGACTGGAACCTTTGCAGTATCTCAATGTTGGATGTATTTGCTGTTTAAGTACGGCTTTGTATAGCCGAACCTTGTCTAAACTTAGCTTAGACCTTGGCCCCAAAAGCCAACACATTTTTCTACTTTTTACCTCAAGCTGTGTTTGTTTAGCTTCCGTGTAAGTCTTCGATCCAAGTGAACAACCTAAGTAATAATGTTCGTCAAAACTTCTTCAGTTTGATTGAGGGGGTAAACAGCCTCCGTTGTAGTAACTCAAAAAGTTTAATGCAGCAGGCAAATTTTTCAATAATTATTGCATTGAGAAATAAAAAAATTTACAGCAACTTTTTTTTTCAAATAATTGTTACTTAAATTCAAAATTTGTTTTATTTAATTAACTCACCTATGAATACAAAATATTTGCTTGTTATATAAGTAGCCTAAATTTTACTCATAGAAGATGGCATACGTTAAATTTTGGAGCTGACAAATTTGAGATACTCTGTACCATCACTTTATAATCAAATTCGGTATATGTATTGCTCAAGTACTCCAAAAGTTGGTTACGATATTTTAATAAAAAAAGAGACCCTTCTAAAACGTTTGATTTTAAAAAGTTCCTCTAGCTCTTGCCATTTCTGATATTTAGGCGTTCATACGGACAGATTATTCATGATCATATTTTAGGTAACTTTGGAGGTGTCCTTCTCTATGTTACATACGTTTTGGCCTTTCATAAACCCTTTGTACCTTACAGGCTTCAGACCCCAATAGTGTTTAGAATTTTCAGGAATAAGTTAAGCTTGGAATAGGGCTGGTCTTGGTGGATGGCCAGCACATGAACAACGGCGTCATTTTGTTTGACTAATTAAATTTGCAGTTGTGATTTTTATGGTGCATTTAACGTTCCTTTGCTAAGAGTACGGGTTATTTTAGGAATCAATAAAAGTGTGCGGGATTTCTCAAAATTAATATAAAATTGAAATCTTGAGTCGTAGTCCATGGTGGTGAACTAGATTCTTAAGTTTGTTATTGTATCATATATTTGATTTATGAAAATAAAGTCATTAAAATCTTTTTTAAATTAAAGTCGACATTAACCATCGGCGTAAAAAGCTACACTAACAGCTACAACAAATGATAATAAAGCCAGAGCAATAATGCCCAACCTCCTCCAGTTGGTATTCGGTTTGGTTGGATTTATAACAGTTTCTCGTGTTCGAATTTTCCGCTTCGAAAACTTCTTTTCAAATTTTTCAATTTCTAGCTGGTTTTTGTATTGCTCATTGCGTAATTCCTGTTCAATTTTCTTTTGTTTAGCTGCAAACGAGATAGAGTATTCTTTGGCACACTGCTCATCACATTTTAATGCTAATAATCCAGCTCTATGTTTTTCGCAAGAAATTTCAAGCTTGTTTCTTTTGCAGCTACAATAAATGCGTACTTTTTTACAACAGAGTTCGGGGTTCGGGCATTTTCCAGAGTGACATATCGCTTTGCATCGATGGCCGCATGCGAACTATAAGTAATAGAAGTAACACAAATCACATTTGGAATTGCTAACGTAAAGCATACTTACTTCCTTAAAACAGCGATTTCCACAACTAAGAAAGTGTTCTTGACGTGAGACAGCATCACTTGTGCCACTAGCATCAAAAAACTCACGACACTTGTACAAGACATAGTTTAGTCCACAGTGGCATTTATTTTTTATGTTAAAATTGCATGGTTCACACGGAGGAGGATGGCAAAGCTTTAAGCAAGCATGCTTGCAGCCCAAAGGCCTAGGAACATCGCACCTCTCTTCACACGTGGCACACCCGGTCTGCTCCTTTAACAAAAAGTGAGGAAAAAATAGTAACATTTTTTTGACCAATCACTAAGAGTATTACCTGTTTATCATGTGGGTTTGGAACGGGATGACAGACAAGTGTACATAAGTGGTTGCCGCAATTTAATTTTCTACCGCAACGTTCTCCACATGAAAAAGTGCTTTGTTGAAAACATGGTCGAATAGCAACTGTATGACCCCCAAAACATGATACTGTAACGTCTTTTGCACATTTCGGGTGTGGCAAGGCCTTGTATTCATTCTAAAATATAAGAATTAATAACTGGACGAGTTCCAAGCTGTTTTTGCTATACCTTGTCACCCCGCGCACCTCCTTTGTCCTTAGCTAATGGAACTGCCGCATGACACCTAGCTTCACATATATGTTTACAGTCACTGGAATCATTTGGTAGTCCACATTTCTCACGGCATGGTGGACACGGACCCTTATGGCAACGATGAATGGTACCATGGTGACACTTCTTCGGAATCCTATTAGAATAAGGAATAAGGAATGCACTAGTTCGCTACATAAGAATAAAAACAGCTACCGGCATTGCTCTAAGCAAACAATTCGGGCAGAACGCTCACGCCCACAAGGCACAGATCTTCGAGTTTTTCCACAGTGACAATTGACTTGCGAATCCCTTTGGCAGGGAAAACAGGGACCGTTATGGCAAACAGATTGGCACTTATGTTTATTGCAATTAAGCTGTTTACCGCAGATCTTCTCACAGGGAGCACAATTGCCGTCACAACACTGTAAATACCCAAGATTTAGTAATTTGTAAAATTATATCATAACTTTTAATACCTTTCGATTGCACATATGTTTGCAACAATCTCGCATTAGCCTGCATTTTGTGTCGCAAGTAAAGACCTTATAACATGGCACTTCTTTTTCATGCAACCCACAGCGACATTTCTTTTTTGTTATAGCTAGACACTTTAAGTGATTTAATAAAAAGTATGATCATGTATATTCAAAACATATTTTATTTTTTTAAATAACTTTGAAGAACTCACTTTATTGCAGGCTCCACGATGACAACGATGCGCGCAAGTATGTAATCCACATTGTAGTAATTTCTGGCAAGTATCGCCACAAGTGTCAACCGTCTGAGAGCAGGGAATAGTTTGGATCTATTGGAATAAAAATCATTATAGTTTTTAAGAAACTACTACATTCACCAGACAAACATTTTTTCCACAAGGGCATGGTCTTGGAAGGCTTAGGGGACAATCTCCGCACGGGCCATCGTGACAAACTTTTTCACAGCGGTGAAGACCACACAAGTATGCTGCGCCACAAACCTGATAACACAACACTTTTTATGTAAAAGGTACAATTGTTTCTGGAGACTACACACATTTTGACACCTCCATATTAGTTGTGCACAATTAACGCTTTTCACCTCACGTTTGCACTTGCAAGGCTGAGTGCTCTTGCTGGAACATGGCGGACATAGACCTGGTACATGACAATTTTGTTTACATTCATGTTTTCCACATTTAAGCAGTTCCTGGCACTACAATTCGAATTATTTGTATACATATGTATTTACATAGCTTGTAATAAATTCAACAGTGCTTACAATTTGTTCGCATTTCCATTCCTTGTCTATACAACGCACGGTACGCAATGATGACCTCTTACAGAGGCACGAGACTTGTGCTAGCTGAGCACAAGGTGGACACGGTCCCGGATGACAGAGTAGCTTACATTCGTGGCCACATTTCGGCTGAAGCTGCTTGCCACAGATTTCACCGCAAGAATGAGGAACAATGAAAGGTTGAGGTAACGGATTTATTTCCTTTCCACAAAAACATTCATATTGTTCGGGCCGTTCATTTGGAGAATAATCTTTTCTACATTGAGGGCAGCTCCAATAAAATGATTTTTTCGGTTTCAGTGGCTGCACGTACTCGCCTTGGCGATTGTAGTATGCCTGATCATCGTTTTGCTGCTCTGCAGCCTTAGCTTTCATTTGAACAAGGCTATCTCTTGCCCATCGCTGAATGCAATTCAAATGGAAGAAACAAAAACAGTTTTTGCAAGACCATATGGATTCAGCTCTTCGTATGCTTCCGATGCATATGAGACATGCAGCACTTGAGTGCAACACATTCTCGAGAAAGGTGGAAGTTCTGCTCCATCTTTGGCCATTTCCATTGTGAATGAAGTCGGCTTTTGACAAGTCTAAAGATGGTTGATATTGTTGAAACACCGAGTCTGAAATGTAAATATGGAATAAGTAAGCTATATTTATTTAAATAAATTTTGAAATTATAATATTGTTGGTTCCTATTTTACCAAAATTTAAAACAACTATATTTAATTGAGGAACCAATTGTAATATTTTTTAAATGTCAGCATTACCAAGTATAGTTTTTTCATCATATTCAGCGCCTTCGTCCTCTGAACTAGATGAAACTTCATAAAAGATTTTCTGCGCTGTCGCTACAATTTTCTTCGCTTGAAATTCATCCATATTAGCTTTAACAACGATTGCTCTAATTAATTAAACTTCAAAGTACATTTGTAGTAAATACATGCATAAACAAACATATACATATGTATGTATGTACGTGAGCATCTACACATGTTTTAAAGTCGTGGATGGAAAACTTGTGTTTAGTGAGTCCAATGAGCGAGTGAACTTCATGAGCGGTTCTTGTATACTAATTCTAACCAACTAGTCTATAACTAGTGAGACTGAGCACATCTTAGCGGAACGCGTGGGATTTTTTGAAGAGCTGAAATTGCGATTTATAGCCTATTCACACTGAGCACATCTTAGCGGAGCGCGTGGGATTTTTGAAGATGTGAAATTGCGATTAATAGCCTATTCAAACTGAGCGCATCTTAACGGAAATTGTGGGATTTTTTGAAGATGTGAAATTACGATTCACACCGACATCTAACATCTTGCATTATGAAAATTTATTAAAAATGCTTTTTAATATTAAATTATCAATCTTTTTATGAGTTGTTTTAGGACAGGGTTAAGGTAGGGTTTTATAAATTTATGTAGAAAACATTAATTAATTGGGTTAATACTCCAAGGGACGACGAGCTGGTGCTGACTCGCACATACACACATATATTCATATGCATACATATTTGCAAGCGTCACGAGCTGTTTGGTTGTTTGTTGCCTAATGCCTAAAAGCTACTGGTTTAAAAATGGTAAATGGTAAATTCAATATTTAAGAAATGTTTTTATCTATTTGTTCAATTTGACGGATGCTCTATTTTTATAAAAAAAAAAATAAAAATAACCAGTAAGAGTTATTAACCACCATAATTATTAAGTTGGGTTTTTTAACAAAATTAAAACTTGAGCTACAGATATATCAACGCCGAACCGTCACCTGTGCAGACATAGAAGAAAAAGTCAAAAAACAACATGCTAATTTTTTAATGAGCCACAATTTGTTTTTGTTTATAAAAATGTAATAAATAAAAATACATAATAAATCTATAAAATCGTTTTCTACTTTTTTCCCCTTATCAAACTTGAAGCTCCGACTGGATGCCTACTGGCTCACCCTTGTATGGTTTAGTTCGCCATATATGGCAACACATTTTAAGTAATGTACAAGTTCCATAAATATATGAGGTCTTGGTGCCTTGTTACGAATTAAAAATTGCCAGTATTTTTCGTTAACATTGTTTACACTTTCGCAGCGAATGACAAAAATTTAGAGGTGCACAGAAAAATAATCGAGTAATTTCTCATCGGGACGTAATAAGATAGGAACATTTCACAAGATGTTGGAATGATGTTGAAGTTTTCGGAGCGGCAATCTTCGACATAGGATGTTAAATGTGTTGGATAGAATCATGCAAACTTTTATTAGTGGCGTATGTGCAAAGAGGATGAAAAATCACGAGTGACGTCGCACAGTGGCACAATCAAAATTTTCATAAAACCATTTTGTAAAATAAATATTGATTCATAATTTCAGGGATTGAGAAAATAATATTTTTATTCCCTGTATGAAAATGTAATCCAAGTACAAAGGGCATAATAAGTTTGTGCAAATGTATGTAACGGGCAGAGGGGAGCGTAGTTGACCCCATAAAGTATATACTTTTTTGATCAGCGGCAACAGCTGAGTCGATATAGCTATGTCTTACTGTCCGTATGAACAAAAGGATCGATCAAAAGAGCTGAAATTTTACCAAGGCAGATCAAGTTTTCAATTTATTTGGATATCTTCTCCCGTTTCCTGTTAGGAGAATTTCGCGGTTCACACGCACACCATAAATGATATCAGATTAACTTTTATTACGCGTATACGCTATGATTTCAAGAATAGAGTGCTGTAGAATTGTAAAATCGAGTGAAAACTTTATAAAATATAAGTAAAAAGATGGCGTACGTTAAAGTCGGGTGCGGACGATTTTGGGATTTGGGAACTATAAAAAACTTCGGGATGCCAAATTTGGTAACGATGTCTTTATAAACAAATGATTTATTCATGGGTTTTTTTTGTCTCCCCTGACATAATAAGGCATCTTATCTGAAAGTTTGGTTTCTCTAGCTGTTACTATCTCTGAGATCTAGGCGTTCATACAGACAGAGGGACGGACATGGGTATATCGATTTTTCTAGTCAACCTGATCATACTTTAGGTAACTTTGAGGGGTTATTGCACAAACTTATTTTACCCTTTGTACCATAAGGTACAGAGTATAAAAATAGTTCTTAGGTGTGCCTAAAAATGAGAAACTTATTTTCAAACGTTTTATAAGCAATTCCATAGCCGTTTTATAGTTCGCTTTAGATGTTTGAAGCGCTGTTTTGATATTTTTCGATGTTAACTCTTTTTGATGGAAGGCTGAATATTCTATAACGTGTTGTATGTTGATTTCTCGGCGAAGTTGCGGACAATTGTTGCGTAATTACAATGTTGAATGCATGTATTTCATTAAAGCCTTTACAGGTATGCGTTCGCTGACAGAAAATCAGCATTTTTCGCGCCAATGAACTTAACCAACTTAACATAACTTAAACTACTTGAGGCGAACACTAGATACTTTTAAAAAGTACCAACTCGCTTTCAAAAATCGTGACGTTTTCAGGGTTTACATTTGATTTGCTGCTGTGTGCGTATTATCAGGCAAGACAACAACAAAAAAACAGCTGGCGACACACATTTTCTTTCATTCTATTCGTTTCACACTCGCACACAAAAGCAACTTAAATGAAAGCCCTGATAAAGTCACGATTTTTACAAGCGAGTACTTTTCAAAAGTATCAAGTGTTCGCCTCTATTAGTTTGATGCTGCTTGAAAAATTACTATGAAATCTCGTAAGCGCATTTGTCAAAAACTCATTTTTAGTTGTTAGTCGATTGCATCTTTGTTTGTTGTCAAATACTTCGAATAAGTGCGGTAGATAGTAGTGTGTTCTGTCGCTGGTTCCTTAATCATACTAACTTTGATAATCGATAATTTTCGAATCCCTGGTTTTTGATTTACTTTAATATATGCTGACCACTGAAAACTTTCACACATTGTTTCAAAATAAGCCAGAACTAGCGTAGAATTGTGTTATTTAAATATATACATAAACTAAAGCTAAATAGAAACATGAGTTTTTTAAGTTTTATATTCGGGCCAAAATTATATATGGAGTACAAAGGCTTACCAGAACCACAGGTATGTTGTTAATAAGGAGCAGGGGCAAAGAACTTTCGTTTTATTTTATTTTCTTCGCAGAGGAAAATTTATGAGCCCAGTGTTGCTGAAAAATTCGGCGACCAAGTACTTTCCACAGTAAGCTTTTTATTATTGATTTTATTGCTGACTTATGAATAAATACAAATTTTCAGCTTTCTGTAATGTGGAACATAAGTTACTACACGTCTCCATTCATTCTAACTTTTCTGTATCGACGGGGTTATTTTATGGCTGAATCGATGCCCATTTTGGCCAAAATAACTACTAGTGTTGGTCTTATTGTAATAATTTCGCTTTTCATACGTGGTCTTGGTCGGAAACAATCAGCCCCCTATACAAGTATGATGGTGGCATTGGAAAGGGCTAAAAGTAACAAATCACCTGGAGACGCAAACAGCGATTTACGCCGGTTTGACTTCGAGTTCACATCTTGGCCAGTTGATTTCGATGTGATGAGCTTAGAGGGGTTAGTTAATTAACATTCATTCCAGTTCCATGCAGAAGGTATACGTTAAAAACACTCGCAAACATTTTATTTGACTAGAGATCAGAGTTCATATCTGCCTATTTACTAAATAATAAAATTAAAAAAAGGAAAGCATAATAGCAATTTTCCACTGAAACCTACTATTGTGTTAAAGCGGATTTTTGAGTCGAACCTTTTTATACTAAAGTAACACTAAATATTTAAAAAATATAATTTTAGCTTTATGTTGTAAGATGTGCCTAATATTTTGTTGTTACAGGGATCTAAAAAAAACAAGAGCCACTGGTGGTGGTTGGCGCATGGATGTAAAGCTTGCTCAACTACCCTGTGAACTAGCAGCATATTTAGCTATCAACACAATCGGACTGTCTATGATTTACCCCGGCTCTGTAAAACTTTTACAAAAGTTCATGCGTATGTACAAATTTTACAATTTTGAAAGTATGTAATTTGTATAAAAAGTTATGTGCAAGTGCTGCAAATTATTCGTATTAGCTGTATGAATAGGCTTTTTATAAGATTGCAAAGTACATGGCATTTGAAGGAACTTAATTTGCATAGTGGAGTAGATTACACATTTCTTTGAGTTTTATTTAAATCTATGGTTGGTGTATATGTGACATTTACATTGTTTAAACCGATCAATGCCTTTGTATAAAAGCGCAAGAACAAAAAAGAAACTGCAAATTTTGAACAAACCTTATTTATAAACACAAAAACCAATGCACGTTTTTAAGACATTATGGAATATAATTAAGTATAATTTTTCGTTGTGGAAAAAAATGTTCACAAAATTTAAATGAAAGCAGGCCAGATAAAGATTTAACTATCAAGAAATCAGCGTGTTTTACCGTACCTTGTACTTTGCACATTCTTGTCTATTGATGTTAGCCACAAAGAAAACTATGCCCATTTCTTCACCAGCTACAATTATTGAAACCTTCCCTTCATTATTTAAATCAATTCAATGTGAATAAAATTTCACGCATAACGTTGGCAATATTGAAAAGCCTGAAGTGTCGTGTCCACTTTTCCAGACACATCTTAATACACCATGTTTGGTTTTTTAACATCTACAGTTTCTATCTGATTTCGAAAATCTTAGACTCGAAATGTTCGCAAAAGAATTCTCTTTCAGCTAAAAGCTTAACATAATTAAAAAAAAAAAATTGCGTTAGTAAACAGCAATCCGAAAATTTGTAATTTTGAAAAATGGTCGAAAATTACACTCGTAACTTCAATAATTTTTACTTAATTTGTACAAATACATATATCACTGTAAAGAGCACATCAATACCTTTCGATCTAATCGTCTTTTATGTCGATATAAAATTTTGTTCACGAGATATTGACGAATAACTAAAATAAGTGCCCAAAACGTGTTTTTTGAAAAAATCTCGTAAACGGTGCTTAAGGAAAAAAAAGTTGCCATTTTCGTGTTACTCGACCCAAAATTACCCAAAAAAAAAAAACACTTTTTACCAAGGTTCATTTTTCGTGTAAGCTAGTGTTATCTAGTAAATTGTGATAGCTATGCCAGCTATGCAAAATTATCTGGACCTTTGACCTTTAGGTAAAGCTAAAGTTTAACATTCAATGTTGCAAGGCTAACTTAAAGATTTACAATTAATAAAACGAATTTTTAACAATTTATTTTTATTATTAATGAAATTACTGTAGATAACTTTTTTATATTTAATTGTGTTAATTTACAATATTCTTTTTAGGCCCAATGATTATATCTGGACGCGCAAAGCTTATTGAAGATGACAATGGAATTCGTTTTAAGGTGAAAACAATCGACTCAAATGAAATAGATACCGTGTTTATAGACAACCGCGATGATAACGTTGGTAACGGAAAAAATTTAGTCATTTGTTCTGAAGGTTGCTGAAAATTAAATCTTTCAATCTCAAAAAATTTAATGATTCCTCAAAATTTTAGGAAATGCTGGATTTTACGAAATCGGAATAATGGCCACCCCTATTGCCCTGAAGTACTCGGTTTTGGGTTGGAATCATCCAGGATTTGCGGGAAGTAGTGGAAACCCTTATCCAGATCAAGACAAGAACGCCATCGATGCTGTTGTAAAGTTTGCAATACACCATCTTGGTTTTGCCATTGAGGATATAATACTATATGGATGGAGCATCGGGGGATTTAGTACGTTGTGGGCAGCTTCTGCATATCCCAATATCAAGGGAGTGGTACGCTCTTAAACAAACGTATAAGAAGCGCTGATTGAAAAAGTCGATTTTTCAGATTTTGGATGCAACATTCGACGATTTACTATATTTGGCCATACCACGCATGCCTTCTAGCTTATCTGGAATAGTCAAAATCGCTATACGAAAATACTGTAACCTTAACAATTCTGAGTTAGCAATGAATTATAATGGACCTATTCTGTTTATTCGCCGTTCTGAAGACGAAATTATCGCTGAGTAATGTAGATTGAAAGTAATTCTCTTATATTGCACTAATGAATATTATTAAATTACAGGGATAATCGTATAGATACAAACCGTGGAAACTTTTTAGTTCTAGCGGTTCTTAAGTACAGATACCCTAACATTTTTAGGACATCACAGCTTAATCTTACTAAAAATTTGCTCTCAAAACCATTAGAAATAATATCTATTGGTGTCGCTGATGAAAAATTATGTACGTCACGATTTATAACTTATGCTTCTGACCAGGGGAAATCATTTCCAATGCTGATTGGGAACGACTACACGGATGAAATCCTTAATCAAATGGCCGTGTTTTTGGTAAATATACTTTAATATTTAAGTTTTCGTACTCCTTAACAATATTTCCATTTTTCAGTTGCGCAAGCATTTGCGAGAATTTAACTCCACCCACTGTACCCAATTGCCAAGTGAATTTTTCTGCCTTCCATGGGACATACCTATCGAGCACGGATTCGTATTTACCTAAGCAGATCTTCAACTAATCTAGGCATAGTGTACATATATTCTAACCCACATATGGCTTAATTTTGACATTATCTAAAACAAGTTTAGCAACATTTTTGAGGTGAATTTTCATGTTTAAAAAAATATAAATCCATTTGTATAAACATGAATAGGTTATTAACAGTGAAAGAGCATTACGTGTTATATTAATTTTTTTTAGATCCTCCAAAGCCTGAAAATCCCATTATGGCAGCCATATCATCTGGTAAACCGGACTCAAAATCATCTGCTTTTCGTTTACGTTCTTTTTTTTTCTCTTTTCTATGTTCTTTATAACGATCTTCCTCCTCCTTGGCTTCACGTAATCGTTTCTCGAGTTCATAGTCTTTTTGCTTTTCCTCCATTTTCTTTTTATTTTGTTGAAAGCGCTCTTTTACTTGATCGACCGTGCTTCGCTCCACCTTCATAGACATACCAAGGTTTCGCTGATGCTTCTTACCATTAATGTGGTCAAGAAAATTAATAGAGTCTTTCACAACGCAGTCGCAAACATTGCAATAGTAACCACCAGATTGGGAAGTTGGTGTGTTTTTGTTAATGACAACACTTTTGCCCAATTTGCTGTCGAGATCTACCTTATATTCACGCCGTTTAAGATTTTCTCGCTGTATGGGCTCTATGAAAAAATAACGCATCTACATAAGTCATCATATAAATACACAGATTAATTTATCACATAATTACCATCTTCTTTTACGGCAGCTTGGTTAAGCAACCGTTCGTGTGCAAGTTTCTGATATTCTGCTTTATCCCACTTTCTTCGGTGGTCGTCAGGCCGCATAGTCATTTTGTTATTTGTGTATAAATGTTCTTCACTTTCAACTAGCAAAATATTATTTGTTTTGTCTAGGGATGGGAATATTTTTTAGTGATTATTATACAGACGATACAATTTAGCGACTTTTTTATAATTATATTCAAAGCAAGCCATACACAATCCGATTAGTGGCACAAATCGGTTAATAATCGAGTTTTACGTAAGGCAAACAGACGATACAGCTTTCGATTTTTTTTCATTCAGACCTTAAACAGCTGTGTTGTTTATCTCTGTTTTATGTCGCGCCAAAATTTAAATAGCAGTGATATCATTCAGCACCGCCTTTTGAAAATGCAAATACAGTAAAAAATTAAGGTGCTTGTAGTTCGCAAGTGTGAATAGGGATTCGCATGCATTTATGCAATTTTATAATTATAACACACAACTTTTCGTCAATTCTATTTAAAGTTATTTATTTATTTAAGTATATTATACAATAGTGTACTTAAGGGACTAGAGTACTACCAACAATGGCCTACGAATCGACAAAGTTATATATTTGAGTTAATTCAACTGTATTTAAAGTTTTAAATTTTAAACAATGTTTTACTGACCTTTGGTTTTATTCGCATTTGCGCTTTTAAACTATTTTGTGCAGCAGCTCGAGAATCGCCTTCAGTTTGCTTCACTGCTATATCTTAATTTTTCCTGTAATGTTTTTTTCTCCAAAAGCATGCCACAATTGTGTAGGCCAAGGAGAATCAAACTAGAGGCGAACACTACATACTTTTGAAAAGTATTTGCTTGCAAAAATCGTGACGTTTTCTCAAGGTTTACAAGACAACAAAAAAAAACAGCTGGCGACAAACATTTTCTTTCATTCTTTCGTTGCACACACGCACACAAAAGCAGCTCAAGTGTAAGCCCTGAAAACGTCATGATTTTTTGCGCCGCCGAGTACTTTTTGTTCGAGTTTGATATTCATTGGTCTGACTATTCTCTTTAAGATGTGCTATGTTGATGTATACTCGTTGACTGAAAATAAAATTATCGATAACTACTTTCGTTTATCGAACATATGTCATTACTTCCGTGACAAATATATTATTGATTTTTTCGTCAGCAAACATATTCTTTGTCTACGAAAACAGAAAGAAATACAGGACTGCTATGGGCGCCGCTTTTTTTCCTGTGCTGTTTTTTACAGCACTTTGGGGCGGAATTGGCATTGGATTACCTATAATGACACCAAAGGGGCCGCATCATAACTTGATTCGCTGCATCATAATGCTAACTGCTGCCTGCTGTTGGTTGTTCTGGCTGTGCTGTTACATGGCGCAAATGAATCCTTTAATCGGACCCAAATTGAAACGCGACGCAATTCAGATGATTGCTAAATCGTGGAATAATCCATTAAAAGATGGCTAATTTGCGTCACCAAACAAACAACACATATATGTGTGTGCGTAATAAGTTTGTTAAGTATTAATGTCTGTTGCTTCAACATAGCCATCTTTAAAAATCGTCATATAAAAAACAATTGTGTTAAAAAGAATAACATGAATAAATTCACTGTTACTAAATAAATCACAAAATTTGGTTGTATTGAATCGAAAGGGAATGTAAAAAAAATAAGAGGCCCTTGGCACTTTTAAAAAAATAAAGGAATATTAGACGGATAAGAGGTAGTAAAGTGCACGAAGGCTCAAAAACTAGGGGCTCTTACGGTCTTCTTTAGTCAATTCATTCCGTTGCATGCATAAATGCTATTGTCGGTCCTGCTCGACTTTAAAACACCCTGTACCTCTTCTCTAATTCCCAATGCTTAGGAGAAGAGCGTATGTGGTTTCTTATATTGACCAATGCCAATTTTTATACCCTGTACCGTATGGTACAGTAAGTAAGTTTGTGCAAGCCGAAAATGTATGTAACATACAGAAGGAGACATCGGAGAGCCCCAAAGTTACCTAAAGTATGATCAGGGTGACTAGAGAAGTCGATTTACCCAAGCCCGTCCGTCTGTATGAACGCCTAGATCACAGAGATGGTAAGAGCTAGAGTAACCAAATTTTCACATTAGATGCCTTATTGTGTCAGGGGTGACAAGTTCGAAGAGCACAGGGACCTACAGTTATAGGCGAATCTGAACGGTGGTGTCTTGAATTAATAGAGATTTTCTTGGGCAAATAAGTGTCGTTTTGTTAGCGATGCCAGTACTAGGCCTCTGCGGGAAATCGTACCATCGGGTTACAAAGCGATTACGCTATCGCTAACGTCCAAAGTGGAAGCTCTTCCACATATGTGAAATTCAAAACTACTCAATTTTAGCCACGGATCGCTTAATAATCGAACAACGCGTAAGTGTTACTGGCGTATTATGATGGTCCCGCTTACAAGGATCAAATGACACTACAATTGAAGCCCACGGACCATTATCAGCGTCGCTTATTCGTTCGATAGATGAGAGCAGCCAGATGAGTTTTTGTCAAAAAAAAAGTCAGAAAATTCTGATGTTCGCTACGGGCTTGTGGAGCCAGACGCGGAGGCCACTTGTGCGATATTATTTTTCTTTCTTCTCTTATTTTTTTTGGAAAATATTCGAATAAAATACAATTAACGAAAAAGCCATTTGCGATATCCCATTTGGGAAGTTTTTTCATTCCGTGTGAAATTTTTCGAACTGCGTATAGGGCCCTAAACTAAAAAATTATTTCTAATTCTTTTTGTCGCTCAGCTAACCGAGTAAATTGCATAAGAATCTGAAGGAAAAAATTAAAATTTAATTTTTTCACCTACAAGTAGATACCTGCTGCACGGCAGGATTCATTTAAGTGTCATTCTTTCTAGTTGACATTGTTTACGTTTTAAACGAGAATGACAACAATTTAGAGATAGGACGATAATAATCATTTAAGTTCTCATGAAGACGCAACCAAAAGGTGTTGGAATGATGTAGAAATTTTGGAACGGCAAATTCATGCGGCGCACCTTTGACAAAGTTTGGAATCGGAATCTCGAATTAATTGCTTGAAAGCTGCTGACGTGCTCAGGTAATTTTTAAATTCGCAATTTAAGTAAAATATGTCTGGGGTGTTCCATTTATTACTTACTAGATAGTATCGCATTCCATACTTACCTTACAGCTGCGACATACATTTGTGTCGGCATCAAGTTAATTATTTTGAAAAATTTTAGTATAATACGTTGTCTTTTATCGGAGAACTTGCATTACATTTACTAAGATTTGTTTTTTGTACCCTTTACTTATAGGTAAGGAGAATACTAAATTAGTGCAAAGGCATCTAACTTAGAAAAAAACACCTCCAATGTTACCAACAATATGATGACAATTTGGTATAAACATTTCCTCCCATCTGTTTGAAAGCCAAGACATTGAAGATTATGAAAGTTAGGATAACTACATTTTCTACAATTTTAAAGTTGCTTAAGTATTAAGCATATTAAAGTGAAAAAGAAGGATTGTCTGGGCAAAGAGATGTTAAGTTTCCACAAGAAAATAAAACTTACATTCACGGAGGATCATGAAAAAACGAAGGCATGTGGCGGGTGTCAATATACTTATCTCTTATAGTTCATACGGACAGACAGACAGCAAAGGCTATGTACTAGCCTGTTGATGCTGGTCAAGAATATACATTCCTAAAGGGGTCTTTCACGCCTCCTTCTGCCCGTTACATATCTTTGGTTTGAGGGTATACAAATTTTATATTATGCTGTTAAAAAATACATAAAAAAGCCAATCAGAGCACTGTGTTTATAGTCGAAAATGCTCAATGCTATCAATGGTGTTTTCGATTTTATTTTTTCAATAAATTCAGTTTTTTACATACACTATTTTGTAATTTAATGCAATTAAGAAATGTTCTCTATTAAAAAGAGCATAAATTATTTTTATGTATTATAAGTCAAAATAAGTTAGTAAATAGTTCACAAGAGTTCGTATATGGTTGTTATAAAGTAGGTATACGCTGTTGTATATTTAAGTATTTTCGTGTTCTCATTGTCCTGTAAACAGATTTTCAAGCATTGTGTTGGCTCCGTTTAGGTCTGGTCTTAAACTGTGTTTTTCATGTAGCTTTCTTAATCAAGTCAATTGTACGGTAGTATATCATTGTTTCCGTTTCCGTGTTGGCGGTTGGTCAGTTGGTTAAATCGAACTGTATCTGAAGTTAGTAAACTACTCGTACATAATGTTCTCTGTAAAGTTTAATGTTGTCAGTCTGTGGAAATAGAAGATAAAAATGATTTCGCTTATTATGTTCAAGGTCGGCGGGGACATCGTCAATGTAATTGAGTTTAAATCTGTAAATTGTGCATTACAGACCAGTTTTTTGGTGAAGTTGTCTTGATATACATATATATATAGGTATTCAAACGTTAAAAATTATCTTTCGAATAAAAGATTTGCATAAAGACTTACCTCAATAAGGGGTCAATTGATTTCCAAATATCTACAACAATATTCAAGTATTAGCAAAATATTCTTTACTTACACTTAGTTCCGACGCAATCGTTTTCTACCAACATCATCACCGTCAGAGCCGCTGCGCTCCTCTGCTTCCATAACCTTGAAGTTATATTGAATCGATTATATACATAGTTATCAGCTGAAAATCATTAGCAAACCTTTATTTTCGTTCCACAAATCTCGGCCCCATTTAAAACATGAATAGCTTTTTGAGCACTCTCTCTTTCAGAGTATTTAACATAACCACAATTCTTGTTTGGAAGTAGATACACATCTATTAAACCTTTCCAGCAAGAAAATATATTTTTTAGAATAGAATGAGGCAAATTCTAAAAAGAAAACAGTTAAAAAATGTTTAGCCACATAAACTTGTTAGCTTTCGTTGACTTACCGCCGAGAGTACAATAAATAGTCTCTGAGCAACAGGTGCGTCGGGCGATGCCAAGGGTTGTGTAGGCGGTAACGGCACGTTACAGATGGAATCTTTTTTAGTGCGCTCTAAGAAGGTTTATTTCAAATTCAGTTTTACTTCAACACATTTACAAAAAAAAAAGTATATACACTTACTGTCAATGAATGAAGTGTCCATACGAGCTGAGCTCATACCAGAGACTTTAACAATTATGCGCTCGCCCATTGGGTATTCAAGGCCATGTAGTTTGTCCCTAGAAATAAGAAAAAAAAAAGATGTAAATACATTTGACTCCTTTCTTTTTAACGTTAAATTTTAATAAGGAATGTTAAAAAAAAAACCTCATTGTTCAGTTTAATATATCCATATTAAAACTAAGTTATAAATGAATTTCAAGACATCCCGAGCACGTTTCTTAATTTTTAAGACTTTGAGAATATCTTTTTTCGACATAAAAACTTATAGTTAAATATATGATTCCTAGAACTGTACCTGCATTTGTACAACTTTTTTTAAAGAAGCTACAGTCACCAAAACCTGCTTGTAGGCTCATAAGGAGCTAAAATATAAAAATTCTTTTTAGCCTTTTGAGATACGACTCCCAGGTCCCCCGTAAAATTTATTACAATCGGGTGGGAACTTCGCAAGTCATAGCCAAATATTACCACACTAACAAGCTTTTATCTAGAAGATCTTTTTAAAACTGCGTGAACAGCGTTGGTACAGTGTATTTGTATTGCGCAGGCATGACTTCATTATTCTCGAGTTCCTAAAATTAAGTGCTCGGGATGTGTTGAAATGTATATAAAAGGTCTAACAGGGTTGGTTTGCGAAGCACGTAGGGGCCGAGCTCCCAAGTTTTCAAATATTTTGAACTACTTACTTAGCATAAATCGCTGCTTCCGGATTATCATAAACAACAACGGCTTCATTTGTACGCGGACCATCTAAAATTGTACATGTTTTATAAGATAATATCGTCACATCACCAATATACTTACGTTCGCGCATTATTTGGCAATAATCCAATCCCGGTATTATATCAAACAAACGCCACAATTGATCTTGATTCACGCAATTACTGGCAGTAACTTCTAGACATGTTGGCTGTGGAACTGGCACATTTTGCATGCGGAGAAATGCAGACATGTCATTATTAACTGATGTATTCCAGTCATTATTAAAACCACTTCCAGTACTACTACCGCCATTATAATTTATTCCACGATTTGGGCCATATATTGGATTATCGTCAGCTGGGCGCCCGTATTGATCCCTTTGGGTGCGACTTGAACCCTTAGGCTCCGCAAAAACAGCCTTGTATTTGGCTGAACAATTTTCAAAAGCCACAGCTGCATAATAAAATCTAGAATTTCCAAGTAAAAAAAATTAAATTAACTCATCAATAGTGGTTTTTTTTTTTTACATACTTCGTAAATCGTACGTAGCCAAAGCCTTTAGGATTACCGTTGTTTTTCTCTCTTACAATTGTCACATTTTCTACCTCGCCCCACTGAGCAAATTCATCTCGTATATCGTCTTCAGTTGCAGTTTTAGGAATAACGATGAAAAGTCGTAAATATTTCTCTTGCTCATTTTCAGATTTGTTAGATCCTTGGTTGCGACTGTTAAAGATTAAAACAATACAAATTAAAAGTATTTCAAATGTATGAAGTAAATAAAGAAGAAATGAATAAATAATAAATGAAGTCAGTGTTCATAAACACGTAGCTGTAGTGGGAGGTGTGATTTTCGAATTTTCAAAACAAATTCGTATTGATTTGCAATGGATTTGTATTATCTTCCAAAGACCACAAAATAACTACATATTTGCTTATAATAAAAGCTACAGCCCTCGAAATCTGTGTAGACTAATTCGGTTTGGATTTCCATAAGCTTTTCTTCTAGGGGATAACTCCCCAGACCCTATTACATTAAAGTAGGGTCGTAAGTGCTTTATGTATTATACTTAGGGTATATAGGCTGTACCTATATCGACTAGATGGACTTTAAATTATATACCCTGCACCAAAGGTACATATGTATAATAAATTCGTGCAAATGTATGCAATGGACACCAGGAGGCGTGGCAAGAATATATATTCTTGATCAGCATCAGTAGTCAGTCCGTATGACTAAAGGAATATCAGAGACTATGGGAACTATAGCAAATGAAATTTGTCGATTCATTTTATGAAGAAAGTTACATTAATTTGCTACGTACCTTCGTTTTTATATTGCCCAACCGTGGATGCAAATTTTATTAAAATTAGTCTGAAACCTCGGAAGTTATAGCCAAAAAATTATCAAAATTTAAAACACCTTTTCTTAAAAAATCCTTTAAAGACAACGTTGGTACACGGTATTTTAGCAACAGGCAGGCACAACTGTAGCATGCTCAAAATGTTAAGATTAAGAAAAGATCAGGGGATATAATGGGCAGAATATCTTGAAATTAATATAGAAAGCCTAACGATTGATTATATTAATTATAGTTACATTTTGTGAGCACGGATAAACACATATTTTAAGGGAACAATGTTTTGAAATTAATATAGAAGGTCTAACGATGGTTTTTATAGATTTACTTTCTAATGTTGTGGGCAAGGGTAAATACATACATACATAAGTATGTACATACTTTAA
This sequence comes from Chymomyza costata, assembly GCA_018150985.1. Lineage (NCBI taxonomy): Eukaryota > Metazoa > Arthropoda > Insecta > Diptera > Drosophilidae > Chymomyza > Chymomyza costata. Next base: position 205,582 of record JAECWU010000796.1, on the reverse strand, counting down.
GAGAACACTTACTTTGCTGCTACAAGCACCTTCAATGTTCTGTCCGTCTTTCCTATTGTCTTCCCATTCATTTCCTCCTGTGCTTTGGCTGCATCGGAGGTTTTAGAAAATTTTACATACGCTATCCCCTTATTCTCTTGAGTATGCTTGTCCTTAACAACCCAAATGTCTTCGATTTCACCGTAAGATGTAAATGCTTCACGGAAATCTTCTTCAGTATGCGCTTTGTTACAAATTATAAATAGCCGCGACATCGGCGGGTCGTCATCGTTGGAGTACTCTTGGGCTCCGCGGCCTGCCCCACGAGATTGAGAGCGATAATCTGACATACTTAATTGTCCTGCAAATATGATTTTTTCCCAGTAAGAATATAAAATGGCCGAATTGTGTATCAATATTAATAGCTTTCAGGGTTGCTTCGAAATTTGATGTCGATAAATTTTTTGTGGTTATGAAGTATACTTGTTTTCGAGGAGTACCAAACTACATAGAGACGAACACTCAAACAAAAAGTACTCGGCGCCGCAAAAAATCGTGACGTTTTCAGGGTTTATATTTGAGTTGCTTTTGTGTGTGCGTGTGTGAAACGAATAGAATGAAAGAAAATGTGTGATGCCAGCTGTTTTTGTTGTTTTCTTGCATGGTAATACGCAACTCAAATATACACCCTGAAAACGTCACGAATTTTGCAAGCGAGTACTTTTGAAAAGTATTCGCCTTTAATATTTTTAGTAATTAGCGCGTCAAAAATTTTCAGAGGTTTTGAATTTATTTTTCAATGAACACTTTATTCGATTGTTGACATAGGGAACGCTTAATATCGATATGTGATAAGGGATATCGATTTCCGCCTGCTATTAGTTTTGAAGTCCACGTTGTTTTGCTTGGCTATTATTAAAACCATAATGCCGAAAAAAGTGAATTTGAAGAAAATAGATGGTGAACTTGGCGGGGCCAAAGATGAAAATACTCCACTTAAACCCCAAAGACTCTCCGATATTGCAGTTCCGAAAAAAGTGTGGTTTTAATTATAGAACATCTTATGGATATATATTTATATTTTTTTATTTACTAACGCAGGATACATGGATTAACAAACAACGCGTCTTGCTATTTGCAGCACGTGGCATAAGCCATCGTGACCGACATCTAATGAGTGATGTAAAAACATTAATGCCGCACCACCGCCCAGAGTCGAAAATGGAGCGTTCAAAAACGCTGTCTGTGGTAAATGAAATATGCGAAATGAAGCATTGTAACAAGGCTTTGCTTTTTGAGGGCCGTAGAAAACGTGATTTGTATATGTGGATAGCCAATACAAGTGGCTCCGCTGGTCCATCAGTCAAGTTTCTAATAGAAAATATTCACACAATGGCCGAGTTGAAACTAACTGGTAATTGTTTACGAGGATCGCGACCGCTACTATCTTTCGATGCTAAATTCGATGAGGTTCCACATTTAAAACTGCTTAAGGAGCTGTTTGTTCAAACGTTTTCGGTGCCGAAACATCATCCGAAAAGCCAACCATTTATTGACCACGTATTTACATTCACCTACTTGGACAACCGTATATGGTTTAGGAATTTTCAAATACTTTCGGAAGATGGTGGGTTGTCTGAAGTTGGACCTCGATTTGTTATGAATCCTGTTAAAATATTTGATGGGTCATTTACTGGCAAAGTAATTTGGGAAAACACAAACTATGTTAGTCCCTCAAAGCAGCGTCAATTGCTTAAGAAGGCTGGCAAAGACAAATATGTTAACCGAATTGAGCAGAAGGTTCACCACGAAGTAACAATGCCTGTTAAAGCCTATGAAGGAATTGAAAATGAAGAACTTTTTGACGATGAAAATCCTATAGAAATGGCCAAGTTATTGGCAGGTAAGTCAAATTTTTCTTTTGTTCCCCCTTTCTACTTCATATATTTTTTTTTAACAGGCAAGGTCAAAAATCAAACTAAAAATAAATCGAAACCCCAGAAGGAGGCTTTGTCCAAAAAGATACAACAAAAACAAATTCAGGCCATACAAAATGTTATTGACAAGAAGAAGGCTAAATATAAGAAACGGTCTTAGTTCCATATTTTTCTTATTTTTTTATTATCATGTAAAAGAATTATAATCATTCGAGAACACACGTTTAAACATTTAGTGAAAAGATGGAAGTGAAATGCAAATTTCAATGTTGTGCGTTAGCAATAAATATATACTATATGAGATTTTTTGTACGCTTGCAAAAAACCGTTTTTTCTTAAATTATAAATATAACTTTCTTTTTTTAAGACACATACATACATACACATATAAAAAAGTTTATAAAAATGTAGATTCTTTTTCAAAAATGGCTAATATTGTGCATTAAATCAAATCGCCTTTCTGAGGTATACTTCGGATCCGTGAATTTATCGTTCCGATTTCGTCATTTTACTCTGTCATTGAAACCGCATCTGATTGTATCCCTGCCTGCCTTTTAATACTGAACGGTTGCGTGTTAATTGGCATCATCTCGACGACGTGAATGGGAGGTTCCTCGCCCGGTTGAAGTGGCTCTTCTCCTACAAGTTTGGCCAAATTGCTTTGAGCCCATCGTCCAGCACGTCCGTTGATGGTTTTATCTTCACAAACACATAAAAATAAGGTATCGACAACCATCTAAAAAAAAAAAGTTGTATTCTATTCAAAGCGTTAAAATAATCCACTTACTTCAAACAATGAAAGAACAATATGGGCGATGAAGAAGGAAAATATTATTATCAATATAACGGGTGCCATATAGAAATTAAGGCCAGGTCTATCTTTTAGCACAAAAATTGCAATAAGTCCAGACAGTGCGGATACTACAACTTTTCCTAAGAAAAGGACAAAGTCGCCGATGCTATTAATTGTTGCCACTTGCAGAGCGTTGGTAGCCATTGCGTTCCAAGCCTGAATGAGAAAGAATTCAATATTTTATGTTTGTAAAGCTATTTAAGAACATAATAATTACTATGCCTGCTGCTGGACAAAAATTGATGGATTCAATGGCAACTACTGTGTATGCATTGTGATTAAGAAATCGTATAAACTTTTCTAGTAACCAAAAACCGCATATGCAACACTTTAAACAGCATGTAGCACACTCGGATCCTTTGTCTTCATTTTTCTTTAGCCTGTAAAAAATATATAGCATAAAAACAGAAAATGTAATCCATTTAATACTCACTTTGCGTATAGATAAGTCAATATGAGGCGTGGAATTTTGAATATTGTTATCACAAACGAGCCTTTCGCAACGGTGCCTAGATGATACTTTACCAGTTTGCCAATCGCGTAAAATGTTGGAGTCGTTGTAGGTTTTTGAAAGTACCAAAAGGCAACAGCTGCTCCCAGTGCGAACTGTTGGCAAGCAAAGATAAACTCTACTGTCCAAATAAGGCCAACTACATAAATCCAAAACATGCTTCGCAACACAGATGGCTCAGTATATTCTACTCGTAGTATAGCTGAAAAATGGTAAAAGCAACTATTGTAAAATATTGATTTTTTTCTATAACCACCGAAACTAACATCCAATGTTGCATCCATTGTGCAGTTGGAGAGCGGGTGTATAAGATTGCCTCTCTGTATAATGTTAATGTTTCGTACTGGTTCCACTTTTTTCATCCGATTTAAAAAATTTTGCAGTATACTACTCTTAAAAACCTAGCGTTTAACTGTGGTAAATTTTTTCTATACTGTGGGTGTTCTTGGTCAACTAAGAAATTAGCTTTTATACGACCTGAGTATACCTTTGATAGAGGATATGAAAAAATGACTTTTGTCATAAACAATCGCATCTTAAACTTTTGGTTTGTTCGAAGTACTGTGAAAAACACAGAACCGATATCGAAAAAATAAAATGCTATTGTTTCCAGTGACATAATAAGGGATCTAATCTGAAAATTTGGTTGCTCTACCTCCTACCATCTCTGAGATCTAAAAGATCAATATTTGGATATAAGAAAATAGTCAACAAGAAAAGTGACGTGACCACAACACACAAAAGGTCAAGGAACCGTCGAAACAATGGATTTCTTGAAGAATCTACGGGGTCGATCAAACCGAGTCTGCCAATCAATTGGGTTTTGGCAACGGTGCCTTGGGAAGCAAGATTCATAATTCGTATGGATCAAATTAAACAAGGCAGTACTCTAACTTTTAAACCAAAAAAAGGCCTTTTACACTTAAAATTGATTCAAGTATGTAGAAGAGAGTGGGGCAAAATGCGCCACTTTTGGTATTATTGAATTATTGGGGCAGCCAAAGCCCACATATGTGACTTGCCGACGTTTACAGCTCTCCAGTAAAGCCATTTATGGAAAAAACTTCAAGCCTCCAGCGATTACCGTCGTGACGGTAATCCAGGTTGAATATTTCCCGAGTTGCGCATTTTGCCCCAGAATGAATTTTTAAAAGAATTTCGTTTAAATTACTTAAACATTTGTCAAGAATGTAATTTTTCAGCACAAACATGACTTTTAATGATTTGCGAGAAAAATTAACGATCGTCTCACTTTGGCTGGGGATGAAGTATGCTTAACCACTGCAAAAACGTTGGAAAAACGCTTCGAAAAGATCGTTTTGAAACCGTTGATTTTACAATTAAAATCGGCGCTGTTGGAGACTGGTACAGAAAGATTTGTCATGTGACATGCTGCGAGATTGAGCCTTCTTTGGGCATTAGTGCGACCAGCATTTCTTAAGATTATTTTTTTCAAGTTTAAAAATATCTGTTACCGTTGGATGTTAAAAAATTTAACAATTTCCAAAAAAAGATCGCGCGTAGTTTAATTAAAGGAAACGGTTTAAATTACAACCGAGGTACTTCAAAACATGTTTAAGATATCGAAACAGATAAAGACTCAAGGATCTCAGCATATAAGTCGAGTAGACAACCATTTGTTGTTTTTGGAGAGGTCAAAATGTAGAAATAAAGGTCCGTGATTTGGCAGCTTTAACTAATAAAGCATTGAAAAAGAAAACTTTGCAGGCACATCAAATTCAAAGAAAAGTGTACTCAAATTCATGAAAAATATTATTTCTAATGATGCATTATCGTCCCAAGCCCCCTCAATTCACTTACTTGTGGACCACACAACATAACCTTGAAAAGAGTTTACTTTAATCACTACACAGAGCACATGTAGCAAGCTGTAAGTCTGTGCGATAGTGCAACAAAACTTTTTAATGTACTATAGTAAATATTAACTTACTTCGATAATCGTTTTCAGTATTATTCCGTATCACAGGTGTAACTCCAGAAAACTTTTGGTGCATTGCTGAATTGTCGAATGGTGCCACAGGGCTTTGTCCAGGTGCACTGGCAGTTGAAAGGCATATGACGACCACAACCCAAAAGACCAAAAATCCGGCTAGCACAATAAAAGCTATAAGTGGCGCTATAAGTAAGCCAGGTAGACTCATCATGCATTCTCCGGCTTCTTCAAAAAGTGCAGACAAACCAGCCAGTTTGTTTTTAAGATAGTAAATTATGACCACTAGAATAACCTGAAAGACGTTGTTAGTAATTTTATATGTTATCCCAAGCTTAGATGGTATTACCATAATTATTGTCACTAAAATAGCCAGCCAAAAAGCAGCGTTCTCATTGCGAACAACCTCTTCTAAAAACGAAAACTTAGTATTCACATTCGTCTTGTTGTGGATGTTGTAATAAGTGTACCAAAGTACCCCAGTTAGCCCAATACTGGACACTATGGCCAAAACACAGATGATCCAAGAAACCATCCGTGATAGCCAATGCATCAGAGTGATCAGCGCAATAGATATTACTGCACAGAAATTGAATACATAAATATTTAAATTTATCTTTAATATAGGACGAATCTTACGTAACGCTACTCCACATATGGCAGCAACTATATGCCAAGTTGAATATATATCCCCCATGAATTGCTGGGCCAGATCCCAAGAGTTAAGCATTTCGTACATTTCCTTCAATGGTACATTTTTTTCCTTAGGAACGCAACGATGCAACACGGGTGAACTGCAACAATGCCATTAAAGCAGATTAAAATTTAAACATAATCAAGAAAATAAGATGCTCGAGGTCGTAGCTACTTCTGAAACCTCAATACCTACTTATAGAATATAATATATATTATAATTTAAAGAATTAAATTTTTTTTTTTTTTTTCAATTAAAGTATTATGCGTTATTAATAGAGGGTTCAAATATCAGTACTTTTTCGAGATTTTAATCAATAAATAATGAGTACGGATAATAATTAGCAACGACCTCTTTATCTATGAAAAAATACTATGTTTAAATACCTCTTATAGATTGGAAGACTCGGACAGGGTCCAAGATAGTTGAAAAACGAATCTGTGTTTCCGGCTGGGTTACCGATAATCAGGGACATGTTAAAATCGTATCTGCACATATGCTGTCCTGATTCTTTGTAATATTCCAAAATTTCGTTACGATTGGTGAACGTTCTTGTTGGGCATGATTTAACGCAAACTTTCAAAGATTTTTTTAGTTCTCTTACATCAAAGTAAAAAAGTTCCGGTTTGTCAATCATGTTCATGCCGGATAATGGAAAGTTAGAGTAGCGTTCATTATTCTTAATTCCGCAAGTGTTACCAAAGGAATCATATCCATTAATTATACGCAATGGATTCCCATAAACAAATGAAAAAATGGCAATGACAATCTGAAAATAAATGAAAAGTTAGTTTAATATAATCATTAATACTATTCTAGACCAGCAATCTTAATAGTTGGTATACACAGTGTACTGAAGTAAATCCACTCAAAAAGCATGTTGTTAGCGAGCTTTCTATATACTATATTTTTTGTTTTAAATTAAGCCAACACGAGTTAAGTTTAAAAACTACAATTTTGTGAAAAATATTTAATATTATCTGTGAATCCTAGAGTCTAGTCTACTAGAGCCTCTGGGCTCAGTTTAGTTTATACAGTAAGAAAGTATTTGCCAAGAGATAAATTTGGAAAATAATTTTGTCTATTAAATGTTTCTCGAATTACTTTCAATGCTTGAATTGTACGCTGTCATATTTGAAAAATGTTAAGTTGAAAAAAAAAGAATCAAGAAACAAAAACCCTGCAACATCTCAAAAGAAAAAAAAATATTGCAACAATATGTTGCGGTTTATTAGACTGTTCAAGGCAAATGATTTAGTTGGGGTTTGTACACACTTATTCTCCCAAAAAAGGCTTTTTCCGAAAATCGTTTTCTAATTATTGAAGCTTAAAGATGTTTTCGATTCAATTTTTCAATAACTAATTCCTAAAAGTGGGAGTAATGGGGCCGTCGTGCAAAATCATCTTATTCCAGACATTCCGTACGATGAGCATGATTTATGGAAAATGCTTCTTCTGAAATCAAGAAACAAAAACTTTTTTCGCTTATAGTCTGCTTCTATTCATGAACGAAGGGTTTGACGAAAAACAAATTTTTACGCTAGTCGTGATGATTTTTATCGAAAGCTCCGTAAATTCTTCAAAGAAAAAAACATTTTTGTGCTTTTATTCGTTTAAACGAGTCAAAGCTGAACGATTAGGCCGTAGAGTTTGCGAAAGCTGGTCTAAAAATAAATATAAACAAAACTGAATCCATGGGCGTTAATACTGATAATAGCAATAGCTTCTCAAATGACAATCAAGGTATCATGAATGTAAGTAGCTTCACGTACCTAGGCAGTATTATCTCCGCGGACGGTGGAGCCAAAATGGATGCAAAAAGCCGTATACAAAAAGGTCATAAAGCTTATGCTAAATTAAGAAATTTATGGCGTTCAAAAGATTAACTATACATCTACAATCAAACTTGGTATTGAAAAAGCGCAAAATACCACAGGCTAGGACATACGATACGTAAGGAATACAACGAAATACCGTACGCTGCTCTTACCTGGAAGGTAAGCATGCTACCAGACGTCGGGGTGAGATTTCTTTTGAACATCGATGGAAAAGTAACTAACTTTTCTTAAGTATTTTGATATTATAGGGAAATCTCAAATTAAACAGCACATATCAACATGGAATTTAGAAAAAACATTTGCGGCTTAGCACTAATTTGCCTTATTAACTTCCTTGATAAAGTTCGCGCATCTTTCCTTAATTTCTGGAGCTTGTTGCTGAAATGAAAGGCATAGTCTAGGTTTAAGGTATGTGTCGAAATATGTAAATTTGCATAACCAGTCGTATAATCTTTTCCCTAAGTGATTAAATGAATATGACAAGTTCGTTGAGTAATCTCGAGGACTCCCTCCCCCACCCAAGCGTCTGGACAATTTTATTCGAGATACGATACGTAATGACGTAATACTCGTGATGCATAATTATACATATTTGCATAAATCTTTTATACTAGCAAAGGGTGCCTATGCAAATTCGATGCACATATGCATTTGAATGTATGTACTTAATACGTATGTATATAATTTGATGTTCATGCGAGAATTTAAACGTTGTTATTATTATTGTACGTAGACGGATGACGACATCGCCGCATAATTGGATGTCATAAAAGAAAATTCTGCCACTTAAATACAAAATACAATTTTTAGCTGGAATGGTATGGTAATCTGAAATTGTAAAGTTCATACAAAATGCACAATTGTTATGTATATGTATGTACTCATTTGCACATATGTATATTAATATAAAATGAAGCATTATCTACCAGAAACAACCAAAATATTAGGTATATTCCAAGCCAAAAAATATCAGTGCAGGAACGATAACGTTTTCGACTGCTACTTTCATTTTCGTCACGCTCCCTGCTTTCCGAACAGCCCATTATAAACTGATTTTCTTAAAAACCAAATTTATTTATATTGACACTTGTTTTTAGTTTCACTTTTGTTTTCTTTGCAAACACAATGAACTCCTTTTTGATTGTTGTTATCGACGATTATAAAATTACTAGTGGAATTGAGAACCGATAATAATCCGATAATAATCGGTATGCCCAAGCTTGGTTAGATAAGTCAGAACTGATAGCATGACTGCAATTTTACTTTCAGGAGTTGTTTGACTGTCAATGAGTATCAAACTGCATAGAGACGAGCGCTGGAACAAATAGTACTCGGCGGCGCCAAAAATCGTGACGTTTTAAGGGTTTACATTTGACTTACTTCTGTGTGCGTGTGTGAAACGAATAGAATGAAATAAAATGTGTGTCGCCAGCTGTTTTTTGTTGTTGGCTTGCATGGTAATACGCACACAACAGCAACTTAAATGTAAACCCTGAAAACATCACGATTTTTGCAAGCGAGTACTTTTTAAAAGTATCTAGTGTTAGCCTATTTTAGTTTGACACTCCTTGACTTTTCTCCAAAAGAAAAATTTAAAATTGAAACTAATAATGAAAGTAAAATAGGTAAAGAAATGGAAAAAGTTAGAACGAAAAGTTTAAAACAATAAAAAAAGAAACAAAGGCAAGTTAAATAATTGAGAATTGAATAAGAAGAATTTAATAGAAAAAAATAATAATAAATTCCAAAACTAGAAAATAACAGTTGTAAGGCAATGATTACAAAGCCAATTAAGAAAAAAGGAACATTAAATGACATCAAATTCGAAAATATTTTAGAATATAATAATGTACTGTACTCGATAAAAAATAGATGCGACAGTCATAATGATAAAATAATTTTTAAGAAAGAAAATTTGTTAGATTTAAGCAATGACAACTGCATTACCCCGATTTGAGAGGAAAGACGCCAAGCAGCGCCCTAATAAACCACCAACATTCACCGAGCTGAGAAGAGATAAGGCCGGGAACCATACAGCTAAACGACTTTGAGTGCAGCATATTAATCAACAATGAGACATTAAATTTAAGCGGGACTTATGACGTTAAAGTGTCGGATCCTCAAACACGCTACATTATAGTGATTGAGGACGTTCGCGCTGAAGAGGGAAGGTTTTAACGCCACGTATTGTATTTCTAAGTGCAAGGCACCCACTTCACAGCAGCGCAACCAACAGCGACTCCCACGGCAACCGGTTCTTTGTACCGGAGTCGACGCAGGTCTCCACAACCTGCCCAAGGGCTGCCAACTCTCGATTATGTGGCCTTTTATTTATAACTATCCTATTTTTGTTTGCCCAGACTTCTAATTCTACGTGCCGGAAACGTAGAGCTTAACCCCGGTCCCTTGTGAAGGTGTGTCTTGGGGATATAAACTCTGTGCTGTGCACCTCATGCCGGCTCAGGGTCCACCCCCCTGGAAGGGCCTGCAGCGCGCAGCTGGACGAACCAGTTATCTCTGTCCAAGCTCTCCGTCTATCCCCCCCGACCTGCGGCAACCTCCGACAGAAAGGTTGCTGCCCCGCCGCAAAATTGAAAAATAAATAAATAACTCCGACTTCAGCACAATGAATGAAGACCACCCCACTAGGATTACGGTGACTTCTCGAAGCTCCCCTGACCCGACAATCGCCAGTCCTGAATTAATTAAGTCCACCAGCTGGCACGCAGACGTTGCCCTAATCTCAGACCATGTCTCGATCACTGTGAGGGTTGGCGGAAGTGAGGCGTTCATTACCTCTGAACATGGCACTTACATCAATTTTCGCAAAATTGACTTTGACCGGTTTGAGCAGATGGCAAACACGTCCTTCTCTTCTCTTCCCCAACACGAAATGTTTTCGAAGGCCAGAAAGGCAAAAACCTGTATTCCCGATGGTAGGATTCCCAAAATTCTTCCAAGCTTCTCGCCTGAGGCCTCCCGCCTGGCGGAAGAAAGGGATGAGCTACGGAAACGCAATGCTGCAAACGCCCGCATAAAGGTGCTTGGTGACAGTATCACGGAGATGGTATCCAACTATCGCTGTGATAAATGGATCCAGCAGTTAGGGGATCTGTCAGCAGGCTCAATTTTGCCGAGCCAGACCATCAAAAGTCTGACCAGCCCGCGGAGGAGCGATCAATCGCCTTTGGTGACTCCACCCCAACAACACAAAACTTCACGGCCATAGGTCCCGATGGTATTGCCACAGTGATCGGAATAGCCGGCGTTGAGCATCTAACAAAAACCTTTAATGCCTGTCTAGCTGACCTCCATATCCCTGACATCTGGTAGACTGGCAAAATAGTCCCGGCAAACCAAATAATCTCCTCTCACCAGTGATTAAAATCCTAGAATCACTGCTCCTTCCTTCCCTTTTTAAATCTTTTCCCCTCACAGACCATCAGCATGGTTTTCGTGCTGGCAGTAGCACCACAACACAACAGTGCTCTACGAGCTTTCAGCCAATATCGCTCCGTCCTGGTTGCCCTTGATATTTCAGAGGCCTTTGAGACTGTCAACCACGGTCAACTCCTCCAGGATATTCTTCAATCAACCCTCTCTCCTAATATTAAATGTTGGCTTGCAGTTTATATGGCCGGAAGGCAATCTTTTGTTGAGTTTCGTGGGACCCTTCTCCGATCTTCTTCAACTACTACCTCTCCAAGATAAGGAGTCCGTGGTAGAAACAGAATCCTTAAAGCCTTAACCAGTAGACAAGGAAATTATCAGTACCACCTTTAAAGCAATAGGATGCCTACTTCTTGACTACGCGTCGCCAGTCTGGACTTCCGCCATTAGCGATACGTAGCAACTGGTTGCCATGCAATCGTCCATACTGAAGAAGTGGCCATCCCACCCGTACGTGGCCATTGCCGTATGCTGACCTGACAATTTCTTGTAAATTCAACCCTTCCCATTCACCCTAATCATAACACCTTCCTAAATCCGCTGTCAGAGAGACCTAGATCTGTCCGATTAGACATCCGAGGTGAGCTACCTGCCATTTCCTATGTAGCTCAACTTCCATTTACAATAAAGGACTGACTTCAAATTATCCACACGGAGTCAGTGGGTAATTTCATCACAAACTCTAGACTGAACCCATTCTTAGGTTTCAAGCCTCCCCCTTGAGACCTGTCCGAGTTGTCCCAACTCCGCTCAGGATATTCCAAGTTACTAAATAGCTACCTGGTGAGACTAGACCCAGAGATAGTTGATGCCTGCCCACACTGCAGCAGCATCCCCCATAACACACAACACCTATTCATTCAGCGAAACGCTGGACGAGCTGGACAGGGTTATTCTCTAATGTACTTTCATCTTTCTAACATTTCTCCTTCAATAAAAAACCTGACAATTCAAAAACAACAACAGCGACGGCGATATCAGACAGCGGCGTCAGCACTCTCTTATAAATACCCATGTTTAATAAGAAGGGGAGTTTATAATATGGAGAAGGTCAATTTTAGTTTTAAGTTGGAGTTGAAACACACACGTACAAAACAGACTTATTCTACACATTAGTGCTGGAGAAAACATCGATATCGATGTTGGCCAACAGAGATGTTTCTCCAGTACTTCTGCACTAATCAAATGGGTGTTAAGTAATTAATATTATTTAACCTGGGAATGGGCTACACAACTTATAACTTGGAAAAGAATTTAATGCTAAGGATATTGTTCTGTTTTGTTATTCTATTTTCTTTCTTTTTTTTGTTTTCAATAGATTAAAGGCTTATTGCTTGGTTTGGGGGATAACCAGTCCCGTCCGCAGCATTTAGAATTTAGAAGCAGTCACTTCTGCAGATCCGGGGAAAACGCCAAATATCTTTGGTTTTGTTATTTTTTTGGTGTTTAGTAGACGAAGTGCATCAACTTCCAACTTATAGTTTCTCAATCAGATTCTTTGTGGCCTTGGTGCTCGCATATACTGGGTGCTCCCAAAGAAGATTAGCTTCAAAGCTTCTATTCAATGAAACAATTAGTTAATTTTATTCATATCTTGTCAGACTCATACGTTTTAAATAGAAAAAAACACATCTTAGTTGTTTGGTCTGATTTTGTTTTACAATTCTGCTCTTAATGTTAACTCTTAGTGTGACTTATTTGTATACATTGAGTTGTTATTTGAATCCATGCATATACAATTCGGCTTGGTCAGCATGTTTACATTATAAGTGGTTGCGCTGCACTTGAGTCGCACAGCACTGCTTGCGCTGCATAATGGCTTGCAGTGAGAACTGCTTGCGCTGCATTCTTAGCCAATGTATACACATGTATGCTTTGATATTTAAATATAAACAATAATATTTATGTGACACACTACACATATCTGTAGCAACCTTGCCGACATTGCGGTATTTACCTGTTTGAACAGGAACCAAATTTTAAAAAGGTCGTTGACGTTTTTTGGAATTAATAGGTCAAAGGCAAAACGGTTTGTCTGTGATCTGCTAGGGAGGACCAAAATGTTCAGCAACTACCAATTTCCAAAATATACACAAAACTCATGTGTAAATTGTTTTTCTAGATGGCGCTTAATGCACTTTATTGATATTTATTTAATTTTATATTTTTATTTTCACTTAGCCGTTTATTGGAGCAAATGTTTTCTTTTTTTTTGTTTTACTTATTTTATTTTATATATTTTTGTATAATTGCAATTCGTTTTCTTCGGGGCACAATGCGTTTTCGACGGCGACCATGCGGAAACAAGAGGTTATAGGATATTTCCTCCACCATATTTATTTTGGCCATTTAAATTTTATATTTGTCACAATTGCGTTGAGTAGATCAAGCATGAGAAAGCTCGACACTAGATGGAGCCAGCGTTCCGATAGATCACCAACGCTTATATCGGACAACAAAAAAAACCATGGTGCAAAAGTAAAGCCTACTTTTAGGATAAGGCAAAAAACTACAAGCGAAAAATAACAAGTAGAAAGATGTTTTTTTTTCAATATCATTTTTATTTTGTATTTTTTTTTATTTTTAAATATTTTTATGTACATAAAAACTTTGCGTTACGTTTGCGGTTCTTGTTGATTGCAAATGTTTATAAACAATTTGTGTACAATTAGTGTATAAAATAAACTCAAACTGCCTAGAGCATGAGAGACATGTGAGAGTATTTCTTAAATATTTTTTTTTTGCTGCCGCGTTGCGTTTTACAGTATAAACATTGATACAACATTAATTTAATTTAAGACATATTTTTTTGTTCATTTTTTTTCGTTTGTTTATATAGTTTTATAATTAAGCTGCATAATTGTTTATAAATACAATACACAAAAATTGTGAAAAATACTAAATGCAAAAATGAAACTAGATTCAAACAAAAAGTGTCAGACTGAGGTGTAAGTGTGAGATAGAACTTGAGTGAATGAGTGAGTGAGTGAGATAGAGAGAGAGGGAGAGAGAGATAGATTTAGAGAGAGTGAGAAACAGACAGAGAAAAAGAGAGAGCATAGAAGAATGATGGACATAGAGTTAGAGATATAGATCGATAACAAGTTGAGTTATAATTGAGCGTAAACTGAAAAGAGACAATGGTGGGGAATGGGTTAAACAAAATGTATTAACCCTTTACTCACTACTAATGCACAATGACCGGCCCACGCTTCATGCTTGTTTTTTATCACAATTGAAGTTTTCTGCAAACATTTTTCCAGTGCTGCCAAAACTGTGCGTCAACTGTCCCCTCCCCCCAACCAAACATAAAATGGCACATGGCTTCCAACAACACAATGCTTAAATATTAAGCAAACGAGCGTAAGAACTACACAAACGCCTTTATAAGGCGTGGTAATTGGGAGGTAGGGGATTGCCGTACAGTTTGAGCTTGGCTTACATGCATACTGAACTTATTAGATCGCAATTGGAAATATATTACAAAAGTTGAGCTTAAAGTTGAGAGCGTAAAAGTCATAAGTAGAAGTAAGAATCGAATTGGGGAGAGCATTAGAAACAGTTTTTGTTGAGAAAGTTCTGCAGTTGCATGCGTAGCCCAGTGACTGTCAAAAAATGGCGTTTAGAAAAGTTTTTGTGGCGACTGTACTTAACTGTTGGTGTTGTTATAATTCCAGTATTCCAGTGTGCAAGTCTGTGCTTGTGCGTGATTTTTATGTGTCTTTTATGGGTACTGTAGCTGAAGATATACATATATATGTGAGAGTGTAAGTTAAACACTATATAGTTATGAAATGCTGATTAAACATATAAAAATAAACTATACAACACAAAAACTTATTGGAAAACTTTTACGCCCATCTCGTTTCGATTCTGTGCGCTGTGATTTTGTTGCCTTACGTTGTTGCTGCTCTTGCTCCTTCTTCTTCTCCAGCGGTTTCAACTCATGCTGCGGCTATTCCAGTGTACACTTAATATCAAACATCATATTATCATCGTACTCCACATTAATCCACTCAGCTTCATCTTTCTCCTCATCATCTTTATTTTCATCAGCGTCATCATCATCTTCATCATCTTCCTCTTCATTATGATTATCATCGAGTCGATTCCAATGCCATGCCGTTTTCGTTTTTCCTTCGTCCATGCCATGCCAGATCAGCCATTGGGCGCACACTAACACGCCCATACTACTACACTAGCTAAGTACTTTTACTTACTTAAACAAATTTCATATACATATGTATTATATTAT
The DNA here is from genome assembly GCA_018150985.1 of Chymomyza costata. Lineage (NCBI taxonomy): Eukaryota > Metazoa > Arthropoda > Insecta > Diptera > Drosophilidae > Chymomyza > Chymomyza costata. The sequence continues at coordinate 190,114 of JAECWU010000796.1, read as the reverse complement.
ATTCGTTATTTTTTTTTTGCGATTTTTGTTTGGGTCTTTTTCTGCTGTTATAAATTGTTTTGTTTTGATTTGTTTGTTTTTTGTTTTGTTTTGAGAGCACCTTTATGACTGCGGCGGCCTTCTTAGTAATGATGCAGTAGAGGACCATGTGACAGCACGGGAGCGTGCACAACTGGAGCGTGTGCTATGATCTTGGTGGGTGCGGTCTTGTGCACAATGGCATTGAAACCGTTATGATCATCGGCAGTGTAGTCGACGGTACGCACAGAGCCATCGGGTTCCACCAGAGAGTATTGACCTAAGGCGAAAGAGGTAAAAAATAAGAGTCTTAAGTCAGTTACTCCATATTCATTAAGTTTAAATGTATTCAAAATTACAAGTTCGTTGTCTAAGTCTTTTGTTATTTGAAGTGATAGCAGGCGTACTAGAAATTTTTGATATGTCCACTTTATTCTAACTACATCAAAGTTTGCAAAACATTTGTAATTTTTAAGATTGAATCGTAATTGAAGCGCTGGCCAAATAAAGCGGTTACCGAGCTATCTCGTCTAAAGAGTATTTTGTGCGGCAATGTGTTCTAGATTGCCTACGGCTGAAAAATTATTTCGTCTGCTTTTCTTGTTCTTTAAACTTACGAATAGTTATACCACGGCTTTAGTATTGAATGACAAGTAAAAAATCAAGTTAAAAGATGTAAGCTTGTTCGGCATTCCAAACAAACGAGCCTTTGTTATTGGAAAGTAAAAGATATACTTGTCTCCTATGCAATAATAAGGCATCCAATCTGAAAGTTTGGTTTGTCTAGCTCTTACCATCTCCGAGATCTACGGACTTGGGTATATCGACTTCTTTTGTCACCCTGATAATAAACTTGCGAATGCCCAAATTGGTTACTATATCTTCATAAACACACGAAATACAAGGAATTTCGCACCAAACACGTTTTTTGATCATTCGGTCCTATTGGGTCTATATGATATAATCAACCGATTTGGATAAAATTTGGTACAAAAAAAACTGCCAACCACAAAATTTGGTTAAGATATCTTTATAAAGAAACGAATTATCCATCTAGAACTTTTGTGTTTTTTTACGAGGTCCTCTGGAACACCCAAAACTCTAAGTTTTCATAAATTCAAAATTTGCATTTATGGAATTAGAAATATTTTGTTGATCCAAAGGACACTAAAATCACTCAAAATCGAGGCAAAAATCATCTGTGGTTTTAAATCTATTTAATGTGTTTTTCAATACTTTTAGATATTTTGTGAAACACATGAATTTGATAAGCATATCCTAAGAAGGAATCCTAAACTTAAATAATCAGTACATTCAGCAACACTAAGTACCATTTTGACCAATGTGTTCCAAACTTTTGGTGGTTTAAATGAAAAATTTCTTTCGTTTTGTCAACGATCCTTGCTACTTTAAAATTTGTATGAGCAAACAGAATTCTTGCCTTATCAAGATGACCGTCTGGCCGCTTAAACCTCAATATTATATTTTAATATTACATTTTTTTTAATCTCTTATTTATTATTTACTTTAATTGTTTCAAGATCTTTCAGAGGGCATCCAGCTTTTTAGTCTTTTATATAGCACAATTCTTACTAGTTTATTTTTAAAAAACTCTACTAAAATTTACTTTTTTGTATACATTTTTTTAGTTACATTTTTCGTGTCTACATATACAGCCTATTCTGAATTATATATTTTTTATCTTTGCAATCTCAAAGCCCTAATTTCTAGTTTACAAAATCAAGTTCGTTGCCTAAGTCTTTTGAATTTACAATATTTCTGAACATATTGCAAATTTAAAACTATAATATTTTCTGGATTTTTAATTTTTGTCTCCTGGGAAAATCAATTATAATAAAATTATTTTAATTTTATTAGATTTTAATAATTTTGAGTACATTTAATTGGCATATCGCTTTGAAATCTTTAAGCATAAAACAAGATAATCGAATTTGTTACCTTAATCTTTTGTTGCCAACAACTTTAGTTTTTATTGAAAAGTTTAATTAAATTGAAGAATTATCTAGGACCGTCTCGTAAAGATAAAGGTTTTTGCGGTAGTAAACCAAGAAATTGGAAACTCATTCAGATTTTTTTAAAATAATGCAGCTATCTTTGTCCTTTTAAGGGTTTAAAATATATAAATTATATCGTTTTGAAACAATCTCTACAATCTATACTTATATAGTTATTTTGCTTTTATGTCAGAAAACTCAAAGCTAAGTCTACAAGGCTAAATAATTATCAAGTTTGTTGTCTAAGTATTTGAAAGTTGTGAAACTTTGTTAGCAGTTTCGAAAAAAACTTTACTTTAAGCTCAAAGTTAACTTACCCTTTACAACGTCACCATCACGTTCCTCAGCCTGCGACTTGATATCACCCGTATGCGGATCCTTAATGCCATAGTTGAATGAATATTTGGGATAGGACACCGGTTCCGCATGTACAGCATGAACAGCATGCGCCAACACCGGCGCATGATGCACAAGCGGATAGTGACCCAATTCAATGGGCACGGCTTGAGCAGCAGCAAAGAGCAGAGCAATGGCAACAAAGTACTGTGGGGATAAGAGACTGAGAATGAAACGACTGCACACGATTTAAGGGCCAACTAAGAAGTCCTTCTTATAGGTGTGGTCGTACCTTCATATTGTAAAAACACACAAAAACACACGCGTACACAACACAACGAATAAGGACAACAAAGAGTTCGAGTTGTAGAACTTAAGGCTTTAACACTTTAGCTGAATTTTTGTTGGGTCTATTTGGCGCAACACCTTGGAACGTGTAGTGCTGTGTACCGTTTATAGCACGAAATCGTTAACTGAACTGATGTCTGCAACGATGACCAAAAGTATTTATATACGCGGATCTGTGGCAGCAATGACAACGACGATAGCAACGACAACGAAGTCATGCAGCCGATTGGGTTGCAGTTGCAGCTTGCAACTTGCAGATGCAGTGCAACGCGGAGTAGCGGAGCATGTACAGATGCCAGGTTAGATACTTAGCCACAGCATGCGGCAAGAAAAACATTTTCCATCTCAGCTTCAAGCTGCTCAGCTGCTGCTGCGGCTGGGACACATGCGTGGTACTCAGCGTTAGGTGCGCCCGCCAGCAGCCCCAACAAACAAACAAATAATGTTCACTTACATATAGTACATATGTATATGTATAAATATGTTTATACACGCTACATATAGAGTTTAAAGGGTATATTAAGTTCATCCGAATGTATGTAGCAGAGCAAAGGATAGATAGCTATCGATTCTTTTACAAGTTGATCGATTTTTAAAATTTTGTTAAATCTTTTGAAATTTATGTAACAAAGTTCTCCCACGGGTTTCCACGAGATTCTACGTGATTCATAATTTTTAAATGATTCAAGGTTATTTTGGATTTTAATACTGAATACGACTTATCAATTGAACAATATAGTTTGTCAATACACATATCGCAAAATGTCTACTACATACTATATAAATTTGTGACATTCTACAAAGCTTTTAGAGAAAAGTCTTTGCTAAAATCTTTTTATTCCCCTACGCAGACAAGAAAAAAGCGTTCAAATAAAACTGCAACTACTCGCGCAATGAAATGAAAAATTTATTTTGTTGCGGCATTTTGGATTGGCATGACCTTATGACAGTTCATCATAAAAATCCAAAATTATCGTCAGCGCCTATATAGGTGACTTACATTGTCATATATTGTTTTTTTAATGAACCTAACGAAGTGCATAAAGACTATAGAAGATTTTGCAGCGACGTATGTACGTAATAGAAAGTTAATTAATATAGCATGGTAAAGCAGTCTCTTCTGAAAGTTACCATATGTCGTCGAATGTTTTATGAAGGGTATTTTCGCATCCTTTGAAAACGACGCATAAGTATTTGACTTCGAAAATATGTATGTTGCTGTAGTTACTGCTGGCGCCACCAAGCGTAAATTGCTAACGCCATCTTGCGTAAGCTGCATATTTTTTTAAAAAAAAGGGCAGCACTGTTTCTGCGTTTGGCTACTTTGTTTATTAAATGGAGTTTTGGTTTGCATGAACGCATTTTTCTTGTATGTATGCATCTAATTAGCAACTTTTTATCTAAAATTGTGCTTCAAGTACACGAGTTTCTATTTTTGTAAATTTTGAGTAGATGAACTTTTTCCTTATTTTCCGTCTGTGTTGGATATCTAAAAAGCCTTTAAAGCTAGGCACACCTATATGACGTGAAGTTTTGTATAATTCCAAAGCAGATTTTTTTTTAATTAAAGGTCCAAAGCAGTTTGAAAATATTACCACATGGAAATTTTGCTTATTATTTCATATGGAACCATCACACCTAGTGAAATAGTGGCGCCATCTAACGTTAAGCATTTTTAAAATAAAAAGACAACACTGTTTTGTTTTGTTATCTGCGTCCACTTGTTAAAAATTTTTAATAGGTATTTTTCGTGACTATTTTTCTTATATAAAGTTTTTCATTCCGTTCGTAAATTTTGCATGCTGCGTATGCGCATTAAATCCATGTGTTTTTTTCGCCTAGAAAAGCTATGCTTGTTAAAGATATGCTTTATTTGGTTATATGTATGTATGGTAGAATACTAGATATCAAAAGGTATATTCAAAAATATAGTGTTACCGAATTTCGCGTGTTTTACTTTCACTAAAATGAGCTAAAAAAAATTTTCTTCATTTGCATAAATTTTTTATTATTTACATTGTCCTCATAAGCAGATTCAACCGGTTCAACCCAGCTACGACCCTTAAACGATCTCTTTAAACTTGCTACGGATTTAAAAAAAGTTTATTTCAAAATTCGAAGCTGGCGTAAATACCAAAAGATACTAGCTATCCCATAGTTGAACACTTCACCGACTAACGAGTATTTCCAAGTCGGTCACTACCGGCTCAATGTACGCAATTATTTGCCTTGGCAAAAGTTAAGAAGGCGTAGCTCCGTTTTTTTTTTAATAGCTGTGCTTTATTTTGTGACTTAGTTTCTTGAGATCTTTGTGTGTGTGTATGGGTTAACTTGGCTAGGGACAGGCGCCAAAGGCGGCTAAAGCCAAAACGAAACCAAAAGTGACACTTTGCGGCTTGTTTCTCTTAGCTAAACTTTTTATTTATTGATTTCTGCATTTGATCGGCAGTAATTACAGCAACTTTTAATAGCCTTATGCCACACATTTATTTTGTATTTCTTTTTTAAAGTTTTTGATTTTGTCTTGCACAACTTATGCTACATGCAACTATGGCCAATACAGCCTCAACTTTGCACCAGGTGCCTAGAAATATTTTTACCATATCTTTCTCACTATATCGTATATTGCCCCCGCAACCCACTGCTCTCGGTTTGTTGCATTATAATTACTACAACTTGCGTATGCGCGCCACGCAATTTGTTGCATGACATTTTTGAAACTTTTTTTTTTTTCAACTGTTATTGCACTGACTTTGGTGTGGCATAAATAAATCGTCTAAGAGAACATTTGTGGAATTTTTATGGCAAAAGCTTTTCTATACGCAAATCGTATGCCGCATATTTATCAATCAAAATACCAAACCGCAATTTCGTTCGTTGTCGGAAAAGCATTTAAAATTGCTATAGTTTATTATCTACCACAAAAGTCATGGTATAGGCAAACTTTATCGCTAGTTAGTTTTCCCAAGAAAAATATTGAATACAGATAACATATTTGTATACTATATTCTAGCCTTAGAACGTAGATATTTCTTTTAACAAATAATATAAAAACCAAATAAGCCCGGGGTTTTTTTTTTTTGTGGGTTTTTTTTTTTTTTTTTTTTTTTTTTTTTTTTTTTTTGTTTGGGGGGTTTTTTTTTTTTCCCCCCCCGGATTTTTTCTCTCACCCTTTTAAAAACATATGCTATTTTACTAATTGTTATTGTTGCACACTTGATTATAATTATTGCACCAGTTTTTGAACTTTATTTCACAATTGGACTTCCAAACAATAAAATAAATTATGTTAAACTGGTAAGGCAGTATTATATTGGTATAATACCGAATTGGTATCCGAAAAATAAATACTTGGTAATAAAACCTGGCTCTATACCGACAGATCTAAAACTGCGGTTGCAACTACCTTCGCCGTCGTCGACAGCGATAACAGAATTATCGCCGGTGGATCGCTTCCACCATACAACTCTATTTTCAACGCTGAAGCATACGCCGTGCTAAAAGCGGGATCTTTCGTAATCTGCACCGACAGTCTATCTACAATATCTGCTGTATGTATGTGGGAATATAGCGATTGAACTATCAAGGAAATAAGAAAGCTCGCAACAACTCAAAAAAACAAAATCATAATATTCTGGGCTCCCAGCCACCAAGGGATCCCTGGTGACGAGAACGCCGACAAGGCCGCCCAATATACATTTTTTTTTTTTTTTTATTTTTTTTTTTAAAAAATATTATAAAAATTAATAAAATAATTGATTTTAGGTCTTTATAGCAGCATACGTTCTCATTTTTTTTACTTAAAAATTTTTTTTTTATTTTTTTTTTTTTTTTTTTTTTTTTTTTCTTCCATAAGCAGTGTTTGGACATCCCTGTCCTATAACCTCCAAGGATATAAAATATCTAGCCCTACTTCACATTAATGAAAAGAAAATGGTAAGTTGGAGACTATTCATTCATAGATATTCAACCATCAATCCCAGCTGCTCAAAAATTATTCTGCCTGCCAACCTCAACAGACCTGCCTGCCGAACGTTTATACGTCTTCGAATAGGACATACACAAGGCACACATGAATATCTCTTAACTGGCGCTACACGACCCCTTTGCGTAAGATGTGGAGACATTCTTACCGTGGATCATCTTCTGGTTTTATGTCCATATCTTCAGAGCATTAGAGCAACCTTCTTCGGATCTCAGACCCCATCTGAATTACTAGAAACACCCTCAGAGTCTAACATCTTAAAAATATACAATTTTAGTAAAGCAAAAAAATTAAATATATAGTATAATCGGCTTTGAAGCCCATATTGCGAGTCGAAGGCCCCAGTAGCTAGTTGCTCGTTAAATTAATATTAAGTTTAGTATTAAATATTAGATGTAATGTGCTAAAATAAAATAAAAATAAAAAATGGTATAATAAACATTAAATGTGATGTTTCACTTTTGTATGCTTACAATTCGTAACTTATTAAAACAGAATGTGGTATAAGACGCAATGCTTTCAATCGTGTTAATAAGTATTTAATGTTGTTTTTTTTTATGTTTCTTAGTTATGTACATAATTCATTATATTTTTAGCATATTTTGGATGGCTCCTATTCGGTTCATGCAATGGTTCTGTCTGGTTTGGGCTGATTAGAGATATAAAAATAAAGCTTGAAATTCAATTGTAGCCACTAATTTTAACATACGCATGGCCTAAAACTTTGCAGAAAGAATTTACGAAGCTCTTTTTTTTTCCAGGAGGCAAATAGGTTTTTTGTATTAGAATGTCTATTTCCTTTTGGTATGCGTGGGCGTCCTCCTAACGTTTTAGACATCATAGGCGCACTATGGCATAGTGTGCGTGCGACTTCTGCTCGAAAATTTCTAAGCTGAAATTCCCTTATATTGTCGTCAGTCTCATTGACTCTTTTAAATAATATGTAGGCATTCACCATAACTACGTCGAGCAAATGCAGGAATAGGCGGTTAGTGTACTTGTTGGCCTTCAGAGCAATATAAGTTCATCCATGAGATCAACGCCACCCATATTGCTATTATACTCATTGATCATGTTGGGGCAATCAATGCCAGTAAATGCTCTTTCTGATCTTATAAACCGTGAAATTTTGGTCTTAGCATATAAATCATTTCCAAAAGGTTTTGTTGTTGCATAGGTGGATGCCAACCGTATAGATTTGTTGTCTTTCCAAAGAGATAAGGAAATGTCAATACCAGACACGGTAGCACAAAATTCCGTAGAGTATCCTCTGGGTCTTGCCTTCAGATCACTATTCATGGGCAGCTTAAAATTCGGAACTCGATTTGGGCAAATGATACTCAAGGAATGAATTCCACGGGATCGTAGGTAGACAAATAGTGGAAGTGATGTGTAAAAATTATCAAAATATATGTGGTTTTTAAATTCTGGTACAATGCGCGACAATCGTATAACCACATTTGATGAGGCACCTTAATCAGGTGCATCAGATTGAATCACATTATCTCCTGCTCCACAATGTACTACGAAGCTGTAACAAAAACCCGAGGAATCACACAAAACGAAGAGCTTAGTTCCCCACTTGTGTGGTTTATTTGGCATGTATTGACGAAGAAAAGATTTCATTTTTGTTGCACACATCTGTGCATCTACACATAGGCACTCCATCTCTACATACGCGGCGACTGTGTGGATCAAAGGAACGGCATGCCAGTCATACACCAAAGACATCCGCGCCGTTTACAGGCTCTGCGCAATGAGAGTGGCATGCGCTTTTCGCACCATATCCGGTGACGCAGCACTTGTTCTTGCAGTCATGATTCCGTTTGAGCTGCTAGCTACAGAGAGAGCCAATTCTAGCGCTGACCGTGCTCCAGACCACGGGCGACCACGCTGAGCAAGTGGCAGCAATTGTGGGATGAAAGTGCGAATGGTCGGTGGACGCACCGACTAGTAAATAACATTGATGGCTGGATTAATCGATCTTACGGGCAGATTAACTTCTACTTAACTCAACTATTGAGCGAACACGGCTGCTTCCGGTCATACTTACACCGCTTCGGGCACACAAATTGCCCTCTTTGTCCAATCTGTGAAGTGGTGGAGGACGCTGAGCATATATTCTTTAATTGCAGTAAGTTAGAGGAAGAAAGGGCCATGGTCGGAATAGTATTCGGCGAGCATCCCTCACCAGAAAACTTGATGCACCACATGTTACATAGCGAAGCGAAATGGAACGCCATTGACAAGATGGCGAACATAGTAATGAAGACGGGAAGAACGAGCCCGTAACATCGAATGACGCCGATAAGGCTGTACCCCCTCCTGAAGTAATGCCTGACGGTTCGTTCCAGGGGGATGTAAAATGGTGCTAAGCAGGCTTCGGCCTGGTTTCTAGGGGGCCACTTGAACGTACTGCGGGACGTCAACGTCCTTTAAAAAAAAAAAAAAAAAAACATAGGCGTTGAGTCATTGGCACAGATTTAAATTTTTTTTCTTTAACGATGTTGTCATCATCCAAAAAATATTGGAAGCATTTAAATGGAGTGTCAAGACTCTTTGGGAACCGCAAAAGTCTAACGACGATTTGTCAAGAAAGAAGTTGCTTTTGCGCCACAATATTTTCTTAAACATAACTGATTTTGGATTTATATTCAGCACAGATCCAGAAAAAGCACCTGCTGCATCGGTAATGTTTTCTGCAGATTGAATATTTTGCTCAGTAAGAACGCGACGTGTGCGCTTCTTTGGTTAATGAATAAATACATTTTCTGTTGATGATGTTGTCGCACTCAGCAGAAATCTTTCCACCTTGTTAGTGGACAACGGACGCTTACGCTTTGTTGATAAAGGCGTTTGAGGAGACAAAATATTTGGAGACAACAAATGTATGGAAGTGGAACTGCCGCATGGGCTACCAAGCTTGTCAAACTCCAAAGCTGACTCAGATAAGTTTACAGCTCTATTAATTATCTCCTTAGTTCGCTCATTTATATCCACGTTGGAATCTAATTGTGTATGTTCATCAAAATCCTCCGCTCCGTTCTCTTCTTCATCAGTATCCTCATCAAAACTCAACGTTTCCAAAAATTTTCGAATTTCAATATTTGATAGTGACGATAGTATTACGTGTTTTTGACGATCCAACGAAAATACATTTGGTATTATACTAACCGAAACAAATTTTGTTGGCTAGTTGTCCCAAGCGTGCCTCAAGGTGGGTTAGCTTTGCCGACAGGTGGAAAGTAAACAAAAAGTTATTTTTTCAAAACTAAAACACAATAATATTTTTTTTTCACAACTTTAAACGAAGGAAATAATTTTTTTTTTTTGTGTTCACATCTTTTTATGAAAAAGTATTTTTGTCTATTTTGCACAAAGTTTGAACTTCAAATGACTGCAGCGACTGCTGCATGCATTATTAAGCACCAGAAATGATTTCTAACGCAAGAAGGGAATTCCCCGAAATAGATAAAATACAGAAATAAAGAAAAAAAATTTAAAATTGCGAAAATACACAAATGATAATTAGAACGTGCCTTGGGGCACGCTTGGGGCCTAGATAATTAATTATAATTAATTTTTCTTTTTTTTTGCAATCAGATGGAGAATAATTTTTGTAGCTTTCCTCGTTCATCTCAAAAAAGCCATGAGGCACTTACTGTATTGCTGAATACAGGCCAGAAAAATTCAACACAGCGACCGAGCGTCGACAAATTCTAAAAAACTAAAGGGCTCCGCACTCATTTACATAGCTCGAAAGGCCCCAATTAATAGGGATGGGTACCGCGTACACGAATATCGATATTCTGTATCGATATGTACCGAATGAAACCGATGCGGAATATCGATATATCGTCGCGTATAAATAATTCAACATCAACACACAAGTGTCACTTGTCAAGTGGCCATTCCACCTTGGGAAATATTGATATCGGATATATCGTCGAACATGGATATCGATACAAAATAGTCGATTGGCAAAGAAATAATATCGATATTCCGATATATCGATACAGTATCGCCCATTCCTACCAAATAATGCTATGACACTGTTTACAGTTGGTTCTGTGTTTGCCTTTCAGCAACCAGTTGGAAAAGTAAAAATGATAACTACTAACCATCTACACGTATTCGAAGTTCCTTTCGTTTATACTTTTTCACGATATACATTAAGACACTTAAGTTTCCGGAAATTGTTATTTAAACTGGCCGCGCTGGATACTTTCCAGCAATTTGGATTTTTTTAAGTTGATAGCACTGTGCTTAATTACTATGTAAAAAATTAGCACGATCCGTCAACTAGTTTGTTTACAGCAGCTGTTGAAATCAGTCTACCGTAGTAGTGTTTGGCTAATTTTACCATGGAGAAAATATCGAACAAAGAATTTTAAGGATGGTCGAGAGACCGTTGAAGACTTGCCTCGTTCCGGACATCCTTCGACGTCTACCACTGACGATAACATTCAAAAAGTGAAAGAAATCGTATTCGGAAATCGTCATATGAGTGTTACAGCGATAGCACGGAAGCTAAACATCAGTCGTGAAGTAGCTCGTTTAAGTTTGGTGGATAATTGGGCCAACCACTCATGGATTTTGGATGACGATAACGCGCCATCGCACCGAGCTGTAATGCTTACCAAAAACTCATTCAATGTCACCGACGAACCACCGGATTTGTCCCCAACTGACAAACTAGTTGACAGATAGTGCTAATTTTTGACATAGTAGTAATTAAGGACAGTCGTACCAACTTAAAAAAACCAATATTGCTGGAAAGTATTCAGCGCGGACAATGTATATGTACAACTCATATATAATTAGTAGTGAAAAATATTTTTCTGCATACTTAATCGTTGCATCTTTAGTATTTTAAGGCTCATACGCAGTTCATATAAAAAAAAAAACCCCAATTGGGATATTATTTTTTATATGAAGTTTTGTCATTCCGTGCGAAATTTTTCGAACTGCGTATGGGCCCTTAGTCCAAACTGCTTCTATGTAGTAAGTATACAAAAAGTTTTGAATTGGACCTTTTTTTTTTAATGGTAGTATGATATTTGTAACCCAAAATTGTGTAAATTTGAATCGATTTTGACCAGGATCAAAAGTTAAATCAAAAAGACTTTTTAAAGTATCTAAATAAGTCTGGAAATAATAATAAGGCTGGAAAAGACGTTAAATTGATTGATTGGGGTGTAGGGCATTGCATCGAAAAAAAAGTCGTTTTGGTTTTGTATATTAGAGCCGCATAAGACAATTGAGAAAATTGGGTGACTCCAGGTCGTGTATAAGTAAAATAGTTTATTTTTAACAATAATTATGGTTATATTTAACCGATTTTGTACAATTTTAAAACCAGGCCGCATACTTCTGTCAAATATCATAAAAATGTCCGTGACTAATTATTATCAGTATACTTTTGTCATAAAGATCTTGCTAAAATATTTTGCCTTAAATTATTGGCGGATAGTCTATGGTATGGTAGGTTAACTCATCTCCACGTTTTCACATTAAAAATCAATATTAAAACGTACCTTATACGAATATTTTATTTTTATATAGTTTTTATTTTCAACATACTTTTAATATAATAATAATTTACCATGTAATAAAAATTTGTGAGTTTTCATAAACGATTACATGACCTAGAAAAACCATGGTCTAAGGCTATTAGTAGTACGTGCTATCAGTTTCATAAGATCTTATGTCTTTTTTATGGACAAGTTGTTATGACAGACATTAAAGTTACTTAAGCTACTAAGTGTTACGCCCATTTTGTAGTTATTTATGTGCAACACTTGAGTCGTTTTCAAAAGCCCAAACGCCCACTAGCAAAAAAAAAAGAGATATCTATCATAAGCAAATATATGGCTGAATGTAGAATAAAATAATGAATAATGTACTCATATGACATAGCCGAAAATGTTTATTAGTATAAACTGTAGCCAAAAGAGCACTCAAGTGTCCATTAAAGCAATTCATTGACACACACTTTATAAACACATATAAACCATATGATGGGAAAATCTTGAACTGGCCAAGTACTATTCAAAAATGGCAAAAAAAAAAAAAACAAACAAGTGCACCGTTTACCGTCGGAACATACAGATTTTTATATACCCTGCACCTTGTTGATTTCTTATCTTAAGGCCTAAACGCAGTTCGAAAAATTTCGCGCGGAATGACAAAACTCTTCATATAAAAAAAAAGTCCCAAGTGGGATATCCCAAATGGGATTTTTTTTTATATGAAAAAATATATTTTGTTTAGGAGATATGACTTGTCAAACAAAATTTTTTTTTTATTTTTAATAATAAAAAGCTTATATTTAAAAATAACATTACTACTTATCTAAAAATAACAGTACTCACTTGTCAAACAAAAGTCTAAATATGGGATATCCAATATTCAGTTGTCGATAACTCGATAAGAATTCGGAATTTTGCAATAAAAATTTACGTGGTTACTTTTGGCTAGTAGGCCCTATCACATATGTAAACATAGTCAATATCATAGAGGTCGCTATATCTTATATAAGTATATAGTAATTTGTTTCTTCCAGTTGTTCCACGCTGCATTTAGTTGGCGCAACTTTATTTACCTCTTACCCTTTGCGTATAGAAAATTCAGCAATGTTTGACAAACAAAAAAAGTGGCAAAAAGTCACAGAATCGGCTTATATAAAATGACTTTAGATGCGATGCATTTACACAGAGCTTAAAACAATTGCAGGCAAATAAAACATAAGAAAAACCCCAAACCCAACAACAACTATAACAATAGCAAAACAGCCGCAAAAAGTGGAAACAAAAACAACAACAGCTTAAGTTGTGGCAGGCAAACAAGTTAGCCACGTCACGATCGCACTTTGGCCATTTGACAAAGACTTGCAGTTTACTTGGTTAGTTGGTCAACGGCAACAACTACAACAACAATAACAGTCAACAAGTTGGCCTAACGATTCGAGCCAACGATGGAGCGATCTTAACCGATGAGACCCATCGACACATTGGCGGGACGTTGAAATGGCCAAAAACACGCTTTTCTGCGCCTAGTGCTTAGTTAGCCCAAATCGAATGATCAACAACAACAACAACAACAACTGCAACAATTCAGTTGTTTGCCCGCCAGCAACAAAAACAACTACAGCAACAACAGTGACAATGTCCCGCATGCAATTTTCACGATTGCGCAATTTGGCGTCAGATATACTAAAGTTTTAGAAGCACTGGCAAAGTATTTGAATTGCATTAATTGCTATTTGTTCAAACATTCGATAAGTCCATAAGTCCATTTGACAGTCAGTCGATCGTTCTAAGTCATTGATTGCACCTGTCCACGCATGTCCGAAAAATCTAACCAACTCATGCATCAACGCCAGAGACAACGCCAACGCCAAAAGACATGAAATTGCAATTTATCTCATGGATAACATTTTTTTTTTGTTTTTGGTTACTCAATTCTAGACAAAAAATCAAAATCAAGCAAATTTTTTTTATTTTTTTATTTTGTGAATATGTCAGTAACTAGAACTATGATTTTTTTTTAAACTTTATCTTGATTTATGTGCAGCCAATCGGTGAGGCAAATATTAAGACAATTGTTGTGTGTGAACGTAATTATATATACGCAAGAGGGCGGATTGGCAAGTTGGAAAGGCTTACAATATTTGACAGCCTGTGAGCTTTAACAATTGAGCAAAAGAAAGAAGAAACAGAAAAATTCAAATACCTTAAACCACAACAAGCAGTGCGTTTTGAGCGTGTAAGTTTCAACAAGCAGTGTCTATAGTAGAGATTAGAAATAAGTTTGGTAAGGGTCGCTTTTGCTGCACTTTTGATTCGTTCGATCATGGAATAATTGAATTTCAAACACGAGCAGAAAGATAGTATCAATATATTAGATATTAGGTTGGGAATAAATTAAATGAATGTGAGTCAGATATTTTCAAAAGTATCCTTTTAGATTTTTGCCATATAAAGTGGTTTTTTGTTTGTTTCTGTGAATTCTAATTTTTTCCTGATGTGCATCGCTGCTTAAAAAATGATTAAATATTTAAAAAAAGAATGTATATAAACAACAAATGGAACGACTACAGATACGATATCCCAACTGTACTACACCTAGCAACCCTGCAGTTTGTATCTGATTTTAAGCCCTCTAAAACATAGCTGAAAATTGATATTTTATTGAACACGTCAAGTTGGGTCAACAAAAAAAAAAAAAAATTGGGTGTGTTATAGCAAGAATAAAAAAATTATGAATCAGACGGGGTGGTCGAATATCTTTTCATCTTCTTGGGAAATTTCGTATCTCCAGATTTTGTTATCTATGAGATATAATGTTTCAACGGACAGACGATTGGATGGACGTGGCTCAATCACTAGCCGAGATTATAGTAGGAATTTTGCATTAAGAACTTATAGTTTGGCCTCCCTACTTCCTTCTGCTGTCTAAAGTTCAGTTCTTTAAGCATATTTCATATTATCTCAGCATTTTTGATAGTGTTTTTTGTTTTTAGTAGGTTTGATTTTCTAGCTGTCCCCCATAAACATAGGTTAGGTTAGGTTGAATAGGCTCCTAAATCTAAAACTGAGATCACCCGGAGACCATGTGGTCCATTGTGATGTCTAATTAAGGAAAGGAATAAAAGAAGGGGAAAGGGGTAGAGGAGGATCAAAAACCATTGGCATTTCTAGTCATCTTAGAAGCGCCAAGCAGTCGCAAAGCAGGTGTTGGATGCTTTCTGTCTCCTCATCGTCTCCGCAACTGCGGCAGAAGTCTCTCAGCCATTAGGCCTATGATGCGGTGTCTCGTTACCACTCCTACCACCATCCTTGTCCTGTTTTTGTGAAAACGCAGGAGTTCAGATGTTCGCTTTGGATTGTACCGTGGCCAGAGTGCTCGAGAGATGCGACAACCGGACACTAAGTCCCAGTCTCTTTCCGCCTGAGCTCTGACCGTCTCCCTAATTTGCAATACGACGTACTGTAAGGGTCCTCCCATATCCTTAATTGCTGCCTGACTGTCGACAAGAATTAAAACGTTCCTTGGACTTTCATCCAGGGTGTCAATAAGTCTTACCGCTTGTCAGATTGCATAAATCTCGGTCTGATAAACGCTAATGAGAAATTACAAATAAAGTCAGTTTTTAAACCAAAACCTATCCGGCAGGTTGGAATGCTTTATGCTTTGATGCTCCCCTTCGATCTTATCGGCATGGGTGACCCTACCGGTAGCAGTGCTACCGCCGCCATCGCTCTAAGGATCCCTCACCTACTGAGCAGCCCTCCCACCACGACAAGGTGGCAGTCCCCCATATTTTAAGTCCATATGTCCAGATTGGCCCTATTATGGATTTATAAATTAGTGGTAAGTTTGAATTTTTGTTTAATAGCCAGTTAAGTCGTCGGAATTTGTTTTTCATTTCATTTTGCTTGTTTACAAGATACTTTGGACTTGATGGTATTTTTAGGTTTTGGATGTCTTGCCGATATTCTCTTGGCATATATATGTAGTACTTGTTGTATCTTCGACCCACGACGGTTGTAGTGCGTTTGTTGCCTCTCTTCCACTATTGCTAGTTGTCATTAGAACAGCATCGTCTGCAAATGTAACTAACATTGATCCCTGGATAGTTGGCGTTGGTATGTCTGTTGTATAAATTTGGCATAAGATGGTCCCAGGAACTCTTACTTGAGGCACGGCCACAGCAACAGGCATTATCTGGGAAAATTTGTCGCCATATTTTATATAAATGTAAATAGCTTTTAACAATACAAAAAAGGTTAAGTGGCAATATATTTGCTAGACCTTTGTGTCATACTTTGTCAAAAGCTTTCGCAATGTCTTAGTACACAGCAATGCAATATTTCTTTTTCTCGAAGTCGTCTACTAACTTATTGGCAGCTCGATGAATTTGTGGAATAGTTGAGTATTGGCTACTAAATCCGAATTTGTGGTATTTTTTTTGACTGTATCTTTTTGACAAACAGATTTTTGGTTCGTGGTGTTAAGTCGGACTGACTAAATTGTAACTTGAAAAATTTTTAAACATTTAAAAATCGTTTTTATCTCACTTTTTTTCTAGATATTATCCTTTAAGCTGTAACTTAGTAAATAAAAAGAAAAATATATTATTTCCTGCGTAACCAGCTGATATTTTTTGTTGTTGTTTTTTTCACATAATTGAGTTTTAATTATTAACTCAATGCTCTGGGATATTTTCTTGGAGAGCTTAGCGCCCCATTACGAGTACTTTGAAATTTTGGTCTTCCAAAGTATGTTTTAAATGTATCTATTTGATGAAAAAACGTTAATATTTAAATTGACTTAGTTGGTTATGCCGGTAAACCACTGATGCACCAATATCTATACACTGTCAAATAATAAGTTTTAGACTTTAGAAAAAAAAACCTAATAATTTTTGTTCCACCCTCGTATATACTTATGCATTGGCTAATCTTGTAACGACTGTGCGTCGTCGATGTCGGCTGCCCATTAGATTTGCATGACTTGACAGTTATGGCTTTGACCAAGTGATTTATTTGCCGCATTAACTTGATTTCAGTCGACTCAAATGTCCAACACATTCAATTTTCAGCATTAACTTTAGTTGCATTTCCACTTTAGAAAGGCCTTTGACCATTGTAATCCGACTCACCTTAACAAAACCTTCAGTGCCATTGAAACACATTGCGTATACATAACTTTTCTTTCCGGCAGCTGTATCAATTTTTCAATACCAATTTGACGCAAAGTTATGTGTAAACGTAGGTTATTTCCGGTCAACATTTCCGTTTCCTTTAAATTGTAAAATGAAACCCTGCTAAGAGAAAACGAAACCCAAGAGTAATAATATCTTTGTGGCGATGGGGCTTACATGTTATTGACTTAGCAATACTTACTTACTATCATGTAGAAACTCATCATAATAATAATTCCCTGACTTAACTATTTCGTCAGTCACCCCTAGGTGGAGCATGGGGATCTCTATTAATAACTGTACGAAGAGAACAGGGATCTACAGTTTATAGCCGAATCCGAACGGCAGTGTCTTGAATTAATAGAGATTTTCTTGGACAAATAGCGTCGTTTTACTAGCGATGCCAGTATTAGGCAAATGTACCAGTGCTTCTGCGGCGAATCGATCCGCCGACCATTGCGTTACAAAGCGACTACGCTATCACTATGCTATCGATGACTACCATATCACAAACTCAACATATCCTGTACTTATTCTACGTATTTTATCTGTATTAATGATAAATGATTTAAATGAAATTTTAAATATAAAACTAATGATGCATTTACATTTTCAGAACATTAGGCAGCATTTTTACATTTATGCCACGTTTTTACGATTGCTCTTGTTTTAGTCGGGTATTCTTGCCTTTATGCAAATATGCCCTACAAAGTAAACACGCCATATATTTTGAAAAAATTGAGAAGCAAAGCAGGGGAGAAAACGTAATTTCATAGCGGTAGTGAAAACCTATATGAACATACAATTTATTTTTTTCTTTTAATAAACTTTTGAAAATTTTTTTGATTGACAGCGATCTTTTTTTTTTTTGTAAATAACGAACGTCAACTCATATTTGTTATACAATAGTTAAGAAAGGGGACAACGTCCTACTTGGACTTTTCGAGTTGAATTTTATGTCATTTAAGAGTGCAACTTTTGCAATAGAGTGCAATAAAAACCGACATCGAAGAGCTTTTAAGCCGTCTTTAAAAAATTTCCACAATTTTTATGTTTTTTGGTAAGCATTGTTTTATGAGAGTACAAAAGTTAGAGCTAAACTAATATGAGAGGGGATTCCACGTGCCGGTGATCTAAACAATTCAACGACTTCAAATTCTTCGCAAAAAAGGAGTAACACCGGGCGCTACTTTTTTTCTCCGGTCTTGGTACACTATAGGATGCATATTAGGGTGGCCGCCACTGGTATGGCAAACTTTTAAGCCGACGATATCAATAACATCACCGCCAAAAAGCTTTTTTAAATTTTACCAGCGCTATATGCAGGTAAAAAGGAAACTTTTTAGTCACCGTCTTATAATCGTGAGATGTAGCAAAAATGCCCACCCTAATGCATATGCTAGTCTACCCATATGCAAGTGTATCAATCATAAACACTTTTCCAGATCAGATTTCATTATATATATTCAAGTAATTTCATGTTTTTTTTTTGTATTGATTATGATCCACTGTTAATTGCCAACTTTTGTTAATTAAAACATTTTAAGCAGAATTAAATTCTTGCACGTCTCAATTACGCGAGTGGCTCAGTTATGGTCAAAACGTCAATTCTAAATATTTGACTTGGCACACCATAAATCTCCACATTTTTCAGCTGCAGTTGCAGCAACAAAAGTTTCAACTTTTGGGATGCTATTAACTCGGCTAGCTTGTCAATTAAGTTGGCCAAAATGCCAAGCTGCCAACCCAATTTTGTCGCAGACTCAATTGTCATTTATTTGTTGTTGTTTTTATTTTCTGTTATATTACTAACTGCATTTGGTCACGCTGGCGGCACACGAACTTAGTTGGTCACTTGGTCAAAAGACTTGCCTGGCGCAGCATTTCAGCATCATTACCGCATCGATGATTAGAGTGCCGCCAGCCAAAATAAACCTGCTCCTAGTTGCGTTTGATCCACTTTCGATTGAATGCCAAAACTAGCCCCCGTCCAGTTTGCTTTTAATTTTCACACATTTCATGCGAATTTGTGCATTTATGCGTATGAATTAAGTCAATGACGAAATAGATGACTGCTGAAGTTATAATAACCACCTAAGAGTTGGGGTTTGAGAAGTACTCAACTTTATATACTCTGCTTACAGTTTCAATTTGATTAGGCCAATATATGGTTTCTTTATTTCAACGAAAATGAGAAATATGTATTTTATATTTTATAGCTTAATAAATAATAATTAATAAGTTTATCTTCATAAAAATAGCTTTAACACAAGTTTGCATTGTAAAATTTGCACAAAAACGAATATGTGCGTAATATATACATAGGTAATAAATGTATATTCAGTCTTTGCTAATTTTTTTAAAAGTGTAAGTAACTTTTTTACGCGTAAATAGTATAACAAACTTAACCTGGAGCGCGCATGCAAAAGATTTTCAAAAAATTTACTAGGCCATATACATAAATGTATACAAATATACATATATATATAATGTATATACTGGTAAATGGACCATATGTATGCCAGTATATGAACAGCTTGCTTAATTGAATCTGATCAAAGCGCAGTGGCAACGCATAAGCTTCACCTCAGACAACGACAACGACGTCGACGTCCAAGTTGGCGATTAGGCAGCGTTTTATGAATTACGCAAAAACCACAAAAGCCAGCAGAGCTCCAGACATTACAATTAGCGTTTAAAAACATTTTTAAGATTTTATTATGGTGCTACAATTGGACTTACTTATCGGAAATTGGTAGTTCATGAAATCTAAGGCAGGAAGAACATTCAATTAGTTTTCAAGCAACTGTGTGTTGGTTTTTAATATTTAGTTTTTAATTTTGTTTCAATTTTTTAAGGAAACCCGATACATTTTGTTATCATATAAACAAGATATATGTACAATAAATTGAGCATCCAATTACTAAATTTCGATTGTATCAAAAAATAGGTTATAAA
Organism: Chymomyza costata; assembly: GCA_018150985.1. Taxonomy (NCBI): domain Eukaryota; kingdom Metazoa; phylum Arthropoda; class Insecta; order Diptera; family Drosophilidae; genus Chymomyza; species Chymomyza costata. The sequence goes on along the minus strand of JAECWU010000796.1, from coordinate 169,746 downwards.
TATAACAAAATATCAGCTAACTGAAGAAGAAAGTTGTTCTTATCGATTTGAAATAAAAATTGTTAAAAAACAGTATCGTCAATTGGGAATTGACATATAAAAAAATAACTAAAAAATTGATATTTAATATTTTTTATATGAAAAAATATATGAAAAGTTTTTTTAAAAGGTATCCATAGAGATCTTCGATTAAACAAAATTTTTTTTTCAATTAAGGCATGGCGCGTATCATACCGGAATGTTGGATTGTAGCGCTCACTTATAAATCAAAGAAGATATTGATACTAAGGTGCTGTACTCAAATTACGTGGCCCACTTTTTAGAAGTTTTGATTGCTTGGGTTTTCTCGGGATTAACAAGGATTTTCCATTTAGCGAAATAGGACACAATGGAATTTAAAGCTTCCTGAAGTTTATTAGTTATATTAGCTGATAAAGTTCCAAAACAGAGTATAGCAGTGTCATCAGCAAAAATTGACGTTGTGCCGCCACAGAATTGGGGACAGACAAGAGCCTTGAGGTTAACCTGCTTCGATGTTAATCTTTTGCGAGTGAGCTCTGGGGGAATTTTCAGGGTATACATTTTGAACAATAGACCATTGTGCCAGACTGAGAGAACCATTCCTGAAGACTTAGAATTTGAAAAGTTTGCTTTAACCAAGTTTTTTATTCTAGTCAAAGCAGGAAGTGTGCAATGCTCACGGTGAAAGCCGAATTGCTGCGGAGGAAATATATTGTTATCTTCAACAAATTAAGAATGCTTACTTTTAATAACTTTTGCCAATACTTTACTGACTGAAGAGAGCAAGCTGATAGGACGATAAGAAGAAGGCAGTTCGGCAGGTTTGTTGGCTTTCTTTATAGGTATGACTTTGGTAGATTACCAAAGCTGAGGAAAATAACTAAGACGAAGGCACTCATTTATAATTTTAGTAAGAAAATGTATTCCTCTTTGAGGAAGTGCCTTAAGTCAAATGTTTTCAATGTTGTCCAGGCCCGGAGATTTATTTGACTTTAGATTTTTAAGGATTGAGGCTACTTCAACGCTATTGATATAGTAGTTATCTGCTGGAATGGGCAATATTTGATCCAGTAACGAAAAGTAATTATTTACTTCGTTAATAATTCGTTAATAATTCGTTAATGATTCGAAAAAGAGTGATTTAGACTGAAAGCTTCAGCTTTTTCTTCAGGTGTAAAAATGTGAGTTGTATTGTCTAAAAGTGTATGTATATCTATCTGTTCTTTTCTTTTTATGATTCTCGTAAGTTTCCAAAACGGAGACGAACCTTTATCAAACGAAGCTAACAGATTATTCGTAGTTGGAAAATCATTTTGGAAATAATAAGGCTCGGCCACTTAAAGAGGACGTGGTTAGAAGGATCTAAGCCAGCTTCGGCGAATAATATTTCTACATTTAATTAGATTTAAAGTGCAAGGAGGAATTACTAATAAATATTTACTAAGCGACGCACGCCAACAGCTGATAACGAATTGGCAATCGATAAAAAAATATGAATCGATTGCATAAAACGAAAGATCTGTCAGTTGTCTTTAATACTTTTCGCACTTGATTTTATATATCAACATTAATTGAAAAAATTTGAAAATGTGGTCTATTTTAAACGTGGAGTTAAAGTATCTGTGCAAATTGCTTTTTGTTTCGTAACTTTGTGGGTATAGCACCAAATCCCAGCTCGCAGCATCAAGTGTTTACGCTGTGCCAGCTTAATAGTCCTCCTCTTCCTGACTTTGCGTTTTGGCATCCTCGTAACCCTCTTCACTGCTGCCCTCGTACTCTTCATGATCATACTCATCGTTGTTGCCACTACCCTCGCCTCCTCCCTCATCATAGTCCTCATGCACTTCATAACGGGGCTTGTTCTTTTTCTTTTTGTTTTTGTCATCGTTGTTTTGCTCAACATCATCCACTTCATTACTCTCATCATGCTCTACCTGCTGCTCCACAGCGGCAACACCAGCTGCAACGTCACCATGTCCATGCAACGTAGTCACACCATTCGTTATAACTTGAGCCTGAAAGCCGTTCACATCATCGGCCGTATATTTGACCACACGCAAGCTGCCATCAGGATCGACTACGCTGCGTGTGTGTTGGTTTTGGTGTGTGAATGAATGAATGAATGAGTGTTGACACTAATTAATGCATTGACATTTCCAAGCAAGTTGCATGCTGTCTCACTTACCTGTAAACACCGCGCACCTCATCCCCGTGCCGCGTCTCCTTGCGATTCTGCAGCACGCGTGTCTTGCCATCTTCAACGCCATAGGCAAAGCTATATTCGGGTTGTGCCACATAGTCGGCGCGTGAGCCGCCGCCAAAGGCATTTGGCACGCTCACCTCATGCTCTGGCCCCACCACTGGACCCTCAAAGCGTGCATAGGAATAGCCAACAGCCTCACCATGAGCTAAGCTGGCCAAAAGCACTAAAAGCCATGAGCAAGTTGAAGCCGCTGATGATGCAGTAGCTGAAGATGTTGCCAATGCTTTGGCGCGTGCTGTTGTTGTTTCATTTTTTGACGTAACACGGAAGCACTCCAAAGATTTTGTTGGATCTCCAGCTGCGCCGTCGATTATGCGTAGCTGCCGCTTCTTCATGGCTGTATTTTTGAAATTTATTAATTGGTTTCCTCGTCAGCATTAGCCATAAGTCAGTCAATAAAATCAGAGGCTTAACAATTTTACAGCTTGGACATTAATCCTGCGCCTAATCGAAACAATGAACGAATTTTTACTAAGCGTGAAATATGTCACTTTTAGTGTATTTATAGCATTTTTCATTGGCTTTGAGGAAATGCATCGAAACGAACCACAATCATTTTGCACATTTCCGCGAATTATGCGCTTCAACGCAACCATCATTCAAGTGGAACTGCCGAAAACCATAAAGATCTGCATATAAACACAAAAGATAAAAATACATACACTTGGAAGCAAAAGTCTGCGTACAGTGCACATAAATTTTTTAAATGCAACTTTAACTTAAAATCTTGTAATTTGTAGACAATTGGGGTGTTCACGCTTGCTGCTGAGTTGAAGAGTTGAAAAGTTGTGGATTTTTGCAACAATCAAATTTTAACTCGCACCTCAACTTCAAGTTTCTAGCTGTTAAGTCGATTTGAAAGTGTTGCAAACTTTTTTAAAACTTTTATATTTGTGATGAAAAAAGCGGAAAAAATCGAGCTATCGGACTTTTAATAAATTTAACTCGATTAAACAAGTCAGTATTTTGCATTTTGTTTTTAAATTTACAAAATCCAGCAATAATTACTTTTAAGTTGCTGAGTTAACAGCAATACGGCGTAGGCAAAATCTTGAAAGAAGAATCACAACTAAACTCATGATCTTATAAAAAGGGCGTTCACGATTTAGCCAGTTGAGCTTTTGGGCAAAATTTTAATTTGAGTACGGTATATGTATATGATTATTTTATAAGGAATTCCATTATCTACTATAGGGTCATCAATCTTGACGTTTTTATACCCTGTACCGTATGGTACAAAGGGTATAATGTGTTTGGGCAAGCCGAAAATGTATGTAACGTACAGAGAGACCCCCCAAAGTTACCTAAAGTATGATCAGAGTGACTAGAAAAGTCGATATACCCATGTCCGTCTGACCGTCTGTCCGTATGAACGTCTAGATCTCAGAGATGGTAAGAGCTAGAGCAACCAAACTTTCAGATCAGATCCCTTATTAATCCATAGGAGACAAGTTTATTTTATTTTTTTGATATCGGGATTACATAATATAGCTCCCATAGGAGTGTTTCAGAGGACCTCGAAAAAAACCAAAAGTCTTAGATGGGTAATTCGTTTGTTTATGAAGATATCATAACCAAATTTGGCAATCGGAATTTTTTTAGAGACCCCCAGCACTGAACTAAATTTAATCAAAATCGGTTGACTATATTATATAGCTCCCATAGGATCGATTGGTCGAAAAAATGTTTTTTGTACAAAATTCATTGTGTTCCGTTTCTTTGTGAAGATATTGTAACCAAATTTGGCATTAAGAAGTTTTTTAGAGTTCCCAAGCACTGTAGCAAATTTGATCAATATCGGTTGACTATATCATATAGCTCCCATTGGACCAATCGGTCAAAAAAACGTGTTTTGTACAAAATTCGTTGTGTTCCGTTTGTTTGGGAAGATATTGTAACCAAATTTGGCATTAAGAACTTTTTTAGAGTTCCCAAGCACTGTACCAAATTTGATCAAAATCGGTTGACTATATCATATAGCTCCCATAGGCCCAATCGGTCAAAAAAACGTTTTTTGTACAAAATTCGTTGTGTTTCGTTTGTTTCTGAATTTATCGTTACCAAATTTGGCACACGGAATTTTTTAGTTCCCAAGCTCTGTACCAAATGTGATCAAAATCGGTTGACTATATCATATAGTCTCCATAGGACCGATATGTCAAAAAAATTGTATGGTGCAAAATTCGACTGATTTCTGTTTGTTTATGAAAATATCGTAGCCAAATTTTCCGAATAAAATATCTCTTGGAGGTCTTAGCAATATGTCGGACTTAATTGCAATGTGGTGGTACAGGGTATCCCAAAGTCGTCTGCGCCCGACTTTAACGTACGCCATCTTTTTCAATAGGGTTTTTTTAACGCGTGAGTACTGTCAAGTCAGCCTGGAGTTTGATATCAACCCGGAGATTAAGCGAAGGATCACACTTGCCAATAGGTGTTACTTTGGGCTCAGTAAGCAAATGTGTAGCAGAGCCCTCTCTCGACAGACAAAACTTACACTCTACAAGACACCCATCTTATCCGTGCTTCTTTACGGCGCAGAAGCTTGGGTTGTGTCGCAGACGGATGCAGCAGCGCTTGGAGTATTCGAGAGAAAAATCCTTCGCAAAATCTTCGGTCCCGTCCGTATTGGGAGCGACTATCGCATAATAATGAACCAGGAATTGTTTGAACTCTACGGCGACATCGAAGGACCAAGTGGAGGAGAACCTGTCTACACTTGGTGTAATAATTTGGAGAAGACGCGCTAGAAGCAGAGGCTCCTGGCGAGAGCTCTTCAAGGCCGGCTGTAACCCGGTAACGGGTTGTGAAGGCCACCTAAGTAAGTAAGTAAGTAAGTACTGGTGTTTTTTATTCAGTTTTCATTGCCATTTCATCACGGAATGTCTGCGTCCCATTGTCGAAAAATTTCAATCGGAATTTTTCGCGACTATTTTTTTTATAAGAAGTTTTTAATTTTTTTGCGTGCTGCGTATAGGCCTTAACAAACAAAATAATTATTATCCAAAAATGTTCTCTCTTTAAAGAGTTCTCGAGTGTTTAAAAAATATGTTTCTTAGTGTCATGCGTGTATTACATGGACTTGTTATGATACAAAAGAATATGTATAGTGTGATTGTGACCTCTACTGGATGAATAAATAAACAAAGTTCCGGTTTTTGGAACTGTTTGGAACGCATCACAGTGGTGCTTATGAATTTCCTAGCGCCGCAGAATGTCTACATTTTTTTGTATAGTAAAAGAGAACAACAAATTTTTAAAGTTTTTTTTTTAATTTTTTTTAATTTTTTTTAAATTATTTTCAACTTTTTTTTAATTTTTTCAAAGTGTTTTTTATGGGTATTTTTTTTTTTTATTTAAACAAAATTTTGTTAAATTTTTTATTTTTTTTAATTTTTTTTTGTGAAATGACCATTTATGGGTAATTTACATTTAATTAACAAAAATTTAATAAATGTTTCATATTTCTGGTGACAGTATTATAAGCATCATTTTTTCAGAACCGTGACTTACACTTTGATGTTGTTAAAAAGTCCGACAATATTAACAAACCGTGAAACAAATCTTTCATAGCCGGACGATCAGTTTAAGCTAGTAAATATAACTAAGCACAAGTCACAAACATATATTTTTTTTGTAAAATACATACCTTTAACTTTTTGTTCAAATCAAAAGATTAGACGATATACAAGTACTTAAATTTTTTTTTGTCCTCTATCTCCTCTTAGATAGTTAAAACTTACAAAAATTCTTTGCACTGTACGCAGACTTATGCTTCCAAGTGTATGAATTTAGTCATATAAACGGTGGTATATAGAGAGTAAAAAATAAAATTGTATATAGCTGAGGAAATAATGCGGTCAGGCGGCAGCGTCAAGTTGCACATTTAGCTTAAAACTAAAGAAAGACACGACGCAAGAAAAGACTGAAGACAAATCCAATATTGATTTAGTCGGGAATGATTCAGCACTTTCAAGAGCGGCTTTGGAATACGCATGCGTACCTAATGGGATGATTCAGCCAGTTTAAATAGATCTCTCTACTACAAAAAAATTGCGTAAAATTAAATTAGAGCCCAAAAAAGTTTTTTCGAGCGAGAGGTCCTATAGGGACTATACCAAATAGTCAAACGATTTTAATTAAATATGGTATAGTGCTTGGGAACAGTTAGCAGTTTCTAAGATTTAAATACACAGCTCCTGTAAGTCTTTTGTAACCTAACCTAGCCAGCAGAGGAGTGGTGCAACATATCATTAGTAAGTAGCATTAGCCCGATTCACCCGAATAATCTGCAATCGAAAAAACTAAAAAACTTATTAAATCATCTAATCATCCGTTTTTTATTTTTGCTTTTTAGATAATGTGAAGCTTAAGGCTACTAACTTAATGGTTATCCAACGATTTCTGCAACCTGACCACATAACCAACTACTGCCAATAAATAACAACCCACACACTTGCCACGCCCATACACAAATGTGCTCAACTTTAAACTTCAAAAGCACATTAAGTGCGTTCAAGAGGCAAGTTGCGCCTCCCGCTTCCCACCACAGTGCCATTGATTGCCTTGGGACAAAAAAATCAAAAACTGCAGATAGCCATGATAAGGCAGCCGCAGCTGCATTTTGTGCAGCTTTGACCTTTTTTTCGAGGGTCTAACAAAGTCGCCAGTTAAAATATAAAAATAAAACAAAAATAAAAATATGGCTATTTTTTCGACTACTTCTAATTTATAAGCAACGCGCGTGGTAAGTTTTGTTGTTGTTAGTGTTGCTGTTGTTGTCTACTTTTGGCATGAAAAATGCATATATCATTGGCCCCTGGTACTTGACGGCAGTTTGTTTGGGCTTTATGCTCATACAGTAGCCAGCCAGTCAGGCAGCTACATAGCCAGATAGCCAAATGGCCAGCTAGCCTCGAGTGGACCATTTGCACAGCACCCAGCCGGCTCATCGTGGGAAAACTTATTGCTAGTGGCGCTTAACTATCCATTACATTAATAAAAATAAAAATTATAGTAATCAAAAGAATCGCAAGTGACAGAAAATGGTTTATGATTTGGATACTCTCTTTGTATAAGTGCAAAACTTTGTCTGACCCTCCATGTTATAGCCTATTGACTGTGGAGCACATCTGACATCTTATGTCAAAGATGTTGCATATGAATTTGCCGTTCCGACAATTTCAACAGCTTATTGGGTCCCGATGAGAATTTACTCGATAATTTTTCTGTGCATCTCAGATTTATTGCTATTCCCTGCAAAAACAAAAACAAAGTCAATGATGTCATAAAAAGATTGATATTTAAATATTAAAAAGCATTTTTAATTAATATTCACAATTTGCTTATTTCATCTGTTAGCCTCTCAATATGGCAGCAAGATGTTAGTTGTTGTCAATTTCGTTTAATTTTTTGTGTTATAAAAATAAACAAAAAAAAAAAATACAATGTTAATATTTTTTTTATTTACCTACAAAATAAATCAATTATATTCATCATATAAACAAGAAGTATGTATTCTATTAAATATTATAAAAAGTTATTAAAACTTTTGACATCTTTTGACAAAACAAAAAAAAAATTTGTTCAAACATTTGTTTCAAAATACATTAAAAAATTGTTGTTTTATTTTGTTTTTTTAAAATTGTTCCAAAAAATCGATTTGATCCATATTCATACCATATAAAGAACGTAAAAAACATATTTAAGGAGCAAACTTAAAAAAAATATACAAAAATTTCATATTAAAGTTAAAGAACTGAAATTTTTTAAACGTATACATTTCGAAGTGAACAAAATATCCTAAATAAAATTAATTACAGATATAGGCCTCTACGCAGACACGAAAACAGCCACCTAGCAAAAAGACAGACTTATTTTGGTCACAAAAGGAACAGTGTGTCTCTAGTAACAAATTGTGCATTTTATTGGAATTATTATCGATAATCAGCTGCTTTTTGTTTACAAATAGCTAATTTTTAAAAGGCGCGAAATAAAACATAAAAGCATAAATAATTGTCAACTTATGCTATTGTGTGTAAACAATGCAATAATAATAACATGCATTGCAATTGAGTTGTTGGATGAGGAAAAAAAGCAACGAAAGGAAGCAATACACAGGAAAAGGCGGAATGTTTGGGTGAACCCATATTTAATGCGCAGAGCTGAGTGTGGACGAATTGCATAGACGTATTTTAACACACATTTTTGTTACAATGAATTATTTTATTATTAAAGCTATTTTCTCATCCTTTCCCAACGATCCGCAACGATTTTGTCGACCAGCCATAAATTTCGCGTACAAATTAACTATCTGCACATAAGTTTTGTTTGTGGCGCCAAAACCGAACAGCTGTTTTTGCTGAGTGCGCCATCTATGGTTTGCTACTGGCAGTAAAAAAACAAAAAAACGAGCAACACTGGTCTAAATACTACCTGCAAGAACAGTTTGTGACCAAACGTTTGTGAGCGTTTTTTTTATACGAAGTTTTGTTTATTTTGCGTGTCTGCGTAGGGGCCTTATGAATGAAAAATAAAATAAAATATGTACTGAAATTTTAAGCATCATTTTACCACATAGCCAAAAAGTTGATTGAAATATGATCATTTGTCTATTGCAGAACTCACAAGCATTTCTGGCTCAATCGAACTCAAAAAATTATGTACAAATATAACGTACGGAGAAACAATTATCATTTGTACACTTTATAATGTACTCTATAAAATATATACCAGATTAAAAAGGACTTTAAATTAAATCGAGTTAGTCATTATATAGTATCTATTTGGGGGCTCCAGATCATGTTGTTATTTACAGGTCTTGGTACAAATCTAATGAGTAAAACAAACCCTTGAATCAAAGGTTTATTTTTTTAGTCCCCCTAAGCCTAAAAAGTTCTACAAAATTCAATATTTAAGCTATTGTAGAATCAACAAATTTGGTATAAAGCCTACGTATGAATGTCAAATGTTTTATGGAAAAATGAAAATGGTTACGGATTGTCCCACATCCGACTTTTTACTTGTGTTTTACAAAAAATGTTCGCCGGATAGTGGAGATTTTGCTGGATCAAAATCAATTTGTTTTAAGGCAAATGAAAGTTCGGCTTGCGTTTGTTGCCCTTTGTGTGGCACGCAGTTGCGCACCAAATGTATCTTTACATTATGAATTACGCATTGCGTTATGTTGCAATGCAAATCGTTGTTGTTGCCGTTTATGTTGTTGTTTTTGTTGTTGCTGTTGTGTCTATGGTTGTTGTTTTTTGGCATGCCTGACAACTTGGACAAGCAGAAAGCAGACCAATCAAAGTCTATTAAAAGCAAAACTAAGTCATTCGTCTGGCTAAAGACCAAAATACATGCGCATGCAGCATGCCACAAAATCATGTTGCTGACCAAAATGCGAACAACTGCAGGCAACCCTAAAACTCTAAGCAGTTGAACAACACTGGCAAGGGGATTTGCAGGAGTAAGAGCGAGGGAGGGCTACCAGCAAGTTGGTGAGCACTTAGAGATTTCTTTCTTAGATAAATGGCATATATGTTTGTACGTTTCTACTGCGATTATGTAATAGCTGCATGTATGTGTGTAAGTGTGTGTGGCTTGATAATCGCACACACGCCGGCTGCTTTCATCGACGTCTACGTCTACGTCGTCGTCTGCGTCAACGCTAACGTCGTCATAGACATCGCTGTACATTAGCCGCAATCTACACTTGTCAGCTTCAGATATCTAATACGAGGGCAGTTTGATAAGTTAGCGACTTTTTTAGTTTAGCGCATGTGTATATTTATGGTGGTTAAAAATCATACAAACAAACAAGTAAAAAGCGCAGTAAGCAAAAGCGCACGAGAGAGCAAAAACCGCAATCAAGCAAAAACGAGTGAGAGATTTCACACACTTGGACCGTGCATGAGCCGACTGCGCTGCGGCAGATTTTGGTGCAATAGCCTCGCGAGTTATGTAAATTGAGAGACTGCCCACCACTGATATATACATATGTATATATATGCGTAATAGTAGTAAAAAAATTGTATTTTGTAGGCTCATTAGCCAAGAAAAGGTTTGGTACATATTATTGGGACTCTGATCCATCGATATTAGTGATTAAAAACTGATTTACTGATCTTCTTTGCTATCGACGATATATGCATCCATAACCATGAAAAACGAGCACCTTGAGAAATCCCATTATTATAGAGATGCCTCGGTGTATCGAGCTTAAGGAACTGTATGTTAAGCATCTTATATCCAAACAGTTACTGACATATTAAACTGCCCTCGCACGTGCAGTTCACATTCGTGCGCTCTGGTTTAACTTGCTTTTTGGTTTTATTTTCATTTGCGCGTTGCTTGGTCAGCTTCACTCACTGGAGATTGCAACAGACCCGGACTGCCATATAAACTCACGTAATGAGCACAAAAATGAAATTGTGTTTAAGTAAAAGTAACTCAATCAGATGCTAAATTAGTTTTTCAATTAGTTACACCATACATTGGAAAAGAGTTTTCTAAAAAAAAAATAATCTTTCGATATGGAAACCAAAATTCACAAAGGGTTTTCAGAGATTTTGGTATTAAGTTTATGCGTAGTTTTGACAAGATTAAATAGAGAAAATAAGAATAGCTTTCCGACTCCCAGATCACAGCAGTGTTTTTCAGGCAGAGGTTACTGCAATCCAGGAGGCTCTGATAATAATAAGAAACCTACGGGTACGGAATAAGACCATCTGTATTTACTCTGACAGCCAGGCGGCTATTAAATCCCTAGCTTCATTTGCATCGAGCATGAAGTCAGTGAATAACTGCCGCTTGTCTCTTGAAGAGATGGCTGAGCAGTTTTCAATCCACCTTATATGGGTCCCAGGACATAGGGATATCGAGGGCAACTGTATTTCGGATGAACTGGCTAGACAAGGAACTACCAGCATCCTCCTTCAGGACAAGGAGGGAATGGGTATACCAATGGCCAGCTGCAAACTTTGCTGTCCGAACAGAGCCCAGTGCTCGACTGTCATTCGTGTTATTACGGGACATTGGCTGGTGGGGATACTTGCATCCAGACTAAATGCTCCCCACCATGATTTCTGTAGCAGCTGTGGCGATGAGGAGGAGCTAGAAACAGTTGAACACCTTTTCTGCCACTGCCCTGGTCTGTTTAGGACAAGAATTCGTTTTCTAAAGTCATACTTCCTTGATGATTTATCTCAGCTCTCCGACAGAGTCCAAAATGCCTTTTAAGGTTCATCCAGGCCGCCGGATGGCGGACTCATCTGGTATAGGGTAGCTCTTGAGTGGGGAAGAGCGGTGAATGGTCCACCGTAGCGGTATCACAACAAGCCTTTTCTGGCGTATGTGAGTTGGGACGTTGAACCAAACTGCCGCCCTAACCTAACCTAAATAGTGAAAACAAAAATCTTATAAACCATTTGGCGGATTATACTTAGAATATTTATTTATTTATAGAATTATCAACTAGAAGTTAATTCTAAGCTATAAAAGGTTCTTAGCCAGAGCAAAGTAGGCCTTCAGGCTACTTAGAATAATTAAAATACCTATTCTTTACAATTTTCAGCTGACGTGAACGTACTATGAAACATACAAGGTTGGAAGTCCCTTTTTTAATTTGCTTTACGTTTCAACTTTCAAAATTCATTCATATATTTGGATTTTGCTGATAAACTTGTTTTTACTAGACATACTCCACAAAAGGACTTCATATTTTGAGTTGCCTGTTAAAGTTATTGATGGATTTAAAAAAGTCAGGTCTATGTTAAGTTTCAGGTTTTATTTAGTTTGTAAAGATTTGCTGTTAAGGCATAACACACTGTAGAGCGGTTCAGTTCACAAACTAGAAACACGCATCCATAAAAACGTCCGTCCGTATCAATATTTCTAGTCGTTCCGAGTTTTGATCAGTTCCCAAAAAAAGCCCACTTTTGCAAAAAAGGGGTTTGTTGAAATTAAGCAAATTATTTGCTTATATCGAACTTCTTCTTATTTCCTGTTACTCCTTAAGGAGTATAAGGCCATATGGTTTTCGTTATATTATTATTTCTTAAACAAGGGGCTTGCACCTCCAAATACGTCGTTCATGCTGCCGAAGCAGGTGGATTAGCCGCAGGAAAACGGGTACCACTTGGAAATTGAATATTCCTCGGGCTTACTCTCATGTTTTTATAGAAATATGTGAAGGAGCAGGGTTCTGACAGTTAGTTATAAGCTCAAAGTCAGTCCTGTTAACTCTGCTCTTAGTGAAAGGTCACTTTCAAATAGGCCGCCCCTAACCTGGAGGACAGACACCTTTTACAGCCGCTCACTCTGAGTACAGACGCTTCGTTGTGAATCGCTCTTCGCTTCACTGCTCCTCTTAGGGTGGCCCTACCAGTAGCTATGCTACCGACGGCATTGCTCTTAGAGTCATTGCAACAACTGAGCCCCCTCACCACGTCAAGGTGACGATCCCCGAGGGGATTTATATTAAACAGATTCTGTTCAAACTATTAACTCTGCGCATATTAAAACTCAAATAAAATATCAAGTTGGATTACGGGTGCACTCGTTTCATTATTAAGCTCAAATATAACTAATTTGATGGCTAAATGCGAAAACCGCGTCAGAGTTAGCCGACCTACAATACTAGTGTTGGTAAATGTAAGAAAATTAAAAATGGGGGAGTACCGTATTTTGAAAGCATTATTTTTCGGCGTTATTACATTGATTCGTTTGTTTTTGGCCGGCCTTGGTGATTTTTGCAATAAAAGCGCTCGTAGAAGAAAAAGTTATGAGTAGGTTTGTTTTAAAATATTAAAATTTTGTTATTATAGTGGTCGTTGAAATGTAATATGTTAAGGTGACCTAATACTAGTAATACATTGTTTTTATAAACAAATCAATACAATAAAATTACAACATTTACATATAAGATAGTCTATACTTTTAAATGCAAATCGTAAATATTTGATTTATTTTGACCAATGAGAATAAAAGTCTTATGTGTGCACAAAGCGTCACAGACACAGTTGCAGGCACAGGCAAGTGGAACCCCTTTAAGCTGCGTTTTACTTAACTGATGATTGGCAATTAAAATTGCATTTACTGCATAAATTATGGCTAGACTCGATTTATTTATTGACCCATATTTGAGGCAAGCAATTGGAGCCGGTTGTCGCATATGTTGGTCAGTTGGTGGTGCGTCGATGTTGAAGTTGGCATCGAGATCGAGGCAGTTGCCACAAATGGCTACCGGTTCGTTTTGATTTATTTAAGTTGCAGCATTTGGTTTATGCTCTATTTCGCATATTTGTTGGCTAGTCTTTTATCTGTTGTTTGTACTATAGAAGCTGGCAGCAAGTTCGTTGCCTAAGTCTTTCGTTTTGCAAACAAACATTTTTGTGTGCGCTTTGTGCTTTGTGCCTTGTGACTTTGTTTTTTTTTTTTTCAACAAATTAGTCAAATCGTAAAGTCTAGATTATATAATAATCTAGTTATACATATAGTGTATATAATAAAATGCCCAACAAGTGGGCGTTGCATGTTTGCCTTTCACTTAGTCGGCTTAAAAGAGTTTCTATGTGACTGTGTGTTTGTGTGTATGTAAGACCAGCTGGCAAAGTTTGTTGCATGCCACAGCGCACAGGATATATATCAAAATGCACGATTATACAATGCCTTGATGCCGTAGTATACCGTATATAAACACTCGTCTATATGTATAACAAATTTTTCTCATGTAATTAGCTGACCGACTTAAATGCTGGCAAACAACTGCAAACAATGTTGCTTTTTTAATTTCTGTATTAGTTCTTTTTTTGTTGTTTGTTTGTTTGTTTTGTTGATTTTTTTGCTTTTTGTCCATAGTAATTGAGACATTATTCAATTTGTGACAATCGCGAGAAAATGCTACGGTCCAGAAATCGCAACTTAAAGTAAAACTAAAACAAAAGTAAAACCCCACAGACAGCAGCCAGCGCAATTAACGACATTTTGCCGATTTCCCAAAGCGATGTTCTAATTTTGGCCAAAATAGTTACATACTAGCTTGGCCAACACCAAGAGCAACACCAACAACTGCCAAACCATTGCCGCAACAAGACGCTGTGTACATTTAATGAGCACCAAAATCGTAAATTTAATTTATATCGTTTTTTGAACTTTTTGTCAGACGACAAATTTCGTAATTTTTTTCTTCTTGTTTGAAAAATGCAACTGCTCTTAGCCAGCTTTGTATTGCACTCGTGTAAACTATGCCACCGTGGGCTACAAGCCAGCCAAATGGCCAATGAGACCAGAAAAATTCAGCTCAGACCCTGGGCCGGTTGCATGTCAAAAGCGCATAAAGCGGCGCTTGGCCAAAAGAATCGAATGACACGCGGCTTATGGCTTAAACCAACGATGGTGGGCATAAAATTTATAGTCAAATATTATCTATATATACCATACGTTATGTTATGGACTTTAATTGGCAGCTCGACACTTTGCCAGGACTCAAAATGATTCTCGTTTAAATAATACTCTTTAGCGGAGGTACTGTTTGGGTTTATGAAGCAGTTTCGTAGAGAAATTTCATATTTTTATTTACACTATTGTGAAAATCTGGCAACAGCTAGTTTTTAAATTTACACTGGATTCGGTCAAGCCGTATAAATGGTGTTTAAAGTTAAACAAATCTGAAGAGACCAGGGAATACATTGATACATATTTTTAATGAAATATTTTAAAGCTCACTTTCTAAAATAAATATTTTCAAAGCTACAATCTAAAAAAACAATAAGTTCTCGCTGTTTTTTTGATGAAAATGTAACTTTATTATAAAAAAATGGTTATCAATGACTCATTCAAAGTATTGCCGATCGCTAGCTACAACTTTTTCCCATCTTTCGGCAGAGTTCGAATACCTTGACGGTAGAAGTGTTCGTCTTTTGAGACTATCCACGAATCAAGCCATTTTCCGATATCTTCATATGAATGGAACTGCTGATTAGCCAGACCATGTGCCATCGAGCGGAACAAGTAAAAATCGGACGGCGCAATATCTGGGGAATATGGCGGGTGGGTTAGGACTTCCCATTTGAGCGTTCCCAAGTAGGTTTTAACAGGATTGGCAATGTGAGGCCGAGCGTTGTCATGCAGTAAAATCACTTTTTCGTGCCTCTGCTCGTATTGTGGCCGTTTTTCTCGCAGTGCTCGGCTCAATCGCATCAATTGAGTTCGATACCGTTCCCCAGTGATGGTTTCGCCTTGTTTCAACAGCTCATAATAAACAACACCGACCTGGTCCCACCAAATGCACAGCATAACCTTCGCAGCGTGAATATTCGGCCGAGCCAGTAACGTGGAAGCATGACCGGGTTGTCCCCAAGATTTTTTCCTCTTTGGGTTGCTGTAATGAATCCATTTTTCATCACCCGTCACGATGCGATGAAGAAAACTCTTCCTTCTTTGTCGCTGGAGCAGTTGTTCACAGGCGAAAAAACGACGCTCAACGTCCTTTGGTTTCAAATCATAAGGAACCCAAGTTCCTTGCTTTTGAATCATTCCCAACGCATGCAATCGCTTGGAAATGGCTTGGCGGGTAACTCCTAATGCTGAAGCAAGCTCTTCTTGCGTTTGGCACGAATCCTCATCGAGCAATGCCTCCAATTCAGCGTCTTCGAAGGTTTTGGGTCTTCCTTTACGTGGACGGTCGTCAACATCGAAATCACCGTCTTTGAAGCGACGGAACTAATCACGGCACGTTGTTTCGCTTGGAGCAGCATCTCCGTACACTTTTTGGAGCCCTCGATGCGCTTCAGCTGCCGTTTTTTTCGAACAGAACAAGAAAATCAACACTTCCCGCAAATGATGATTTTTTGGCACAAAACTAGACATTTTCACACAACCACAAGTAAATAATGCAAAAAGAAATTCACTAATGTGTCATAGCAGTTTGCTTACCATATGCCTAAGCTTCTTTTATGAAGTTTTGGGTATGTCAAAATCGACCAGAACTTTCTGCTAAAGCCAGCTAAAGCCAGCAGAACTTAGTTGCGCGCATACATTTAATTGGTTCAGACCAGGAACTCCCAAGTAGTGGCCTTGTGATTTGCCAATCGTTATGGCGAATGCAGGACGAATCAGAAACTGAATTCGCTTTAACTCAAATGGCATATCGATAGAGATCCTGGAAATTCTCAGAATGAGTACTTCCTCACTTTTGAATCTTTCTTTAAGGATCTTTGCGTAAATCACATTACTATTCTGCGGACAAAACCAAATTATTAAGGAGCTATCAGAACAAGGTCACGTAGAATCAAATATTCACAACAGAGCTATATTAAAGAAAATGACAATTACAAAGATAACTACTCAAAAAATCATATTATTAAGAAAAGAAACAAGATAATGACAAAATAAAACATTTAAACTGCGTAATGGGAGAAAATTAAAAACTTTATATTGACAACAAAAAGTCTAAATACAAAAAACTATAATACTGAAATGGACATACGGTATTAAAGTATGGGACACAGTTAGTCAAACATATCTTAAAATTTTTCATGTTACTCAATCTAAAATTTTAACAAAAATTACAAAAGCAGACATATTGCATCCACTGTGACTAAGCATTATTTTGTCAGCAGAAACTGAAACATACAGTCCGACTTAAAGACCATCCAAAATCAATTAATTAACTAACTACCGAGACAAAGAAAGCGACTGAAGCGAATAAAAATTTATATAATAGACAATGATCTGCGTATATGATTAAGTCCCAATTCTATTTAATAAAATCAGATTGTTTAAAAAAATAACAAATTGTAAGAAACATCGCGGAATTAAAAAAAAGTAATATATTTTTAATTTTGGTTTTTTAAGATTTAAGATTTACACACATTTCTGGTATAATTTGTTTTAAAAACCAGAAGTTTTAGATAAATAATTCGTTTCTTTATAAAGATATCGTTAACAAATTTGACATTCGAAAGTTTTTTAGAGTTCTCAAGCTCTGTACCAAATTTGATCAAAATCCGTTGACTATATCATATAGCATAGGATCGATCGGTCGAAAAAACGTGTTTGGAGCAAAATCCGGTATATTTTGTACTTTTTACAAAAAGTCCCGTTATTTTCACAATTTTTCTCCTATTTCGATAAACAACCACTCATTTTCTTCGTAATCGATTGAACTTTACTCAAAAAGAAGTGTATCGAACATTTTTTAAAATGTTTAAGTTTACGTTCGACATATAATTTTATTATGGTTTTTAAGTACACTTTTTTTTTAATCTCGAAAAATTGTTTTTTCGAAATATCACGAAATCGGTTCGATGAATAAATCTTTGGAATTCATTTTCGGTTTTAATATTTTACTACGGCATGAGTAAAACATGTTAAGGATACATTTTGCTGTAAACTAGTGTTTCTTTATAATAACTATATGCATATTAAGTGAAAACTTTGGTTAAACTTCAAGGGCATGCAATATTCGTGACTCCAAGTTAAATTTTTTCTTCTTGTGGGGTTGTTTTTTTTTTCTCTTGGCACATGCGTAGGTGCACTTGGCCAGACTTCATAGATCAGCTGTATTTCTACGCTGGCCTGTGTATATTATTTGAATTTATCGTATCCGAAGTTTGTGGTTCATAACTTTAGAGTGTTTCTGTGTTATTGTCAATTTTTCTTGTTGGCCAACTTGCGTTTTCACACATTGTAAAACAGTAAGCTGTGGCTCAGAACATTTGTACATTTGGCTGCCAGCCTTGGTGTGGACTATGCGTGTCTCTAGCGTGGAATGATTTAAATCTTGTTTGAAAGCTTACTGGTTATACGCATTATGATCTTGCACTTGCTTAGGCCTTTTACATACCCATGACCCAGATTGTAATCAAATTATTTTGATTACATTTTCTAAGCAAATTTGAGGCACTTTGCTGCACCTTGTCATAGAATGCGTAAAAGCCATGCCTGCAACTCCCACATAATCGATTTCCATGTTCAATAACTTAATTAAATGCATATTGAGGTTAAACTTTGCATGCAAATTGCTGTACACAGACAAGGGCAGCTACATTGTGATTAAACAAAAAAAAAGAAAGATATTTTTATGCAAACAAATAAAAAATTGCTATTATTAAATTTAATTTCAAACAATCAAAGTGTAAACGCCTGGGTAGCTGCCAGGGCAATGTAGTCAATCAGCTTCCATATAGTTAATTACAGTACAATTTGAGTTAATGTGTTGCTCATTTATAACTGCTAATAACCAGCAGTGTCTGTGTAATGACAATTTATTAAATGCCGATAAAAGCCAAGTTAATTGACATTTAAGGCAATTGATTGCATTGGCCAAAGCGTAACACATTAAGTTAAAGCCTGTTGACTGCAAACGGCGAAGGTGGCGGCAGTTGTTAAATTTTTGGCCACCTTTCGATGTGTAACCAACAGTTGGCTCTAAATACCAGCCAGAGAAAAAGATTTAAAAAACGATACAGCCAAAGTGTAGCTAATTGCATGCACTAGTTTCTTGAAATGTGATTTTTCACATGGGTTCAAGTTTTCGGTTTTTTTGTACGTTTGCCAAAAAAACAAAAAATAAAATCTAAAATTTGCATATGACCAGAGCCAAGAAAAACTTCGTAGTTGACGGCGCCGCACTACCCAGACCCAGAGCTTGTCGTTAGTCGTAATTACTGTTACATACATGCGAGGAGCTGCATAAATTCGCTTAATTGCTATATTTAAATTCTAAATTTGGATATGGCCAAGTGCGCGCGCGCAAACAGTTGAGCAGCATTGCATGATTTTCGTGTTTATTTACAATAATTTATGCGGCTTTTTATATATGCATGTGTGTTGTCATTTGACAGCCGATGTGGGTTACTATTTATGGTGCATTACAGTTTTTATATGTTATTTTATTAGTTTTTAATTAAATTTTGGAGCAAGTTATGCAATGCTGTTTTAATGCTAGTTTAAAGCTGCGCGCGCTATTCAAGTCTTGGCTGTCGATTAAAGTGTATCGTAAAATCGATTTTATATCGTCCCACCAACGATAAAATACCGGCTCTGACATCGACGTAGCGTTGCCACTTGCCGGCTAAATTCCATCTGGCAGCCCTATTTTGCTGCAATACAGAAATTGAGCGCAAATTTTACAATTAATAATTTTTGGTGCGTCTCGTCATGTAAAACAGCAGCTAACATCGACAAAATATCAGATATGTCTGAAAACAATAACGCTGCACCGAGCAAAGGCGAAAATATGGAGAAAAAAGTAGAACCAATGGACACAGACTGCGAACAAGGTACTAGTACGGCTACGACAAACAAGGAAACAAGCATAGAGGAAGATGGCAACGACAAGGTTACAATTGATTCCAGCAGCGCATCCACGGGTGCCACTGTAATCAAATTGCCCGGGGAAGTTGTAGAGCACAGTTGGAAAATTAATATGCGGATTTTGATTTCGAATTTGTATATGAATACCAAGAGAAGATTACCCGGCGCAACTTACACGACCTGCATGCGAAATCCCTTCTTGTGCGTCAACAATCACCGACGTGCTATTCTACCAAATGCGCCTTCATTTGAAATGTCACGATCTCTGCGCAGTTCTTTACAAAATCAAAACTATCAAGTTTTTCTGATGGTGCTGGAAAACCTCATACTGCAGCGTGTATATCCAGGTGAAGGTATTCTGGATAGATTAGTTGAGTTGCTAATGGTAAGTTGGCAATCAAAAACAGTAACTTATGCATATTTTATTAATTCCACTTCCTTATAGGTTTTAGTGGCCAAAGACACGTCTGTGAATGAAATTCAAGCAACATTTTTATACATTAAAACGCTATTTGAAACGCTGCTTAATGTGTTTCCTCCATGTTGGACTGCACTACGCCCATATTACTTAAAATTCCTGGCCATTAAAAGTTCTACTCGAGAAACCCGTGATCAGCAAAGCGCACAAAAGCTGCTATTTTATTTGGAATTGCTTGAAAAGACCATGCCATTATGCAGCGAAAAAGAAATAACAACAGAAACAGAGCCAATCGAAGAGCATTCCATTGATTACTCAGATGAAGAGGAAAATGGATTGACTGAAGATGAAGTACTTTCAAGACACATACAGGACTATGATTGGATAAGTGGTGTACTTTGCTTGGACGATTTTAATGGTCTAACTGCTCCAGCGCGTTTGGCCCGTCTCTTTGATGTTTTTGAAATGATACTCAAAATATTGGAAGTCGACTTTTTAATGTGGCTGGAACACAATAAACTCCAGCAATCCGAGGCAGAAATTTTCCACGAAGAAACGGCACCTTTTGCCGTTTTGGTATTTGGCATGACACCCACTTTGCGTCTTACTGATATTGTACGAAGACTGATGCGTCTGTATAGTCAAGCAACAGCCAAAAATTTGTTTGAAGATCGGCTGAGTTTGTTAGAGGTAAGTTTTAAACTGCAAGAAGACGCAAAACAGTTGTCTCATATAGTTGAGTCATAGAAAATGTTGAATCCTGTGATATGTTTCTTGCAGCGCTATATATCACTGTTTTTTGAAGTAAGCAACACATCCGAGCTGGAGTATGAGGACGGTGCTGTGGCGTATCCCAAACTGGGCGCACAAACGCGTGGCATTATTGTGGAATTCTTTAAAATATTTAAGTCCGAAAATCCCACCCACATTAGTACGTACATCAAAACTATCCCAAAGTTAAGCCAGCCCTATTTACGGTTTATGTTCGCTGAACAATTTTTGAAACTGTTTTATTTCTCTAAAAAGCCAACCGAGCTGCCCTTGAAGATTTTAGAGGGTTTTTACAATAAACAGTGGCTAAAATATAAGCAAAGTAGCGAAATAGACGAAAACGATGATGAGCAACTTTCTCGTAAAGATTATCTTGATATTATGCTCCAGGCTTTGCGAGACTATTGTCATTGGTATGGACATCCAGGGTTCTACAACTATCTCAAAACGAGAAAGCAGGTTCAACCCATGCAGACGTACTCTAATAGCCCATTAGCAACACCAGTGGGCGTAGTGAACGGCGCCGTGGGAAAAGTTTTTATGTTCGATAAGATGGAAAAGGAAGCGCACACTTGGAGTGCGCGCATAAATTCAAAAGTAGTGATAAGCATGCCAAAAGTTGATCTGCCCCTGGCAAAAGTTGAAATCCCAAAATTAAGTCAGCAGTATGGTAGCGATATACGTTATATACGAGAATTACGACGTATAATGCGTGATGAAATCGCTACAACCCATAAAGACTTGGATATAAGTAATTGGTTTAAATATTTCGACGAACTTTTGGGAGAGGATGTTGCGAAAAAGAAGAACTTTTTTACTGAAACAAAAAAAAATATAATTACTGAAAACTAAGAGTTAAGGTACTCTATAAAAATAATGCCAAATTTTGGACTCGGAAGCTCCCTTGTTAATTTCCAAATGAAATGTTTCATTCAACTATTATGTTTGAATTGGGCTGTTACATTTAATTAAAACAGGAATAAAACTTTATTTTTTTTATGTTTTCATATTTGTTTTGTATTTTCATTTTTTTTTTTCTTTTTTGCAAATATATATTTATGCTTGTAACTAAATACACAATTACATACACATTTACATACATATAAATATAACTACTACGCGTACATATAATATTACAATAATGTGTGTGTTTTTCTGTTGTGTGTTCTGTGTATAATTATACAATATTATCGCGGTTCTTTTTATAATAAATGTTTTTTTAAGCATTTTGCTTTGTCTCTGTATGGGTTGCTCTCTCATTGTTTTAACTGCTTTTACTTTTTTTCTTCGCTCATTTAATGCCTAAATTCTTTTTGCAATTTCATATTTAACTTTTTTATACATTAACTTTTAAAAATAGGCGCTTAAATGCTAATCTCACTACGATTTTTATGTCCGGCTGTTTGATCCAAAACAAAATATCAGCATGAGCAGCTGCGCACATAGATCTGTGTAAAAGCTGGGGAGTTTCCTGGTTTAAACTTAAGTAATTTACCAAAACTATGTGCACAATATGCTCGTTGAAATCATATTTTTTTAAAAACGACATCCAAAACACCTACAAAAAACACCCTGTATTTTGCATATGGAAATATTTCAAATTGGTTGGGTTTTGTAAAACTTTAGTTTTTAAGCGTTATTTAGAATATTTGTTGTGCTGCAATTTTACATTTAGACTACATTATTTTGTTTTGTATTTACTGTTAACACTACACATTTATCAACATTTATTTATTAATTTATGTATATGTATTTATGTATGTACTATGCATGCTTTATGCAATTCGTTTAGTTCTTCCCGGTTCGTATACTTGTTGAGTTTTGTTTGTTCCACGACTACAATAATTGTTGCGTTTTGAAATGGTTTGTAAAAAATATTTAGGAACTTTATGCTGAAATTGTTTAAATATATAAGAAACATTTAAATGACTCTTTAGACAAAAACCCAAAACTCTCAAATAAAATATACATGTGCAAAAATTATATTTTTAAAAAATATTTTTGTTTCTAATTTACAATTAATTCTCTTGCTCTCTTTTTTAAGCTTACAAAATTGGAGTTGGACTTTGTACAAAACATTGTAAGCATTTAATATTATTAATTTTAAGCATTAGTTTGTGTTTTACTTCATTTACTACAATTTGTAACGATAGTAAATCGTTAGCCAAAAATTAAACTAAATTGAAATAAAACTATTACGACTAAATTGTAAATTTAACGAATCATCTTGGGCTACAAGGTAGCGCGAAATTTACAAACTAAAAGCTAAAACTGCTCTTAAGCTAAACTATGTTGCTTTTCTGCCACTTAAAGTATTAGAATTGTTTGCTTTTTAAGTTTAAGTTTTCTTTTTTTTATATATAATAATCTACATCAATTGGTTTCCATCATAATCATAGTGTGAAACTTAGTTGAAAACAAAATTAAATAATTAAACTAGATTTAAAAACAAATTGAATTTGTGTAACCCAAATAAGGTTGCTCATATGCACAGCTCAGATCCCAAAACGCCTTATAAATTATATAGAATTTTTACTTGTGTTTGTGTGTGAGTGCACAAAATGGCGGCATGTACAATGATTTTACAAATTAAACAAGTTTAGGGCGTATTGGCAACATTGACTATGTCAAGTTTTAGCTGCAAGTTTTCTTTTACATATTGCTTAAAAAATGTACAACAAATTTTAATATTTTTGTTTTGCAACTTTAAATGCCAACAAACATAAATTTTTGGGCCAAATATGCTGTAAAGCTATTTACAGTTTACATATTTTTGAATTTTAACTAAGTATTTGATTTGTTATGTATAAAAAATGCTCATAAAAGGAATTAAAATCAACAATTTACTCAATTCTGCATTTTTCTGTAGCTATTTAAATGTAATCCAATGGCTTTTTGCTTATATTATCTTGCTGTAAATAGCTTTCGCCTCAATTTTGCTTTTAGAGTTCCACATGGATACATTATAAATATGATTGATTTTATATTTTAACAAATTTTCATAAAAAATTCTAAAAACAAACTAATAAATTTTGCACTTTTATGTATCTTTCGCAACTTAACCCAATGACTTTTTTCTTATATTTCGTTTTCTTAGTCCTTATTGGCTGTCTAAATGTAGTATTTAGTTGGTAAGTGAGTAGTAGCTGTACGGGCTTTAGTACTATTTTCTATAAATGGTAGCTAGGGCTAGAGTTCTATTGCCGCTTTAGTGGTTCTGTGTGTAGTGGTAGTTGCGTGTGTTGCGTGCTATTGACTTATTTTTTGATGCCTGTTTCTTTTGACTTACAAATCTCTAACCGTTTATCTTTTCGTTTTAGGCCTTTTGCCGCTAGGTGGCGTTTGGCGCCTGTTTAGCTACTTTTGAAGCGTTTTGCTATACATTGTGTTTGTGTGTGTTTGTGTCACATTTAAATCTTAATAACAACAACAAGGTTCGCTACAATTAAACAACTAACAACAACGTAAGCGTACACACCCACATCAACAACAACAGCAACTTCTAGAGCTGCTGAATGTCTCTCTGGTGCTTCTCTTAATGTAGTCTAGCTCATCGACTCATACCCTCGCCATTCGATGGCGATTCTACTTTGATCACGCCCATCTGCTGCAACTCCTCGCGTGTGGCAGCATGAGCCGTCAAGTTTGTGGCCGTGGCGCGTAATGTTTGACCAGCAGCAGTTACGCCATTAACAGCACCAGCATGTTGTATGCGTCCAACTACAACACCGCCCATGGTCACAAAATTGCCATCGGCGGTAACAGCGCCCAATTGCATAGCGCTGGAGAGATCACCCAAAGCAGCCACATTAAAATGATGTTGCATACCAACAGCAGCGGCTGCTGCTGCCGCACTGTGAGTGGGTGAAGTGGTCGCAGTGCTGGTTATGATACCATTGCCGTGTTGCTGCTGTTGATGGTGGTGGTGCTGCTGCTGTTGTTGCTGCTGTTGATGCTGCGCCACTGTTGTAGTTGACGGCAAAGTGGTTATAGTTAACCCGCGTTGATGCTCGATGTGTTGATGTTGGAGTTGCTGTTGTTGTTGCTGCTGATGTTGTTGTTGTTGCTGTTGATGATGATGCGCCAACGCCATGCGTCCTAGTCACCCTTCTTCCTCCTCCGTTTTGATCTTAACAGGAACATAGACCTTGTCCATGACATGTATCTTTATGTGGTTATTAAGCGTGCTGGATTGCCGAAATTGTTTCTTGCATATAACGCACTCAAAGGGTTTTTCACCTGAAATTACATAAAGTCTTAGAAATTGACCGATTTACATATTTTTATGTACACCAGGGCGGTTAAAAAAAAAAAATCTAATTTTTAAATTTGCCGTTTTTTTTCTGATCATTAGTGGATTTTCAGTTAAAACGAGGCAAGTTTAAAAGGTGACCCGGTTCACAATATCAGTACAGTCAAAAGAATATTTATATACTTGCCCGTATGTATCTTGACATGATTGGCCAATGTGCTCAGCTGACGGAAATGCTTGGGACAATAGTTGCAATTATAGGGTTTTTCGCCCGTATGGATCTTCATATGATTCGTCAGCGTGGACGATTGACGGAAGGTCTTATCACAAACGTTGCATTTGTAGGGCTTCTCGCCAGTATGTATCTTGACGTGATTTGTCAGTGTGCTCAGCTGTCGAAAACGTCGATCACACACCGTGCAATGAAAGGGTTTCTCCGGTTCGCGGCCGTTACCGCCTCCACCACCACCTGCGCCACTGCTGCTGCTGCCATCGCCGCCATGATCACGATGCCCATTGGCATAATGAGAATCGCCACCCAGTGTGGGGCTATGCGTAGCTGCAGCGCTTACCAAATGGGATAAAGTATGCCCCGGCTGGTGCTCTGCTGCAGCTGCTTGAGCTGCAGCTGCCTGTGCTGCGGCCATCGCTGCTGCTTGGGCGGCACTATGCGCTTCTGCAGTAAGGCTACTAAGATGCATATTAAAGGGTATGGGTATTTCTGGTGTTGCTGAGGTGGGGCCGGGCGGTTGATTGTGTTGCTGTTGCTGCTGTTGTTGTTGTTGCTGCTGCTGTTGTTGCTGCTGCTGCTGTTGTTGCTGCTGCTGCTGCTGTTGTTGCTGCTGCTGTTGTTGCTGCTGCTGTGCGGCATGTTGTGAGACATGTGTGGCCTGGGTTACGGTATCATTGTTGTTATTGTTGGCATTAGTGGTCTGAGGCTGCGAGGAAACAATCACAATGTCGCAATTGCTCATAGCCGCAGTTGCTGCATGTGCGTGTGGCAGACTCTTGATATGCATCATGAGCTGCTTTAGAGAATTGTGCGGGATTCCGGGCAGGAATTTGACTAATTGGCCAGCTAGCTGGCAAAGTCCAGCAACTAAAACTTTAAACTAAAGTTTAAACGCGCGCACCGCTCACAAGTGCCACGACATGATGATGTTTGCTCGTTGTCGTTGTTGCCGCTAGTTTGTGTGTGTGTGTGAGTGTGGTTTTAGTGCCTGCAAGAGAAAGAAAACAAAAGGTGAGAGTGTCAGTGGGTGAATATGATAAGCGTTCGTACAGTGGTCACGTTTTGTCATTTTGGCTGACATAAGGCTGGAGTTGGATACAACCATAAATATTTTTCTCAAATTTGACCACCAATTACTTAGATGTTACTTAATTTAAGATAAAAAATATTATTACGGATTTTGGTTTTAGATAATGTTAAGTCTATCTTGTTGAACTTAAGAAGCATTTAATATTACATAACATTGAGGCCTTAATGGCTTAAAACTGTTGTAAAGTAACACCTGCAACGCAACCCGTCCATCCTGATTCCCTGTCAGCTCCAATTTGGAAGCCTTGAAATTTTTGTTTGCGTCAGCTTCAGCACCAGATTGATGCTATAACAAATTAAACCTCATGCATTGCCTCTAAGGCCCACTGTGCTACGGCGGCTGTGTTGATGTTGGCCAACTTGAGCGCTTTAAATGATTTGTATGCTAAAATATGTGAGGAATTCCCAAAAACTAACTGCGAAATTGGCCGAGCTAAAAATGGACGATATTATAAATCTAAATTATTCAATAGATGACACAGTTCAAGCCCCAGCAGCAGCGACGTCGACTGTGGCCTAAGGTAATGGCGCGCAACAACACGTTGCCGCGGCGGCAAAATGTTCTGTGTTTAACATAAATTAAAAAAAAAGCGATTATGAATCTTTCAATAAAAATGTGCGCCAAGACTAATGCATGTAATTTAAATTTGGTTTTTACGTGTGCCCTGGACAGGTTCCACGTTCCAACTGCCCCCCTCACCAACACCAACAATCTAAACCTAACCACCCGAAACACACATTAACAAACATTTAATCACACACGCACACACATGTGCATACACACACCAACTAAACTGACAGCGTGTTACTTTCTCGCGAATTACATGTGTTTTTCCAGCATTGTATACTCCATAAAACGTTGCGCGCTTTTAAAGACGACCCTCAACGAGGTTTAAGTTGGGTTTTTGGCAGCTTTTTAGATAACAAATAATTTTCAACCCTTTCGACACTTCTTGGAAACACGTTGTTTTTGGCGCAGCGAAATTTTTCTTTTGAAACCCACTTCAAAGCAGTTTTTCCACATTGCTTCAATTCGATCTTGTCGCGCTTCTCACCTTGTCGCTGCTTTGGTTGTTGCCTGCTGCTCGTTGCGCTCCCTTGGTCCACAAGCTACAACCACTTTCTGTCGGGTCTTCGTCGTAGTCGTCGTTTTCACACACACACACACACACTTTAACACATGCACACGTACGTACACACACACACGCACGCAGCAAAAACCAAAACTCTTTTGAGGTTAGGGCTAGTTGTGAATTTTCACTGTTTTTCACATGTTTAAAACCAAATAAACACTTTATTTCTATTTTTAGAAATAAACAGGTAGCTATTTTGTCGAAGCGGGAAGCACACACTATGACCTACCTTTCCATTTTGTTTAGCATTTAGTTTTCAGCAGATTTCCCCCCTTTTTACATCATTTGTAGCGTTTAGTGTGTTACGCTGCGTTAAACTGGCAAATGCACTAGTTTCGTTATAAATTGATTAAAACTATGCTTTAGAGCATTATTTATTGTGTTGTATTCATTTATAAAAACCGTATAAATATTAGAAAAATAGTAAAAATATCTTTTTTTTTCTGTTTCGCGTATCAAATACGACGCGATTGAACTAGTACAAATGAGCAACTGAACTGGCACTGTTGAACCAATAGCAATGCCATTCGCCCCAGCACGTTGACGCATCAGTGCTGGCGAACGCGGCCAAAAAGTGCTGCTAAACACAAAACAAAACCAATAAGAATTAGCATATTAGCGAGTTCTCTTTATTTCGTCAATAACATTACATTAAAATCGTTCAAGCCTCGAATCTTTGTTTGGTTCTAGTTAATTGTGTATTTTTATAAAATAGTGCAAACGCGCGATGCATTCTGATCGCCGTGTTGTGCATTGCCATTGTATAAACTCAGCTCGCTATTGACTTTGTTTTTGTTATAGTGTGCGGACGACGGTGGAGGCTCATCTGCCGGCAAAACAAAGTAAACAGGTAAAAATATTTAATAAGTCTTTAACTATTAAACTAACCTTCAATTTGTATGGCCTTTTCGTTGCGGCAAGACATGCGCATGCCATCCAAAAATTGTCGCATCATGCCTTTGCTCTGTTCCGCCTCTTGTTCCACAACTGAATGTGCACGCGATCTGGCGAGTTCCATGGCGCGTATGTCTTCTTGCATGGCCTTTTTGCTGCGCTCCACCACAGCATCCAGCGGATCTTCAAAGGGATTGTTTTGTGCTTCAAAGGGGTTGTTGCCATTGCCCCCAGTGCTGGTGTGAGCTGAGTTAACCGAGGCTGTAGTGCGCTCATCCTCCTCGCCGGACCCTATTGTCGTTGTAGTCTTGGGCGCGCTTTCTTTGAACAATACATCTACATCATCATCGTCTTGACGCGGCGCAACGTTCGCCTCTTTGGCAGCCTTAATTTGAAACAATGATGATATATTTTCCTTTGCTCCATGCATTTCACTAGAAATCTTATTTGTCATAGAGTCCACTGCTTTGCCCATTGATTCCTTAGTGTCTGTAGCTGCCTTTGACGCATTGCTGGTCATAGAATCGACTGCCTTGCCCATGGACTCCTTGGTATCTGTAGCCGCCTTCATCGCATTATTGCTGGCATGTTCCACCGCCTTTACCGCATTATTGCCCGCCTGCTCCACCGCCTTTACGGCATTGCTGCCTGCCTGTTCTACAGCGTGCACAGCATCACTAGCTTTGCGCTTGGCATTCCCACCTACAGCATCGACTGCATTGCGTGCGTCGCCAGCCATGCGCTTGGTGCTCTCACCAGCCGCATCCACAGCTCCGCGTGCGCCTGCTGCCATGCCTTTGGCCTTCTCACCCATTGCATCGACTGCTTCACGTGCTTCGGCTATCATATATTTTGTATTGCCCTCTACAACGTCTCGTGCGCCTACGGCAATGCGTTTGGCATTGCCTGCTACGGCATTCAGCGCACCTTTAGCGCCATTTGCTGCTTTGCTCATAGCACTTGTCATGGACCCGCGTGTTTCCTCCACTTTTTTATCTACCTTGTCACCTACTTCCTCTCCTTCCTTTATCAGTTCTTCGGTTCCTTCAACTAGCGTCTGCTTTAAGTGCTGCCTCGCATCTAGTAGCTCTTCCTTTTTCTCCAAAACTGTCTTTTCTATGTGTTCCTCCACCTCTTGCATCGTTTGTTCTGCCTCTGACTCCAGATCATCGATGGAACCCTCCAACGATGTGTCTGGCATGTGCTCCTCCACATTGGCAGTCACGTCAATGCCATTGTTTATAAAACGTATCTCATTAATCACCTTGCTGCCGTCTAGTGAGTCCTTTGTGGTCGTGATTTCTACCGCCAACTGTTCGTCCTCCTCTGTAGGCGGGGTAGGTGTGGAAATTATAGCTTGTACGGGATGCTGCGCTAGCTCAGCTGCAGGATGCTCTTCCACAGTCTCCAAACTGTCTACTAATTCGGGGGAGGTACGTTCTAAATGCTCACGTTGCATGGCTGCCTCGTAGGAAAAGTTGCGCAAGGGCGTTTTTTTCAAGGTTTGTGGTGAGCTTGAATTACTGCTATCAGGATAAGGCGTGTGTGGACGTAAATGCTTCTCCTGGCTGGCATTATTATGTCTCTCCTCGGGCTGTACTGCAGATGCGTCAAAGTGTATTGATCGCAGTGACTTGTGGGAGTGTACAGAGGCTGTAGGAGATCGTGCTGCTTCCACCTTCGATGCGAGAGCTTTCGCTGCGGTTTCCCCGGCTTCTGCAACTCGTTTTTCCAACTGTTCACTCTTTGTACTCAAGTCCAACTCTGTAACGGTTTTATCTGTTGGTTCCGAGGGCTCCGTATCAGCGTCATTATCTTCTGTGGAGTCTCTTCCGTTTTCATTAATATCCGTTGTTAGCTCTAATATCAGCGCATCAACTTCTTTGGAAATCTCTGCCTCAGCATTGCCATTGATTTCGGCCGTCTCTGCCATATGTTCAGCTAGCTTCTCCACTTCTCTTGCCTCATTAACGAGTTCTGCTAAAGGTGCTGTTGGCTTGAAAGCTTCCTCCTGCGCCTCCACCTCATCTACCACTTGTTGTTTGACCAAACTTCTTCCGCTGCTTAAACGCTCAATATTACCATTAAGTTCCGGCGGAGGCAGCACAAAACTGCGACTCATAAAGCGATGTTCGCCACCTGGACCCACGGTAGCAGATAATGTAGATGATCTTGGTATGCCCTGCACCAGTACATGCTGATCACCAACAGCTATATCAAGTAAACGCAAATTCTTGAATTTGGAAATTTCTCGAAATGTTTTCAAATGATGTCCGCTCTCCGAAAATGTCGTAAAAAATTTATTTGCCTTGGTTAA
This sequence comes from Chymomyza costata, assembly GCA_018150985.1. NCBI lineage: Eukaryota > Metazoa > Arthropoda > Insecta > Diptera > Drosophilidae > Chymomyza > Chymomyza costata. Next base: position 139,037 of record JAECWU010000796.1, on the reverse strand, counting down.
CACCGCATAAAATGAAAAACCCTTTAGTAGCTTCCAAATGGGTCCATTCTCTTCACTGTCATAGTCGTAGAAACGCTGAAAAACCAAACTTTTGTTGCGCAGCGATTCAAAACTGCGATAAATGCTGCCCACGTTGGTTACTATATAAATCTCGCTGGTTTTTGATATATGCATGAAAATGATTTGCTCCGTGTGTGAGAGATTCTTTTGCAGTTCGGTAAACTTGGGAAAAACAAACTCATTAAGACGTCCAGTTAAATATAAATTTCCACTGGCTGTAAGAACCAGCGTAGAATCGGGTCCACAGGCAAATTGTTGCACAGTTGCATCTAAATGTATTTCCACGGGATGTCCATCGTAATCCGCTTCCAGTTCCCCCAGCTGCTGGTGTGTATTTGAGCCACAGCCAATAAGGCGACCAGTTGCTGTAATATATAGTTGAGTGGGTGATACAAATTTATAAAGGATTAGAGAATTGCTTACTTGTCAACACGGCAAAGTGTTCGTTGCCTGCCTGCACGGCTACAAAGTTGTCCGTTTCCTCGCTCTTTGAAAGATAATCGTCGAACTCTTCTAGGCGAAAGGGCTTACGTATAATGGCGCAGTCCTCATCTTCCACTTTGATGGTGATAAAGTTTTGAGCTACATGCGTGTCCTCCGGAAATATGTTGCGACCCGTAAAGAAGATCTCATTAGAATCTAAATAAAGAGAAAATTCGAAGAATTATTCAGGTATAAGCAATTTAAGGTCAAAATCTTGGGCACACTAATAACGTTATCACCAGGCGCGGATCTAGGATTTGGTCTTAGGGGGAGTTTTTCATTTCAAAGGGTATATCTTTTATATTAGGACAATAGTTAAAAGCTATTATAGGGCGGGCCATCTCTTGGTTTGTTTGTTAATTGAATTTTATTCTAATATTGTACTTTCCAACAAAATTGGGCAAATGTATAAACCATATGCAAGTTTGAAACTACTCATTTATGTATGAAAAAAATAATATAATAATATCACCCGATTGGCCGAACATCGTAATTTTCGATGGCTTTTCCCAGTAAAGCGGGTCAAACGGCTGGAATTTTGGCCCGAATGTTGTTCTGGAGCTCTCGAATTGTTATTGGAGTACGCTTTGCCTTTTGAAAAACACCAATGAATATAATCCAACGTCAGATCGCACCATCTAGCCGGCGATCGGTGTGATTGGAATTACGCGAAATAACCCTCTCGCCGAAATTGCCGCAATAATGCGATTGTGCCACGAATTGTATGGCATGTAGCCCCATCTTGCTGGAAGCATAGATATTTCGCATCTATATCATACATTTTGGGATATAAAAAATTTGTTACCGCTTGGCCTCATTTTCAAAGTGCGGCCCAATGATGCCGCCTGCCCATAATCCGCACCAAACCCTGGTTTTTTGTGGATGTACTAGATTCTCATGATACTCCCTTAGATATTCAGCTCCCCATATGCGGCAGCTTGGCTTGCTGTCGTAACCAGAGAGGTAGAGATGGGCTCGCTGAAGATGATGTTTGACGTAAACTCATCTGGCTGGTCCTAGCAAGGAGTAATTCTATCGCGTTCGATGTTCCCGGCGAATCGTCGACACTGGCCTCAACTATGTTTTTTTTCACAGAACGACCATTTTTTAGTACGCCTGTGCCACTTTTACGCGTTGTTCGGTTATTAAACGATACGTTTTGGTATGTATATATATATATATATATCTGGATATGTATATCGTATATCCAGATTGAGTTTTAAATGAACTTGTATATGGGTTTTTTTTTGTAATACAAAGGAATCAGATATGTATATCGCTAGGCCATACCGTTTTTACACTACATAAAGATCCTTAAATCTATTTGCTACTTTGGGATACTGTCATAATTAATTAATTATGTAGCATATAAGCAAATCGGCAATGTTGTATTATTTGGGTACCCTCAAATATCAGATAAAAAATTCTCAAAGGAATTCATAGCTAAATGGTATTAATGAATGAATTAGAATGGTCGTGTCTTTTACCAGAGAAGGGCAACTGACAACTGATAAATCATAGTGGAAATCCCTAGGGGAGGGTCCAAGACAGGTAGCGTTCTCACATAATACTCAAAAAGTTGGCATGCCAAGATTCTTTTCGTTTTCGACTTGCCAAATTGAGCTCTCATCTTTCGCTATTTTGCTTTATATTTTAACTTAGACTTACGGGTGAGCATCACCGCCCAATTGTTGCCATAGGCGGCATCGCTAATTTTTAGTCCCAGTGTTTTCAATGCCTTAACGCATGTGGGTTTCGTGACAGTGTCGCCAACGCCATTGTTGTTGTTGTTTTTGTTGCTGGTGCTGCCGTGTCCGCCAATGCCCAACTGACCATAATGATTTTCACCCCAAACAAATAGACGTCCTGATTCTGTAATTGATAAGGTCGTTGTGACATTAATTTTTTGTTCGCTTTCCTTGGCGCTCCTTTGGAGCGCACTGTTGCTTTAATTTGTGTGTGCCGTATGTTTGTGTGTGTATGCTTATGTTATTTGTTTTTGTTATGTTTTTGGTCTGGTCAGTATGGACTTGGTCGAGTTGGGTCGGGTCTAGTCTGGTCCGGCATAGCCTGTTCAGGCCTGGCCCCTTTTCTTGACTTTTATTGATTGCAGCAATATGTATGAGGCGTCTCTGCCGCTGCCGCAGCCGGCGTAGACGCTTAACGTTTCAATTACGGTCACTTTTGGTTTTTTTTTTTTTTTTAATATGCTACTTCGTGAGTGTGGCCCATATATTTTGGTATTTTTGCCGGCTGACCTCATTCTGTGGCTTCACCTTGTGTATTGGCTTGAAATTTGAAGTGCCGTGATTTTTAAGGATTTGAAATGAGGCCAACTTGGAATGGGAAGAAAAAAATATATATAAAATATTTTATGTAACTGCTATAGAAAATTAGCCTTATGCTTCACTATGGAGTTAAAGGAATCAGTATATATATATATTTAAAATATTAGATATGAATCGTCAGTTCAATAAAAATTTCAATTTTTAATATTTGTATTTTGAGGGCGACAAAGTTCGAACCGATTTTTATGAAATTTGGTACATGCGGGATAACTCTAAAAAACTGCCAAACACCAAATTTGGTTATGATATTTTTATTTTCCAATAAACAAGTTTCTTTGACCGATCGGTCCTATGAGGCTATATAATATAGTCAACCGATTTTGATCAAATTTGGTACAGTACTTGATAACTCTCAAAAACTTCCGAATGGTTACGATATCTTCATAAACAAAGGAATTAATCCATCTAAAGGTTTTTTTTTCGAGGTCCTCTGAAACACCTCCTAAAAGTTTGGTTGCTCTAGCTCCTACCATCTCTGAGATCTAGGCGCTCATACAGGCAGACAGAAGGACATTGGTATATCGACTTCTCTAGTAAAATCATATTTTAGGTAACTTTGGTGGTCCCCGACGAATCCTTATGTATGTAACATACATTTTCAGTTTGCACAAACTTAATATACCCTTTGTAGGGCATAAATAGCGTGTCAAAACTGAAAATAAAAAAAATAATTTAGCTTGGCATATTATCTAGTGCTCTATAGTTACAATACTTTAATAAATATCGTTAAAGTTGCGATCGACAAACGTTATTCTTCTAGTAGTAGAAAAGTATTTTAAATCATTTAATTTATTTATTTTCATTAGAGTAAGTATCTAAACCATACTAAAACCACGGAAAAAAAGGGGCCGTTGACTCAACAATTGATTTATTAACATTAATCATAAGAAACAAAATAATTTCATGAAACATCAAAATTTTTTATAATCAGATACGTTAAGGTACAAAGGGTATTTTAAGTTTTTGCAAACTGACAATGTATGTCACTTACAGTAGACGACTTTGGAAACCCGCCAAAGTTACCTTAAGTATGATCAGGGTGTTTCCATAGGGGTGTTTCTGAGCACCTCTCAAAAAACCAAAAGTGTTATATGAATAATTCGATTGTTCATGAAGATGTAACCAAGTTTGGCGATCGTAAATTTTTTAGATTTGCCAAGCACTATACCAAATTTTATCAAAATCGGTTGTATCATCAACATCATCATATATAAAAAAAACGTTTTCAGGGCATAATTCGTTGGTTTTTCGATTGTTTATGCATAGGTATATCGTAACCAAATTAGGCAATTTAAAGTATTTTGGAGTACTTAAGCAATATGCTGAATTAAATTGATATACGATTGCACAGGTTATGCAAAAGTTGTCTGCGCCAGACTTTAACGTATGCCATCTTTTATTTAATAGTTTTCAGTGACTATAGCTACACACGAACTGATTTTAAAATGGATTGATAAATGGAGCTTTTAGAAGGTCAGAACATTGTCGTGTGTCATATTATTCCTAAAGCTCCTGATTATTTCTAATTATTTCAATTTCAATCAATAGAAAATAGTTTGTGTCAAGTATCAACATTTTAGTCAGGGACAAGAGCACCAATATCAAAATACGTGAAGACACATCTTACGCTTAAATATAATTATTTTGGTATAACTTTTGCAGTTCAAACGCAATTTTAGATAGATAGTCTTCAAATATGCCTCAGTTGTTATACTTAATAACAAAAAAAGAAGAAATCCTTTGATAGCCTTATTATTTAAAAAGCGAATTGGGGTTGTCCAGTTTTAAAGCGTTAGGTAGTTATCGACATTAGCTGGCTAATCTCAGCAGTCAATTGAATCGAAATAGCGTTAAGAGGTTGTCATTACATGTAATGGCGTCTTGGCTCATGCCTGATTAGAGAAAAGTTAGTGCAGGCGGCGCTTATGGAACGTAATTTAGTAATTTTGCAAAGGGCTTATTGGGTTAACATAAAAGTGAAAGTGCGCCGTATATTTTGATTGTTTTTAAAAGAAAATTGCAACGAACATGCAATGCAATGGTTTAAAAACGGCCAAGGAGCTAACTAACTTGGTTCAAACGTCAGTTGACCGGCCACAGACAAGACAGCTAAAAACCCCTAACGTTGTTTCTCGAGCTCGATGGGAGCAATTTAAAATATGTATGCACGGCATGGAGTGAGGTGTTGTAGTTGCAAAAAGGGAGGCCAAAGCGAACGACCGTTTGATAGTTGGTGCTCCGACGATTGGGAGAGTTTAGGAAAGGCCGCTGTACAGTTAGACTATTGTTGGACCTTTTTGATACGAAATGAGGTCAGTTTTGTAAGCCATGTAACATGTTGTCAGTATATGTACGATAGAGTAGTATGTTTATTCTGCTTGTTATGGTTGGCTTTTTACCGCATATAACCGCACTCTGATGCGGTCCTGATATTAAACGCTTAACCGGATCATTTTTTATATAGAAATAACTTTGTGTATTCTCGGCCAAATGTGATTTGCCAAGCGTGAAAATTGCTCCACTGCTGGGTATATCCATTTTAAATAGTGTCTTTCCCGTTTAGAGGCTAAATTTTATGCAGCACATTATTGATTTTGGCATTAGGCATGTCATACAATATTTACTAAAGCGCATTTAAACATCCTTATCTATCAATTGCACTCAAAACTCATTTAATTTTCACACGCGTATAAATTGCTATAACTGTTTGCATATACTATGCTGTATTACATATGTTATATATTGTCAAGTATGTACTACTAAAAGAAACGCTGAACAGTGAAGAGCGAACACAATATTGCCATTTGAACTTGCGTGCTAGTTTTTCACTTTTCCATATTGAATTGCTTTAAGCCAAGTTAACCGTATTGGCCGACGCGCACTTGTGGTCAGTTGAACGTTTCACTTTGAACTGTTGGTCAATTGGCCACCGTGCTAGCCGGCTAACTTTACGACCAGTCCTCTAGCAGAGTCAATTGAGCGTATCGTATATCGTATTCCCATATATATATACACACACATACATAGCATAGTATTAGTCCTGTATAACATCTAGTGCTATGTTTATTCTAACCAGCGCGCCCCCATAAGTATGCTACGAAATGGCTTTCGGACTTATTTGCTGTTAGCCTGGCTAGTTGGCTAACTGCTGGAATTGGTCTTAGTCAGTAGGCCTATGTTGCTTGACCAGCGTGAGTCACCCTAACCTCCTGTCCGTTTCTGTGTGCGTGTGTGTGTGTGTGTGCGTTAGTGTGGTGTGTATTTGCATGTGTCGCGCTGTATTTTACTATTCTATTGGTTTTTAGTGGTATTTCCAACAATACTTTGAACTTTTGTGACTTATACTATAGTAATTTCTAGTTGTTAAGTTTTTCCATACTAGAGTATTCTAATACACTGTAAACTGGCGGTATGCAGCTTTACAGGAATATGTCATATAATAAAGTGTATTATTAAAATCGGTACATGTGACCTGAATATTGTGTATATCTAATATTGTTCAAATCCGACAAGCTGAACTAGGTGTAATAGTTAACTTCAAAGTATCGTTATTCGAAAGTAAATAATGTTTTTGTAGCAGTTACATCAAAGTTTTTTTTCTTCGCAAAATTGTTGCATAGCATTGTTATTGGCGGTTTGATCTCCGGCCGCAATTAATCTTGAGATTATGCTTTCCGCTTACAAATATGTGGCTGATACGCACGAGGGAAGGTTAAAGAGTAAACCATTATTTCAAATATCGTGCCAATTTTTGTCTCTTTAGTATATAGTTTCATATAAGACCATATCACTTCTAGGCAATCTCTAGACAATATTAGTCATAAATGAAAAAGTTACTTGGTGGTTTCAGTTTTGACATTACGCCATATATTTAAGTTCGACAACGAGCGGCCCAAAAGTGTTTTATATATATATATATATTTAGTTTTTTTCAACTATTGTTTGTGTTTCTTTCAATGACTATTTTTTACCAAAGATAAATCAGTAAAATATCTGTATAGTAATGCTGGGATACTATCGATTGTGCCACCACTTTATAGTTTAGACTTCGATAGTTCAACATGTCCACGTTTTCAGTAGAAGTGGCAGGAGTGCATAAACATTTGGTGAATAAGTTTTGTAGTCCAGGTCGGATCCCTGAAAGTTTGATAATTTTTAGTTATATTTTTTTTGACTCACTTAAATAATTTGTTAGGGTCCCCATCGGAATTGATGACTCTAAACGTTGTCTCGAATGGGTATCGATCCTGGGACTCTATCTATAAGTATAAGTAATTCGAACATCAAATTTATTCTTGCAATTGATAATTATAGCCGTACTTTACTGGCGTGAGTTGCTATCAGTCAGTCTGGCTGCAATAGCACGGTGATTGGATTGAAGATCACTTAAAAATTGGTTCAGAAAACCAGAGCCAAACTTAACCATCTAGAATAATGGATAAGACTCACCCGAACCATCCCAAATGATCAAGTTTGTTAAGAAATTGGTCTGGCCAAGTAGCTCTAGGATTATTAGGGAGCTGATCGGGTCGCAGTACAGCTTTGCCAAACTATATTATTATTACTGGCATTTTACTCATAAGTACATCATGTAACTTTTTGTACAAAAAAGGGCGATTTCATAAAAAAAGGCTGGCATGGCTTGTATGGGTCTCCGGCTTCTTGTTCTCTATGTTACATTAATGTTCGCAAAAAGAGTATACTCTAAGATGCAGGGTATAAGACTACCTTCTTGTAATTTGAATTGGATTAACATTGGAAGTTTTTTTTTATAAGGGCTATACCCTTATCGGGGAAAAAGAGTGTCAGGGTTATGGGTTTTGGTTATTCGATTCAAATTAGAAAAATAGCCCTATGTTCTCTTAAGAATCTTGTTGGAATCGAAATGGATAATTATAAATTATTATCTTTATAGTAAGCACTACCTTACATGACCCTTAATAGAAAGTTCGATAATTTTAATGAGCATCTACCAAAATTTGTAGAGTTCTATAAAAATGTCACAAAATTTCAATTTTGTATTTTTAAAAAGGCACTCACCAAAAACACATAGAGCATCTGGTTGTCGGTATTTTTGGCGAATGATAGTCGTTTTTATTGTGAATGTCTGCCCTCAACTACTATTTATGGCATTTTGACTAATGTGCGCAAATCTCTAGAAAAAGAGCCAAATAAAAAGGCTTACCTAGGGGAGTGGCATATAAATTATTTACCTAGGCGTACTCATAGTGACCTGTTGACATTTGCATAAGTTTTGCAAAACAAAAGAAAAAAAAACATAAAAATAGAATAAAAAAAAAAGTAAAATGGGCCAGGGTTTTCGTTTTATTTGTAAATTTTTGCGCTAAAAGTTAATTAATTCATTAAATTGTTATGCAAATGTTTTTTTTTGGCTTGGCTTTCATTTATAAGCTTATTTTTTTTTTTTTGTATATAACCTTGTAGCTGCCAAAAACAGGTAAATATATTATTTAATATTTCTTGGTACTCTCTGGATTCCAATGTCAAAGAGCAGGCAATAATATTTTCATAGACCCTGGCGTCTTATTTTTTATGTCTTGCGCCTGTAAGCAGGCAGTTAAATTTTGTTTGTATATATGCAACATTTTTATTTCTTCAATTTTATTTAGCCTTGTCTCTAACACTTGTTTTTTTCGCAGACAATTACGTCAATTAATTGATTACCTTGCAATAGAAAGTTCCAGCTCATTCTTAGGCAATAAAATTGTTAAGTCAAAGTATTGTAACTTTTGCAAGTTATGGGTTAATCATTAAATAAAATTTACGAGAGCACAAAATTGGTTTACTTTTAAGGACTACATACATATATGACAGTTGCGCCGATTGACCAACAGCAATTTAGTCTAATTTGACTTGGTAGCTATTGCCATTATTACTATAACTATCTAAAGGGTCATCAATCTTGAGGTTTTTTTTTCAATAGGGTTTTTTTGATAAATCACGCGTGAGTACTGTCAAGTTGCCATGTGTTTTTTATTCAGTTTTCATTGCCATTTCATCATGGAAAGCCAACAACGCTGTCAAATCAATTATATTTCAAAAATTTCGAGTTCCATAAAGAATGTTTTTCGCACGCTTAGACCATTTTATGGAACCAATTCGGTGAATTGCACGTTAGACTTTTTCCTTTGGGGCTACGTTAAGTCTAAAGTGGTTAAGCCAGCTACGATTAAGGCATTAGAGGCCAACATTAACCGTGTTATCCGATTATGCTCGAACGCGTCGAGCTACGGCGCAGTTGCGACCAAGATTTGAAAGGGATTATCTTTAAAAAGTGAATGGCAAGAATGGTTCTTTCTATTGATAGTTATGTTTTCCGATTCACTTGAAATTTTTGTGTTTTTTTGCATTTAAAAAAAAAAAACCCAAGGAATACAGATAAACTTTACTATGACAAAATCCGAAGATTTGGGAAGATAAATTCTTTTTATACAAGGAAAAACTCACGACCTTTAAATTTATATATGGTAGATAAGCCATAACAGGATTTTGAGATATTTGAGGTTATTTACCCGAAAAACGGCGTTTTTTCCTGCTTTTGAGTTTGTGTACAGGGTGCAAAAAATTTTTGTGGTCTGTCACTCCAGTTACATCATTTAGTACCGCTCTTACCCTTTAATTTAAAAGTTCAAGCGATCATTGTCAAAGTTGTGGCTATTCAAAGTTACGAAGTATATCCCTCGACATCATTAGCATTTGCATTAAGCCTTTGAGACAACAACACAGGCCAATTGGTTTAGTTGTTGGGAAACTTAGCGTCATTTCCGAAGTAATTTGCTACGTAGAATCCGAATCCGGGGCCAGAATTGGCCCATCACGTCAGGACTTTGAGATATTTAAAAAAACGCAGATTTCGAGTACATAACCTCAAATATCTCAAGATCCTAACGTGATGGGCCAATTCTGGCCCCGGATTCGGATTCTACGCAGCAAATATATATACCTACCATATAAATGATACACATAAAAAATCAATGAATTGAGAAAAACCGTTACAAGAGATTTTACATATCTCCATAGAAAGTAATAAAATGGTGAAAGATCACAAAATCGCGGTGGCCAAGGGGGCTCTGCTTGAGATGCAAATTGACAAGGATTTATACGCTTTAGTACGATAGATATGATGGTGTATTTAGTAGTTGTATTTTGTAAATATTCAATTTTTAGTTTTTTTTTTTTTAGAACTCGGGTAATTAGTTTTTCCATTACGAATTATTCCAAATAAAATATTCGACAAAAGTGGCTTAGGGGATTTGAGTTGGATTGACCCACTTGTATATGACTATCAAGATCTTCAATTTTTATTACAGCTACGACTGCAAATGGTCTTTTATGCCTGGTCACTGTTGCATGTCGCCATTTTGTAAAATGACTACATGTGTGTGTTTTATTTGTGTGTGTGCATTGTGTATCCAATGTGCCAGTTTTTTCGCGTGCCTATTTCCAACACTGACTTGGCAAAAAACTTTACTAGCTTTTGTTGTTCTTGCATGCAAATTTACCCCGCCAACTTTTTTTCAACCAATATAAAAACAAGTATAATACGTAAAACTTCATAGATACTACATAGATAGCTCAAGTTACATTGACCTCAAGACAGTTCATGTTACACTAAGACTTGGTTTACATAAGTCCAACAATTGTTGAGATATTTATATTTATAGTGCCGAGACCAGCCCAACAAATTCCAAGTATACTTTATTTAAGTGCAGCGTAAAATTGTGATAATTAGCAAAGTGAACGAGTCGAAGGAGTACATTGAACCTTGGTTCATGTTTTGCTTCTTCAGTTGAACTTCATCGGCATTTGGTAGGCCCATTTAAAAAGCTGACGTACATTTTGACAGCTGCTTTGGCTCTCAGGAATTGTCACGCACCTTCAATTTATCAATATCTTAATGCTTAAGGCATTCCACAATTCAATTGCAAGGTTCCTAACTCAAGACGTTAGCAACTGACCAAGATAAGTGGCTAATTGAACTCTACAAGGCAAAGTTCAAAGCGATCGATTGAAACATATTGTCTTTAACATAAAAACTCCCAAGCCCTTGGAGCTGCGTTTGGTTTGGCTTTATGTGGTGACCATTTCCTTTTTTTTTTGTTTTTTTTCTTTGGGCTTATGACGTTTATGGCAGCCGAAAGTCAACAGAACGCCAAAGCAGCCCAGCTTTTGTTTTTTTCTTACTCTCTCTCGAAGTATATAAGTTCACTGTGCAAGTTGAGCTGGGAAATTGAGGAACAACTAGCTTTTATCAATGCCTGTTTAGCTTAACACTATGCTACATAGAATGTGAAACTATTTTAAATTAAAAACAAAAAAAAAAATAAATGAAAAATTTTACCTTCGCGGACTTCTGGGAAACGATATTTGCAAAAAATTTAGTTAGAATAGAACCATTTGTTAAATGAATTCTGGAAAGTTCCATCTAACACGTGCATTAAGAAAATTCATTCAATGATTTATTTTGAAATCAAATATACATTTTGTTTGGTTTTTAGAAATTTAAGTAGCAATAAAATGTGAATCTTACTTTCAAGCTAATTTAAGATTACTTCCAAATTTTTAATGTAAAAAAAATTGTGGGAAAACAATTTGTTGTTAAAAAAAAAATAGTAAATTGCATATAAAAAAAAATTGTGGAAAAAATTTTGTTTTTGTATTTATTATTTTTTTCAAATTTTTATTTATAATTTTTTTTGTTCTTTCATTAAACAAGCTCTTTTTCAGATGTCTTTATTCGTTTAACATATATAGCTTTTCAAAGTAAAGTATAACTAAATATTCAGTTAGCGATAAATAATTACAATTTCACGATCAATAAAATAATTAGTATTATTATTACATTGCTAAATGCTAGTATGTAGTTGAAAATAAATGCCACCAAGTTTTCTACGAATTTTGTTAGGGTATACAAACTTCTACGCTCAAAATTCGTAGTTACTTTTATTTTTTATGTGTTCAACTCATTTGACGTTTTTTATATGCATTTTTTGGGTTGTTTGTTGTTTTTGTGACTGTGTGCTTTTTGCAGGAAACCCAAACAAACACCTGACCTTCAGCTCTATTTTTCTTTATTTCTTTTTGCCGGGAAACAGGGTTTGGCCCGAACGCTGTTAGGCATTGGAACACAAAGCAACACAGTGTTGGCGTGTGCCTTTCCTTTTATTACGTGGTTTTCTTAAAGGTGCCACATTTAGTTGACCCACAGGCATTATCGGGGATAACACACACACACACACCAAATAACTACAAACACATTTCTTGGGAATGGGGCAATTTGTGTAAATAGTTGATAAAGCAGAGAGGTGCAAAAAGTTGGTATTTTTTCGTTGATGTTAAAGTGTGAGTCAATTTATATTTATATACACAGAGAGCAGGGGCGGAGACCCTTAGTGTGTGTGCATTTCTGGGTAGCCGCTCAAATTAGCTTCAATGTCAACATCATGAGCACGTTTTGCCAATTTATTTCATAAAACTTGGTCTGAAAATGATTACACTGAGAAGAAATATTATATTTAAAAAAAATCTTCGTATTTTTCAGTATACAAAGAAATTTAAAATAAGAAGTTTGATTTTTCGAGTCAGTAAAGTTAAGTTAAAAAAGGACAGCAAAAATATTTATAGTAAGTGGATATAGCGTAGTTTGGGTGAAATCGACGGCGGGTAGAGGTGATTTGGTTTCTTTCAATGAGTACTTCGGAGTTATAGCAGAAAATTACCAAACTTAAACCTATAGAGATGTACACCATTTTTGTATAAATCTAATGGTCTGTTACGACTCCTTTTGCCTCTTGTATACACTCCCCGAAATTCAATTAAGAACACCTGTTTTTATTTAAGAATATTAAGATTTAAGTTATTTAAAAAGCATTTGTGACTCAAATAATATTTTTAGCGTTAATTTATTCCGAATGAACTAAAAACTTATCCTAAATAACCAAAAAAGACGCTTGAAACTTCAAAAAGCATTAAAAAATTAAATTTATACTGCGAAATTCAATTAAGAACACTTTCTGAAAAGGAACAAAAATTAAATGTTTTGTAAAAAAAAGGGGAAAACACAAAGTTAATAGTTAGTTAGTTATAACCTCGAAAATTCGGGTTGGCATCTAAGGATCCACCTCCTGAAAATCTGAAATAGGGATTTGAGCCCATTCTTCGGTAGATGTCCTGCGTAGCTCCTGCACCGCCTGAAATTTGCGTCCGCCAGCCTAGACACGAGGGGACAGGTTCCCCCACAGGTTCAAGTCCGGCGATTGATGTTTTTGTCCTGGAACTAACCACGACTGGCCGTTCAGACGTGGATCGGATCATTATCTTGCAGAAAATTAGCATTTTGGTCAGCTTGGTGCTCCAGAAAGTCAATAAAAACGTCATCCAATAACTATATGCAGCTTTCCGAGCTCATACTGATGGTGATCCCATCATGTGTATATCGCTAAAATCTATTTCAAATACTCTCTCCTCAACTGGAAATAAAGACCTGTACCTTGTACGGAATTTTAGGCAAAATAAGAAACAAAAATTAACTTTTTCTACCTATACATATAAGTCCATATCTCAAGCTTTCTCTTATAATCTTCAAGATCTAGACGGACACACATGTCTATATCTATTTCTTTTCGCCTACTGACCACAACATTGAGGGGTCCACGGCGGGCCGCGGTGTCTCTTTCTCTTTGTTATATACATTTGCATAAATTTAATACATCCCATATCGATAGGTACAGTGTTCAAAATAAAACGCTATTTGGCTCCTCAGCATTTTTTTTTGACTCCAAGTCTGATTTTAATGCTTTAGATGAAATCTTTAAAGAGCTTACCGTTTTCAAGTATATAATTCTTATAACTTTTTCCACAGTGTATATACTTATTATGTTTACCATTTGGTGCAGACTTTTTTCAGCCAAAGAACAAAACGAATAAATATACATATATACGTAGAGTATATTAAATTAGCACTAAATTAGTTGATTTACTATATGCCAGTTACACGCCTCCAACAACACATTTTAATTTAGTCAACTTTTTGCTGTTTAATTACAGGTTTTGGTTTTTGGTTAGTTTTCCACGTCAACAGAATGGAAAGCTCTGCGATTGAGAGCACAGCTGAGCTTGAAAGGGAAAGCCCAGGGGTGAAAACCAAATCAAACGAAGCAGGAGAAAATTCCATTGAAACCGCCGAGAGTGTTGCTGACATTGATGGTCAGCAAAGGGCAAGCAAAAGTCCAAGCCTTAGAAAAGGTGACACGGAAAATGAAACTGAAACAAATGCGGCGTCCAGTAGCGCGGCAGGTGAGGCGTTAGCAAATGGTCAGGGCAATGATGTGTCAGGCGCACAGCAGGACTTCGCTGACTATGAGCAGCATGTCAGCTATGATGACGATGGTGTGGCCATCTATACGGATCCCAGCACGAAACAAAAGTACAAATGGTGCAACACGAAGAACAATTGGCAGCCGCTGAGCGGAACGGATGGTGCCATTGCAGGTGATCCTTATGAAAACGAGCACTATAAATGGTGTACGGAGACGCAACAATGGCTGCCCAAACAAACCCAGCAAACCGAAACGGAGCACTACAAATGGAATGCCGAACAGCAAAAGTGGCTGCCCAAAGAGAATGTACCGACTGTGCCTGGCGATGTGGTCTACGGCATTGATGAGCAGGGCGAACGCACCTATACGGACAAAGATGGCTCAGTATTCTTCTGGGATGCCACTAAAGGCGCCTGGTTTCCCAAAATCGATGACGATTTTATGGCGCGCTATCAAATGAACTATGGCTTTATAGACAATACCAGCGCTGGTGAAAAGGAGCGTGCAGAGCGTGAAACGGCTGAAGCCAAGCGTAAAGAGGAGGAGCTTAAGCGCATGACAGCCGAGGCAGAGGCTGCCATGAGTGCACAAGCAGAAAATTCCAGTTTACCCACTGCCGGCAGTAAACGCAAGGCGCCGGAGCCACCAAGTAGGTTTTAATACGAAAGCCAACCATATAGAGTAGTAGCAGAAATCTTAAGGTGATTTTGTCTAAAGCTAAATTTTTATGATAGACTCCCAAAGCTCTCAAAGACAATTCTTGCATCACGTATTGCTTTTGTTTGAAATTCGATCGAAAGAGATTTCTGTAACACCTTTGATTGGGTTTTTTCTAACCTTCAAATTAAACACATTTTTTATGACTTCCAAGAAGTTTAGTAAAATTGTCTCGAAAATTCGGCTTAAGCTAATGCCCAAGCTATTTTTAGAACTATTAACTTTGCATAATATGAATTCTTATGATACATTTTGATTGCAGAATGGTTCGATATGGATCCCTCGCAGAATACCAAAGTGTATGTTTCCAATTTACCACTGGATATTACTATGGATGAATTTGCAGAATTGATGGGAAAGTGCGGCATGATAATGCGGGATCCACAATCTCAAAAGTTCAAGCTAAAATTATATACCGAAGCGGATGGACAAATTAAAGGCGATGGTCTTTGTGATTACATTAAGGTAAGTTTACTGAAGAATTGTTTGACCTTTTAATTACTTTTAATTTTTTTTATGAGCGTTGAGCGTTTAATTCTTGAATAGTTTTATTAATGGAAAGAAAGAGACAGTTTTTGAATTCTAATTTCGTGATAATGATCGAATCAAGTCGCGTTTCACAAAAAAAAACGATGAAACATCGACATTCCAGAAATTTTTGATCAGGTATCATAAATTTCAGATGTACCAATTTCAACTGAATTACTTAAGTTTTTTATAATTTAGTAGTTTAAATAGAGGAAAGGACGTAAAAATAAAATCTTTTATTAGAGAAAGCTTAAGTTTTGTAGACCGGACCATTTCTTGACAATGTGTGTTGATAAGGACCCGTTCTGTTCCCATTTTGTTACTATCAAACAAAAATTGTTATAAATTGACCGATGCTTCTTTTATCAAAACGTCTAAAGATTTGTATTCATTTCGCTATTAGGAATCTGATGGACACTATTGTTTGGATTGTATATTGACTTACCAAAATATCAGTAGGTGTAACATTCGGAATACTGGGAGCATCGGAAGAGACTGGATATTTCATGCAACTAAATTATCTTTTGAATTAGATACAGTATGCTCCATCTATGTTTATCTTGATGCACCAAAAATGGTTCAGGATTTTAAAAATGTAATACATTCGAGGCGGTGCCCGACAGTGTAATACCCTGTACCTTTTTTCTCGAAAAAAGTTTCATTCCTGCATATTCCTTCTAAGAACTTTCCAATTGGAACATTTTTTTTGTTGGTGCAAAAACAATATTTATACCTATAAGTTCCGCAAGTTTTAACCGATTTTAATAAAAATCGAAATTCACGTCAAAGAAGTTATTTAAAGTATATGGGGTAAGTTTCAAGGGGATATGTTGAAGAGATCAGCTTAGCAAAATTGGTGATGCTCGTCCATTTGTTACTATTATTACGTAGAGTCAAATATTGACGCAGTTTATAGGCAAAGGGTGGTGAAATTTGTACATTTTGGATTATAACTTTTGTTGTATTTGTCCGATTTTGTTTATTTTTGACACACAGATGCTTGTAACCACAACGCATCGTTCTGTTAAGTTTCAGATTGAAATATCAAACGGTGTAGCTAAAAACCGCGAAACTCTGCTACGGGGAAACGGGGAAAGATATGGACAGGATTCAACACTTGATCTTCTGAGGAAATATGCGCATCAGCTGGTAAAGTTTCGTATCTCTAGCTCTTATAGTCTCCGAGATCTAGGTGTTCATACAGACGGACGGACAGACGGACATGGCTCAAGGGTCTGCCTCTTGCCTCCTTCTTGCCGTTACATGCATTGCACAAATCTAGTATACCCTTTGTACCTTCAGGGTATAACTATCGATATCGACGCAATTGACTATGGTTTTAGGAGAGACTCTTCTCACTTTTAATTGTGCAATAGAAACACTAAAAGAATTGTGCAAAGATTGCCGGTGCCCAAGAAGCGACAATTTCGATTGTTTACAACCCCAGAAAATGTGAAATGTATCTCGTCGGCCATCACAACTTCCTACCGAAAATTCGGCTCAGTTTCTTCAATTCGATTTACTCGATTTGAGTAATCCAAGCGACGCGGTTTATCTATTTCTAAATATCTTTCAGACAACTTAAGTTTGAATAGATCTTGCTTCAAAATAGGGTTTGCAACCCCGGGATCCCGGGATCCCGAAATCCCGGGATCCCGTTGCTTTTCCGAATCCCGAAATCCCGGGATTGAAATAACTAAGCCCGGGATTTAGCTTTTGTCTGAATTATATTTTGAAATTTTCGAAATACTGAAACAAACAATACAAACAATTTTGTCTTTTGCGTTTTTTTATTTCTTCTTAGCCTATACCAAAGTGCTAAGCAACAACACTTTCATATGCTTTGTTGGTAGACATTCACGACAATTCTATTTAATTCAGATTTTATTGTTGTTTTATGTATGATTTTGTTAATAAATAGTTTGAAGCTGCGAATTGAGAAACACTTCGAAAAATTAGAAGCAAATTAGTTTGCATTTGGACAAGCAAAGAAATAGATGAGCAATGTGTATTTTGAAGCTTTAATATTATTGTCTACAACTGAAGTTGACATAGATTTAGATAATTTGTTGAAAGGGTCGTGGTAAAATTAATTGAAATTTATATTCATAATTTTTTTTTCTTTTCATTAAACTTTAAAAAATGTAATCTGCTTTTTTTACAATTAGGTATCCACGCTTTGTGTTGACTTGAGGATTTGCGGACTTGAGGACTTTTACAAAAACAAAATGTATATCAAAATCCAACCCTGTGTTTCAACTCTCAACTCCACTTTTCCTCAACCCAGACCCTAGTCTACTTTTTGCTGTTGACTTGTTGAGAAAGTGTTGCACAATATGGTAATTCGCTGCCTTTTCAGCACTAATGCATTTGCCATTTTTAGCCATTTCGTGGTATGAAAAGCAACGAGTTACCTTCGGTATGTGAAAATGTATAATTGCATTCATGTCCTCATGATAATTATCTAGAACTTGATCAATTTGTGCGCCGCCACGCAAACCCATTGTCTCTGTATTATACAAAAGTTAGTTTTTCCACAATGAATTTGTTTTAGCAGACGAACCTTCAATAAAATTGATTTCATCCAAAGCCTTTTGAGCAACAGCTTCAATCAGCATAGACTTGACGCTCTGTATTGGCATTTTTAAATATAAATTTTAAATTTTGATGATAACTTGCAGCAATTTATAAAAGTAAACAAACACAGAGAAGAAGCAGCACAATCTCAAATACGGTTTTTCTACAATTGTTTCGTTTTTGCAGCAATAAAATAATAAAAACCTGTGTAGTCCATAGCTACTTTAGCTACAGGTTCTGTTAGTATAGATTTTACTCTTCCACTTGGCATTTTTAATTCAACTTGATAATGTATAGTGTTTTTCATAAATAATTCAATCCCGGGATCAATCCCGGGATCCCGGGATTTGGATAATGTAATCCCGAAATCCCGGGATTGAAAATATAACACGGGATTGCAAACCCTACTTCAAAACACTGCTTAAAGTCGTTTTACTTATATTCAGTTGCTGGGCTACACGAGACATTTGCCATTGAGCCTTTACACAGACAAAAACGCGTCCAAACAAAATAAAATCCTTTATGAAATAAAATTTTAAAGTCGTGCGTGGGGGACTTTGAAATTTTTTCTCTGTAGTATCAAATAAAGATACTCAAAAAAAAATTTTGGTTGACGAATTTGTTTACGATCACTGCATTAACAAGAGGATTATTGCATTAAAACTTTTTACGACCAATTGGTCTATGCGGGTCCATATGATACATCAAACCGATTTGCCACTTTACTTATTCGGCATCAATGAAGGAATTATGCCTTAAAAACGTTTTTTTTACAGTACTTAAATACTTCCGAACGACACATTATAAAATAAAGAATTATGTCTTTGAAACTATCTTTATTTTCATGGTGGTATGTATACCCCTGTAGGAGCTATGGAGCTACATAATAAGACCTCGATATCGAAAACTAACTCGAATGTTTGCTTGCTCCAGCTTTTATCAACTCCAAGATCTAGGCGTCAGACAAACGGAATTGACTTGAATTTCTTTGGTCTTTCTGACCATATTGTAGGTAATTTTAAGGGGTCACCTCTGTCTCCTTTTCAATGTAACATACATATATTTACCATACACAAACTTAATAAGTGGTACGCAGAAACAGTGTTGCTCGTTTTTTTGGAGGAAAAATATAAACAGCTATTCTTTTTTGCCGCCACAACCGAACTAGTATGCAGCAACTTATTTTGGACGCAAAATATTTTTCTGGTTTTACAAGCCGTTTACTATTAAATATTTATTGCGAGCTGTTTAGGAACTTTTGAGTGCTCCAATAATTCAATCATAGTACTGAACTAATAACGTAAAATTTGCATAATTTGACAGCCATTAAAATTGTCGTTTAAAGTAAATTCGCACATGAAAACCTTTACCAATTGTATAAAAAATACAGCGGATGCTATTATGACCGCTTTGATAAGTACTTACCATAAACGGGATAAAAATTACGCAAAAAGAACAGAAACAACGAAGTAAAAAGGCATTTCGATACACTATTCGTTCTTGAAGCAAAATAAGCTGCAGTTTTTTCTCTTTTGAAGCCGGTATGCAGTTCCAAAATTCACAACCGTACCCGTGTGTGCAAGATTGTATATTTTGTTGGATTCGGTTTTTTTTGTGGTATTCTTCGCAATCTTGTTGCGATAGTTTGATTTGAGGTGCAAATGTGGAACGTTGGCGTAAATTCTTATTCATGCAATAATTTTTGTAATCAACGCGACATAGTTACATAAAATTCCTAGAAAAATGTTGTGTGCCAAATTATGAAAAGCAAAACAGCTGTTGCTAGTGCTGGCGCCATCTAGTGAACTTTGGTAGCGCCATCTTACGTAAAGCAAGAGGTTAAACCATACAACAACACTGTTTTAATTATTTCAATACGTCCACTTGCCGTACGCGTTTGGACATAAAATTTTGAGAACATTATTTTATATAAAGTTTTTTCTTTACGGTTGTGATTTTCAGTGCTGCAACAGGCCTTTGGATTCCTTTCTATTGTCTGCGTATATGCCTTAAACAGCAAATTTATTGTTTATTGGTTTATAACATCAATCGGTATTTCAAAGTTCCATCTGTTCCACTGTTCCATTCCAAAAATGAATTTTCCGGCAAATCAAAACTTGTAATGAACAATTACTGCCACCAAAATATTTTTTTTTGTTACTATACCATTTTTTTTTATATATTCATTTTATTTATACATTTAGTTTATTTTTTTGTAAATTTTATTAATTAGTTTATTTCGTCAATTGGCCTAGTTTAGTTAGTTTACGATCTTTTGCTTCACTGTTATACGCAATTTAAATATAACGTATAACTTAGCTAAGACACCAACCAAGGTCACAAAGCTTTTTAGCGCTGCCTAAGTCAACCCTATGACACTGTCATATTTGACAATTACTCTCAATTACAGCTAGCTGTAATTAGTCTTCGTACTTATCTTTGTACTTCCTGTTAAGTTCTTTTGCCTCGACCAGCGAACTGATCGGATGTGCCCACTCCGCAATTAACTTTTTTGCATATATATATATAATACCTACATATGCTTAGTCCGCGAGTTCATTTGATTTAAATCGTTCTCCATTTTTGCAATCGCCGTTAATTTGGCCAAAAGATTAACAACCAATTATGCTGATCTACTGAAGCATTTTAGGAGCAAATATATTTTTGAGTGAGTTCTTGCAAATTCTTGTAGTTCTATATAAATTACATATTACCTAATTTAGGTGCAGACTTCTCAATAAATATACCATCGTTAATAATCTCAAAGGCCTAGTTTGAGTAACAATGAATATCGCTTGTCTGTTTGCATTTTCGAAAAGGTAAAAATTGCTTTAATAAAGCTTTGCCAATTAACTAATTTCCATATTTCAATACCCAGCACTATACCCATATGATTGGCACAGGCAAGGCATAAGCAATAAGTGCAGTGGAGGCGGCAAAATTGGCAAAAGCAGAACAGCATACATTTACAAAAACAACACCTGCAATCAAAAGCTTTCAGCGCCGCTGATAACCGCGCTCTTGCAGCAGCGCATGCGCAGCGGCTCAGCTGAGCTTTGTTCTGCAGTCGAAAACCGCGTGCGCGTCGGAATGTTCTTGTTAATTTGGAGCTGCTCCCGCCTAACCGCCTGACCATTGTTATGATTGCCTGTGTCTTATTGTGCTCAAAGTGTCCGGATCCTATCCATCTCAGCCCCATATGTGGGCAAAATCATATATTTGTGCCGGAAAATCATTAAAATTGGAATCTATATGAATTCGTGCATACACCGATGGTGATATTTTGCACCTTTGCCTTCTGGATTACCCCATGGCCACCCCTTCAACATCGTTGCAGCAAAAAGCAAAAAAAAAACCCAAACGCTTAATCAATTAAATAATATATTAAGTGCAGTGTCTTTGTGCATAAGTGACTTGAGCCATTTGATCGTTTTTATTTTTTTTATTAAAAAAATTCCTTTAAATATTATAAAACTATTTAGCTTTTCTCAAGAGTGCATATTCTCCTGAAAGTAAAATTTAAAATACGTTTTCCGCATCATAATTATCATGTTTTAAGCCAAATCAATTGGCCAATTTAATAATCTAATTCCGTTTGCTAAAGCTTTTATATTTATACCTATTTTTATGCCTTTTTACAAGTCAATCATTACGCATAACCACATAACATAACAACTAAACACTTTAAACAGCATCACGTCGATCATCGCATACTCTACGAAGGCCTTCGGAGGATCTGCAGATGGGTGAGTGAAGTAAATGGTCATGCTTAAATTGATTTAGATTGGCATTTATTAAATTAAACCTAATTTATAACTGATATTTAAATGTGTGACGTGAATTTGTTGAATTTTTATAACCACACATTTTTATATGGTCGTAAATACCTTTCAATACCCTAACCCTTGATTTTGTTTTGATCAAGTTATCTCTTGCGCGCATTTCAATTAAATTCATTTTTTTTTTTTGTTGTTCCTTTGTATTTATATTAACACATGTTCTAATTAATCTGCTTAATAATTTTTGACCAACAATATTCTTAGGGCCTTCTGCCAAACTATATAAACGCAAATGCTTTAAAGAATATCTTCGTAACTATATTTTACCTTATATTAAAATATACATTAATTATGCACTTTTGAGTTAATTTAATTATATTAAAATTATATAAATATTATTATTATTATGTTTAGTTTTTATGCACCATATAAGTACATATCTTGTATGATATGTTAGGTTTTTAATTTTTCTTTGAAGTCATATATTGGTATCTAAATGAAGTATCTTTATCTATATTTTGTTAGGTTATGAAAAAATATTATGAATTGTTAAAATAAATATCTATATCCCGGAAAGTAATGTAGTGATTTAAAATGTCGTGAGTTGGCATGCTTTGGGATTTTCCTCAAAAATTCGCATTGGAAAATCATGGTAGGGTGGGTAGAGAGCGAGAGCTATGACAACATCTGCATAGTTCCCTGAAGTTAGAGTGATGGGTAATCCTATGTCTGTCTTTTCTTTAATTTTCTATCATGGGTTTAATTGTGATTTCTCTTCCTCCTCCTTAATTGGCATTAGGGATTTTTTATTTATTTTGTATGTAGTTAGTTGTCCGGTAGACTGAGTCAAAGAACCCCCCCACAGGCTGTTCGCTAGTCGTAACTAGAAAATCCCGACAGACGACGTCTTGGACACAGCACAAGGACATTTCTTCGTCCTTCAAATAACGATTACATTACAAACTCAATTTGCAATAAAAACGCATTTAATATTCAGTGTTTTATTTAAAACTTTATTTAAACTAAATTTATTTTAATTTGCATTAAATGTATTTTTTATAAGATTCATCATATTCATACATTCACAACTATTTTGCAGTTGTATATTTAGTGTGCATATCAACACATATGTATGCATATATGTATGTACTATATAGTACTTTTATATTTTTTAAGCAGATGTGTTTACTCTGTTCTGTAGTTGTTTTTATTTTTTTAAGATATTTGAATATAAGTTAGTTTTTTTTTTCATTTTTTGTTTTCTTTCGATAAAATGCAATTATTTGGCTAAAAAGCTTAGTTTATTTGAAGTTCTTTCCGCTTTTGTTATGCAAGTGTAAATAAAATTTTTCATATGAAAACTTTTCGCATTTGAGGTATTAAAAAAATACAAATACAATTTACATTTAAACATACAGGCATTAATAATTAAATATTTATATATACGTATATATAAAAATAACTTAATTAGTTAGTACATACAGTAGTTTTGCCCAGCTTGGTTTTTTTTTAACACTTTGTGAATATTAAAAAAAATTTATTGCTTGGCTTGACACATTTTTTTTTTTTCAGAGAGTGGTATTAAAACGAATTATTTGGGATTTTAACTTTAGAGTTTAACTTATGTGTACTAAAATTATGCAAAAAAGTATCACTAAGTCGCAATCATGGGTTGTTTTTAAATAATTATTTTTTAATTAATATATGTAATATATTGTGTATATTAATTGCAAATTTTTGTGCATAAAAAAGTTGTATATATTAGTTAAAAATGTGGCCAGCGTCTTACTGCATTTATTTTATTATGTGTTGCTTTTTTTATTTTATTTATTATTTAAAAAATGCTCGACTAATTGCTATTTTGGTTATTAAGGAAACATTGCGTTTATATTTATTTATTTATATATATATATGCATGTGTGCGAGTGTGCTGTGTGTATTATGTGTGTTTATGCTAGACCTATATAGTAAATAGTTTAATATAATTATTTATATATACATTACTACATAGATTTCAAAGGTAGTGCGCTTGTTATCTTGCGTACAAATATTTTGCATAAAAAAAATATTTTTCAAAAAATGCACACGTTTATTTTTTTTTTGTAATCATAGATTTTTGCTTATATATTCGATATTCAGTAGTTCTTGAAACGAAATGACTTGGTTGTATTGCTTCTTTTCTTTTAATTGTAAATAATACTTTATTCTTTTCTTAAAAAAGCAAGGGAGAAAAAATTGTTTATAGTGTTTAAAAAAAGTAACCTCAAAATTCAACGCTGGCTCGATATGTAATTAAATTGCTTTTGTATGGGTTATTATTGGTGTGTAACTGTGTGTCTGGTGTGCCAGGTGTTCCTTACTGGGCCTCGTTCAGTCCTCCATTCTGCTCCAGCTTGAGCAATGCGCGCAGCTGTCTCTCTTTAAGCTGCTTGCGTTTCTTGCGCATTTCACTGAACTTCTTCTGATCCTCGGGACTGAGAGCTGCTAAGCGTTCGGCATAGTTGCGCCTCTTGGCCTCCAGCTCGTGCTGTACCATGGCATTTGCTTCTTTATTGCGCTCTTCCAAGCGTCGCTTGCGTTCCTTTTCTTTTTCTTCTTTTTCGCGCTTTTCAGCTTCTTCGCGCGCTTTAAGCGCTTCCTCTTCGCGCTTGATTTCGTCTTCATGCTTTTGCTTGCGGGCCTGCTCCTCCTCTTGCAGTTCTTTTCTTAAACGCTCTTCCTCGGCCTGTAGTCTGCGCTCATCCTCCTCGTGCTTGGCAATTTCAGCTTCGCGTTGACGTTGCACCTCCTCACGTCGCTTGTTCTCCTCATGTAATCGCTGCAGCTCACGTTGCTCAAACTGCTTGGCCTCTTCCAGACGCAGCAGCTGTTGGCGTTTCTCCTCTTCCTCCTGTTCGCGCTTTATTTTCTCCTGACGCTGACGTTCTTCTTGTTCCAAGCGCTCTTGCACGGCTTGCTGCTCACGTCGTTTGGCCTCGTGCTCCTCTTGCAATTGACGTTCCTGCTCGTTCTTGGCTGCCTCTAAAAGCTTTTCATGCTCCTCACGCAAACGCTTCTCTTCCGCCTGACGCTCGGCCGCATGGCGTTTATCCGCCTCCTCCTGTTCCTGCTTCTGTTTGCGTAATGCTTCTTCACGTTGGCGTCGCTCCTCGGCCTCGCGTTCGCGCTGCTTTTGTAGACGCACCTGTCTCAGACGATCCGCCTCGTCATCAGCTTCTTTTTGTTTTTTGAACTCATCATGCTCTTGCTTCAACCGCTGCAGTTCACGTTCATGTTCCTCTTGTTGGCGTTCACGCTCCTGTTGCTCGCGCTCTTGTTTATCGCGCTCTTGTTGCTCGCGCTGTTGTTGCTCTCGCTCTTGTTGCTCGCGTTCCGCCCGTGCGCGTTGCTGCGCCGCTTCGCGCTGCTGCTGCTCCGCGTCGTCGCGCTGACGTAGCTGCTCGGGTCTCTGTGTTGTGGGTTGTTGATGACGCTGCTGCTCTTCACGATGCTTGCGCTGACGCTCACGACGCTCCTGACGCATTTTCTCCTGACGCTCACGCTTGCGCTGCTGTCTGCGTCGCTCCTTTTCGCGCTGACGCTGTAGTTTTCGATCATATTGGGTTATTTGTTGAGGATTCAGTCGGGGCGTTATTACAGTGCCAGGCACTATGTCGTTGTTATCGATTAATGGTGCGGGAGCTGAGGTCGTAGTGCTGGGTCTTGGACGCTTCCGTTGATGCTGTGGACGTGTCTGCGTTTGTGGATAGGTAATATCGTTGGGATGCACGGCTGGGTTCTGTTGGCGGTCCTGCTTGGGACGACGACGTCGATTATTCTGACGGTTACGTGCTGGTATAATCATTTCCTCATTGCTGCCTTCCGCCTTTACGCGGCGATGATATCTGTCATATAAATAGAAACAATTTGCATTAATCTCTAATAATCTCTGATTGTTTGCAGGTGGAATCTGTCAATCTTGCTTTGGAAATTTTGGATGAGTATGATCTGCGTGGTAAAAAAATACATGTGCAGCGCGCCAAGTTTCAAATGCGTGGCGATTACAATCCAGCACTGAAGCCAAAACGTAAGAAGAAAGACAAGGAAAAGTTGCAGAAAATCAAGGAAAAGTAAGTGGAATTTTTTTTTTTCATACGTTATTTTATTTGTTAGCTTAAGACTTAAGCTTCTCAGGAGCAGTCAGGATTATTACTACTACATTTAAACTAGCCTGCTAATCCCTCAAGTCTTCTTTTGCAGACTTTTTGACTGGCGTCCCGACAAAATGCGTGGAGAGCGTTCCAAAAACGAGAAAACTGTTATTATCAAAAATCTATTTACTCCGGAACTATTTGAAAAGGAAGTGGAGCTTATTCTTGAGTATCAAAACAATTTGCGTGAGGAGTGCGGCAAATGCGGCATAGTTCGCAAAGTGGTAATCTATGATGTAAGTTTTTGTGAGAGCACTGAAAAAGCAGATATGACCTACTTAACCGATAACTGCTTTAGAGACATCCCGATGGTATTGCACAGGTGAATATGTCTTCGCCTGAAGAGGCCGATGTTGTCATACAAATGATGCAAGGACGTTATTTTGGCCAAAGACAGCTTACAGCGGAGCATTGGGATGGCAAAACTAAATACAAGTAGGTTGAACTTATAAGCCATACTTCCACATGACTGACTTTTATTTTCGTTATTGCAGAATTGATGAATCCGTCGATGAGGCGCAAAAGCGTTTATCAAAATGGGATGAGTACTTAACGGCAGATGATGCAGAGAAAGCTAATACAACAGAGCAATCCCAGGCGTAGCCTTGGTTACTGCTGGTATAGGTAAGCTTCTTATGTGATATTTAAATAATTCCAAATAACTAACAATTTCCTTTGCTTGCATTTCTCCAAATATTGAAGAACATTCAAAACATACCTGCGATCCTTGCCGCGTCTATCGATGACCTCCAAAATAACCTCATTGGCCAGCTCATTTGGATAGGTTGCGTTCCAACGATTGTAGACCTTATAGCGATTGCCTTCGCTAACCTTTGGCATTTTGTGTTGACAAATAAACCGAAACTTATCTGGGCATGAACGCGCCGACCAGCGATATTTCAAATTTGGATCATAGACAGCACAATTGTTTTCCAGCGGCTGGCTGTTAAATATAAGTTGCACATAGCTAAAATAATCTTTTGAAATTAAAACAACCCAAGCAAATACACCAATTTTAATTGAAAACATAACTTACGTTGGATCCATTTGGCTAAATGCATCATAGGTAAGATTGCGTCCGGAAATGCTCCATTGCCAGAAATTGTTGTGATGATCGTAAGTGGCGCCAATCCAGATTGGATCGCGTTCTAGGTTTGGACAGTATTAAACATTATTGTATATTGTGAATAAAATTAATGCCCTCATAATTAGATTCGGAGAAATTCACAGTAAAATTGTATCTTAAACCAGCCAACCGCGAAATTATTAAGGATTGACAATTTGTGGAAATGGAATGATTTAAAACCTTAGAGGTTGCTCCCGAAGTTCTTAACGGTTTGTAAGTATGGATCTAACCCCAAAACGATGCTAATTTTTAGCTATACTTTATTGTTTGTTAAAAAACGGATAAACAATGTAATATTTTAATGAAACAACATCTAATGTAATTAATGAGAATCGTGCTACACCGATACAAAATGTTGAGACACCTATTTTGAATACTATCATCGTCAGAAATTTATACACGACTTGGTGTGGCACCACGTCTACCATATATGGTTGCAAAATTATCTAAGGAAAATCTTGGTTAGGCAATGTTGGTGGTCGAATGGAGGATATAAGGAAAATTTGGATTGGTCAGGATAAGTTAGTTTTGATCCGGACATGGAAAAAGCCTAGCTTTATTATAGTCGAAATTTTAATAGCGAATTTTTGCGTATAATAATTGAAAGCGGCATTTCGAAAGACATTGCCACGAAAAAGATTAAAAAAAACAAAAAGCAAACCCAGATAAAACTCACCTCCAGTTTGCGCATCATGCTTCTGTAGAAAGGCGCGCAACTTGCGATCGGAGTACTTTTGCGGCTCTGCCAGATTGGCATTCTTGTCCTTGCAAAAGAAGTGTGCCTCCAGCCAGCTACTACGCTGTTCCAGAAGCGAGTAGCAATCAGTGCCCACGCGTTGGAATTGTGGCGGACACAAAGCATACATGCGGCGACTGCGCGGCTTGATGGTGGCAGCATCTTGCGCTTGGGCACCGGCTGCAGCATGCAACGGTGAGTTGCTATCAAAGGCTACATTAACGCTGGCGCCGCTGGCATGGAACTGCGCTCGGCTTGTGTGTGCAACTGCAAAGATTGAGCAGAATGTTACATAGTAGAGGTGATATATGGCGTATACTTGATTTTGTAAGTACTTACATAAACCTAAAATAAATACTAGATAGCAGAACATTTGGCTATTGCTATTCATGTTGACTGCTTGAGAATTTTTTCTTTTGTATTGAATTCTTGGAATTCCTTTGTTGGAGTCTTCGGCTGTTGATGGCACTAGGTTTCACTAGTTTCTTAATGGTTTCCACTCGGATTTGGCCACTTTACATTGCTATTGTTAATGCGCTGAAATATGTAAACAAATGGGAAAACATTAGTTATGCTATAAAACTTGTGGCGCTGGTTTAACTAATTTTTGCAAATGTTTATTCTATGCAAATTCAAGTTGCTAATCAAGTGTGCCTGCTGATAGATGACCAAAAGTGTAAACGCCTACACATCATCTCGCAAAGATGCTCAAGACAAATTGAGCCAACGAAAATTCTTGAACAGATTTGTTTTGTTTTGCACTCGTATTATTGATTAGTATTCATTCATAAAATAAATTTAATGCCTACACTGACCAAAATAATTTGGCCCGAACATCAAGCATCTTAGCAAGCAGCTTAACAAGCGCGTCAGCAGCGTCCGCTGCTGAAGTCTGCGTCGGCGTTGACGTTGAAGTTGACCGAGGCACTCGAGCTTGTCTGTCAACGGATATGGCTCATTTGGTTTTGTTGTAAACTGTCTTAATTTTTTTTTTAGTTTTGTTTTTGTTTACAACTGCAATTAACACTATTATATTGTTTAAGTGTTCACTAGGTAAGGGGCTAACTATCTGTCAGTCTGTCAGTCTCTTTGTCTGTCCGTTTATCCATCTGTGTGTCTCTCTGTTTATTCATCTGTTTGTCTGTCTACTATTGCATTCTAAGTTGAAAATGTATGCATGTTAATTTGACTTTACCACTTGACATGCTTCATGGCTAAGTTGACCCAGTTTGACCCACTTTATCCACTGCAAAAGTCATAAGAGCCGCAGTTAAATTAATCTTAACTTAATATAGTAATATTTAATTGCCCAACTTTTGCATCAAAGCGATAAGTTGCATATATATGTACATATCTACAATTACTTAGCAATCACCAAATAAATATTCGTTTTTTTTTTCGAATTTTCGAATTACAAGAAAATGTCTTAAATTTTAGCCTGCAAGGGCTCAAAGATTTTCGCAATTTGTGAAAAATGCAGAAAGGGAGTCGGATAAAGTTGGCTCGGTTATCTTTTGGGTTATGTTCATCTAACTCCGGGAGACCAAGAAGGCTAGAGACACCCAAATTTTACAACAAGATAAGCATACTATAATCCCGGAGCAGATGAATTTTATAAAATTGATTAGATGTTTGCCCTCGTTTTTCCCAACAGAATATCGCAAATTGAAGTCATGACATGATTGATTTAAATTTGACAGAGCTATGCAGAAGTCTCCTAAGGTCGATAATAATAATTTTTGCATACATATGTGACTTTTTTTATTTTATTATGTTAAATAAATTATTACTTTTATTACTTTACATATTTAATAATTTATAATTTTTTGAATTGACTTTACAAAAATACGATCCAAGCAGGCTAGTCAGCCTGCAGCCCAACGGATTTTGTGAGTTGACATTTGAGTATGATACCAAGTGTCAAATAAACGTCATGACCGATGCGAGTTTTTGATAATACTCCGACACAAGTACACGTGTTTTTCTGTTCAGTCAAATTTTTCTAAAAAAATTTGTACCTTCAAAGTTTTATTTTATGTTTTTGTGTCGCTTAAATTTCAACATTTTTTCAAATCTAAATAGTATTTAGACTCTATACTTCAAATATGCTAAAGGATTCGTTTCAATTTTTGCAAGCCACTAGAATGGCGCTACTCCGTTTCGAAAAAGTCAATTTGGGGTGAATTCGAAATCTCGATTGGAAGTGAATCCGAAAATGTCGAGATGAGCCAAATAATAATTTTCAATATATCAGCACGGATTTCAACTGTTTTTGTTTCAAAATGCCGAGAGCTTACAAAAAAAGCGAAAAAAATCCCCGTAAACGGGTTCCAAGTTCTGATGATTTGTTGAAAATGCTGAAGGCAGTGAAAAGCGACAATAGGAGTGCCCTATCAGACGATTTCCCTTTTTTTTTTCAAAAACCATTTTTTAATGCCATTTCACTAAGCAACCATTATATTTTTCCATATTCATCTATTTAACCTTTTTTTTTACCAAAAATAAATAAATAAAATGTTTGCGATGAAATTTTATGGCGGTTTTTATCATTTTTGGACACTTCCAGATTCACCCCAAAAAAATCGAAAATCACGAATTTTATATTTTTGCTCTGAGATCAACCTACCTGACAAAAAATATTCGCATCGATATGATATTTTTTACACAATGAAGCTAATTCTATGACACAAATTCCAATTTTGAAAAACAAACTTTTTTTCCATAAATCTACAAAAAAAATCATCCAAATTCACCCCACTTGCCTCTACTTTATGCGCTTTTTTTAATTTTTTGTTAAAATTTTACTTTTACAAGTTTTTTTTGCAATAACGGAAAAAACTATTTACAATTTTTGAACGCATAAAATAAGTTCAAAAAAGTAGTGGGGTCTACCGAAAAATCATGCTGTGAAAAGTTAAAAACATGAAATTTATCTCATCTTATCTATTCAATATTCATACTTTAGCGAACAAACCACTTACTCGTATTTATGTTTCGTATAGCTAATAACCAGCGTACACTCGGGAGGCTTCTAGGGATACCTCATTCCTCAAATTACGATAAACGGTTTAGACGTAACATCGGAACAGACAAACTTTCATGAATACAGGTCAAACACATGGCCATACTTTTTGCTTTGCCGCATTCATCTTAAAAGACGAAATTTCTGTCATGTCATATAAAGCAACCTTATTTCTAATATAAAAGATTTTATAATTTGCTTCGACCAAACTATAATATGTAGATAGAATGTGTTTTTGGATTATTACCTCCTTATGGGATTCATGAGTGAGAAAACAATTATATTTGTGCTATTTAGAAGTTGTGCAGTTTATTGGCAAATTTGGTTTACTAAAGAGTCTCGAGGAAAGCGCAAAATTCTCAAGCATTGTCTATGTAAAACGAACTAGATCTTCCTGAAGAAATACGGGCAAGACTATGTAGGATCGGAGGAGGGCATTAAAAGAGTGATCCCGACGAAATGCGCCAAAAAAATTATTTTTTTAAAATGTGAAAATTGTGCATCGATTAGAAAAAGCTATTTTTTTGTTTGTTTTGGTTAACATTCAAGTTAAAAAGATTCTTAAAATACTTCACAGTCATTTGGTGTTCCCGATCAATATACTGCTAGCAAGTTATTTACCCATGTACTCAGTTTCAAACCGCTCAACTGTGCTTCCTGGGACCTTACTGTGTTTATACACCTTGACTATCAATTTTCTGAGCTTCCAAAACAGCCCACGCATACAACTTATCCGCTCGTCTATCAGATTGAGCCATTTTTTGCCACATCATCCGCTGAAGGCATTAAGAGCGTGTTGTGGCTACCTCAGCGCATTCCCCAGATAAAAAACTCAAAAGTACCGGCATGTGAAAAAGTAAATATGTATATGTAAATACATACTCGTATATTGGTGTGTATAGTATAATGTGCGACAGTGTCATTTAAACTGCTAATTATATGTAATTTTGTAAAAATAATTTCTACACATGAAAAACAAATTAAAAGGCAAAGATATAAGAGACACACTGAGACACACCGAATCCCATTTGGCACAGAGCACAGCTCGCTTGACTGCTTTGGCAGACACTGCGGCAATAAGTTGAGCTCAGTCCCGGTTTAAGCTACGTCGACTGCAATAAATTCCTCAACGATGACGACGGAGACGGAGACGCAGTCAGCGCCAGCGCCAACTACAGCGACAGCGCGTTCCAACGTTTTGACATTCATTTGTACGCACGCTGACAATTAGGCGCAAATATCTATGTACATACATATGTATATACATATATGTTAATGCATATACTACATATGTATGTAGTTGCCTGCTCTTGGCAATGGAAGCCGTTGTCTTGCAAGCGTCACCGTTGTTACTACTTATACTCTAGCTAAGAGTTTACCCAAATGGTTATGGTATATGATATCTATTTGTAGTGTATTGACTGAGCAATCCATGAGTTTCTAATTAAAAATCATATCGGGGATGCAATATATTCCTTAAAATCTATAGACAGAGTGACCATTTAACAGAATTTTGAAACGCCTGGGATCTAGTCACAGCATAATTTTCAACTATGATTCATCTGATGATCATCAAAGGAAAGTTTAGAAGTAAGGATGTTCCTGCTCCAAAATTTATACATCACTTGAGCTTAAACGAGTTCAAATCGCGTTCCAAAACCATTTTTGTGTAGTTGAGAAGGGAAGGATTTTGGAAATTTCTCCTGAAGTGGAGAATATGGTGCTCAATGTTTGCACGGGCAGCATTTTTGTACGCTGTACCGAAGGTACGAAGATAGTATAATAAATTTTTTTTTTTCAATCGGCTTACCACTTGGCATATGTGCTCTTTTTGGGGATTAAAAGCAACAAATTTCTAAACGTTTTCGAAAATTCGGCTCCCTAAGATTGGGGACTTGGAGGCACTCTGAGTTCTTCTGCATTTTGGTGTATCGGAAATGCTTTGTGCTATTTTTCTTGTTAAAAAAAAAAATTAAAATTTTACATATCATAAAATTAAACTCTTCCGAAAACAGGGCGGGGATTGCCGTGCGATTTAAAACTAAATAAATATACAATATACTTATATAGGCAAAACTAAGTGAGGCAGCACATTTTTAGGTCGAACCCTTCGATTTTGATGATTTTTGTGTGATACAGCTACTAGCCAATAGTAACAGAATTATTTATCGAATTATCGATAACAGAATATTAGATTTTGAGTATTTAGTGACGCGGTAGTTTCAAAATCTGTTATTAAATGTTTGTGTAGATATCTTTATTCGTTTAGGTGACATGGCTTGTCATAGAATCGTCTAAAAATCCAACTCGATAAATAAAAATTTCCAAAATCGAAGTGATTGACTTAAAAAGTTGTCAGCTTCACTTATTTTAACCGATATATATTTTATCATATACAAGGTGGCGCAAAAGAAATCACCCTATTGGAAGATGCTCTCATTTTTGTAAATGGCCGCCAATATCAAATCTGTTTTGACATTTGTGGACTAGACAGATACAGAATACAAGTGAATAAGCCATGGAGCGATACACTCCCCAAGAACGCGGAATAATTGTGTCTATTTCCGTTTCCGGGTCGCTTAATTTCGCGTTTTGGCGCGAAAAATCGCCCGATTTAACGGTCCCGGACTTCTTTTTATGGGGTTTTTTGAAGTCCCGTGTTTACATCAACAAGCCTGAGACCTTGGAAGCCCTCAAGGAAAATATCCGACACGAATGCGAGAATTTATCGCCCGAAACTCTCGCCGAAGTGATGGAAAATGCCATAAAACGAGCCCGTATGGCAATCAATTGTGACGGCGCCCATTTGTCCGATATCATCTTCTCAACTTAACACAATTAATTCTAAAGGTCTAAATAAACATAATCAAAAAACAGAATCGAAGTTTTTCATTTAGAAAAAAAATAAGAGCCAAACAACATCGGATGACTTCTTTTGCGGCACCTTGTATCTATAGGATTTTTTTTTTTTTTATATAAATCAAACTTTAAATAAAAACAGAAAAAGATGTACGAGATGTTACGTTTAATTAAAATAACTTTGACTATATTTAAGATACATTTTAATGCAGCATGTATCAAATAGAACCAACTTGCTAATATTACTGTGTTAAGTCGTCTGGTCTTCAGAAACCGCCCATGACTTCCATTTACCTGCTTTTATGTCATGCAGCACACATAGAATAAAGAGTCTTTATCAGAATGATATTACCATGTTGACAAATAATACCATAAATTAATATTAATTAAGAGATTTTAAGATGTACCCGACAGTTAATCGTCTAATCTTTAACTACAATAAGAAGAGTGTGCAAACTTTTACTCATCAGTGTAAACTTTTCCTGCCCATTGTAATTGCTGCTATTGGCGTGTGTTGACTTAAGTATTGTTTGTGTTTAATATGCACCTTATGACAACTGTTGACTAAGTGAGCGCCATGAATAGCTCAGTTGGCTCCATGACTGACGATAGTCTGATATATACATAGCCAAACAGACCTTCAAGGCGCTGGTATAGCTCCAATGTGGGAGGCACTACAAGCCATTGCAGTTAGACATTATAGTTTGACATTTGTGTTAAAGCAGCTAATAAAAACAAACGCAATTGTACGCACCCACACACAGATACACGTATACACACACGTGCAGGCAGCTTAATATCTCTTTATCGGAGTCTGCGCCAAGAGTAAAGCAGTAGGCGTCAGTTGACTGATTTATAGACCCTCTTTTAAATGCAGTCACAGTCACTGCTCAGAGATGAAAACAGAGACAGACGGACCAACAGACACAGACAGCGACACAAATGACATTTAAATGGATTTGAAATAGAAAAAATCAGGGTGTATATATGTATATATTCGTGACCGTGTGTTTGTGTGTGTGCAGCCAGCTGGTTGACCTTGATCTTGAACTTGCTGCTGTGCGGGGCGTGACGTTATTCTTTTTATTACAGCATTCAAGCAATGTGAGATGATGAAATCACATTTTTTTGGGGTCAGTCTTGGACAGAGCTGCAGACAGAATATAGTCATACATATAAATTGTATTTCATTCATGTAGTTCCCAGAAGTAATAACAGCATAAACTTAGAACTCAAATCAATCAACAGACGCAGCTTATGCATGTCTAACACAAGTTATAAATTAAAAAAGATTTTATATGGCCAGAGTCTTTTGGCAACGGCGTCATCCTCATGGAGCTTATTACTACTCCTAACCTTGAATAACATGGTTATAAATAAAAGCAAAAGTTAAGCCCAGCCAGCATAAAGACAGCATAAGATTAAACAGCAGCAGGCTGCTCTTGCTCATATATTGTACACAATACATAAGGCAATACATATATTATATAAAACGACATATAGGAATTTATAGGCTTTTAAATTTAAGCAAGCAACAGTTGATATATGTATGTCTAAGTTTTTGGTGAAGCCCATTGATTAATGTGCCAAGTCAAGATCTCTTAGAAGGCGTCTTAACTCGAGCAGGAAATGGGTTTTATTTTTATTTGATGTTGTGTAAACCTTACAATTAGTTGCTTAAGCAGCAACATTAATGCAAATTTTTAAAACACAGATGCTTTAAGTTTTGAAGATACATTAATAAATAAAGTTTTAAGATAAAGAATTTTTCTAGCTAAAAGAAGCTCCAAAAATAATTCTTCCGTCATGATTGCCAATTTTTTTTTAAATTTTTGTTCTATAGATAGATAGAAGGTTAAATATTTGAAGCTCTTGATACTGCCTCTATAATTATATAAATCGAATTTGGTAAGAAATTGTATACGGGTGTGAATTCAAAGTTTAAAGGGGCATAAGAAAACGTATCCAAATTTGCAAGCTTGTATTAAGGGGAGGCTCTTTCAAATTTGTTCGAGAAAATCGTTGAGCTCTTGATCTATTGTTCCGATTCCCTTCATTTAAACCGTGTTTGAAAGGATATAATTTTTTGTATGCCTTATGCTAACAATATACATGAAAGAGTGTTGAATTGTTATTTTTAAGCAAGGTCAAATCACAAAAAAACTGAAAAAAAAAAAAAAATTTTCCAACGTCCACATATGAGTTAATTTTTCGTGAAAACTCATTGTGATTTACTACATAAGGTATAGAGAATTTCATTAACTTCAATAAACAAAAC
The DNA here is from genome assembly GCA_018150985.1 of Chymomyza costata. Taxonomy (NCBI): domain Eukaryota; kingdom Metazoa; phylum Arthropoda; class Insecta; order Diptera; family Drosophilidae; genus Chymomyza; species Chymomyza costata. The sequence continues at coordinate 102,995 of JAECWU010000796.1, read as the reverse complement.
ATTTTTCATTTCGGTTCGCTACAAGAGGCTGGCGAACTGAAATGCGGGGACGATATTCTGCTGTCAGAGGCAGACAAGAGCCGCCATTTTGAATTTCGTCGAGAAAAAAAATGTTCAATTATTGTAAATAAAATCTAATTTTACAATCAAAACAGGAAGCTTGTATATGCCACAAATAATTCCCAAGCTTCGCCTTCTTTTCGGCCAAATTTGTATTATTAATTTAATTTTTATTATTATTTAATATTTGCAACCAAGTTTTTTAATAGAGTTTGTTGAGTGAAATTATAGAAAATGGTCCCCTAACGAAATAAGGTAACTGCCATCGGGTACGGACGCATTTTAAAGTCAATTGGAGCTTATTAAAAAATTTAGCAGATTTTTGTACAATTTTTACAAAATTTTTGATTATTACTTTTCTCTATGGGATGACGAACTTCAAAAACGCTCCTGGCGCTGAGTTTCAGCTTTGTAGTTATGATATGAGTCTCCGCTTGTCGGCAAAATAAATTCTCATAGCTTTTAAAAACGTCCTATGGTCTATTATGGCAAATTAAAAAAATTCCAAAAATAAATAAGCGCTCTAACTGAACCGCAGTTTTTTTTTAATAACATTTTGATATTTTCAAGTTTGTGATTTTTGTTAGACTGCTTCTATTTCAAAAGTACTTGAAAAGTCAGAAATACTTTTCAAACTCGTATTTTGGGAAGGGTCTTTAAATTTGTTAGCTAGTATATACTACTGTGATCAAATTGAAAGGTGAATCAACTCATATTTTCAAAATCTTTATTTATTTATCTAAATCTATTTCATTTCCTTCTAAGTAATCCCCTTTCGCTGCAATAAACTTATGCCAACGAATTTAATAGTTATCATAGCACTTGGCAAAGTCCTCCTTCGGAAAGTCCTTCAGAGCCTTCAGCTTTTATTATCTCAATCGAGTCAAAACGGTGTCCCCGGAGCCATCTCTTGAGTTTGCTGAATAGCCAGAAGTCCCACGGAGCCAAATCAGGTGAATAAGCAGGTTGCGGAACGATATTTGTTGAGTTTTTGGCGAAATGCTCACGAAGAACCAGTGCCGTATGTGATTGAAAACTGAGTGTTTTTGGAACCATTCGAGATTGGACGATTCTCAAGCACAATTCGTCACCCGAAATACAAAATAATGCAACTTCTTTGTTCAAAAAATTTAGATATAATAAAAATCGCATAATTCACTTTTATCACATCACAAAACGAAGCGTATCTAAAACGTTAATGAATATTTAGGCGTAAAATTTCGCACAAATAATCAAAATCAGTCTAGTACAACCAGAGATATTTGCTTTTAAGTAGACATACTTTTTTTTAGTTTCGAAAAGTGTTTTTTTCGAAATATCTCGAAATTGGCTCCATAAAAAAAATTTTGGACTTAATTTTTGGATTAAGCGTGCCATTTTATTACGGAAGGGAGGATACATTTTGCTGTAAACTAGGGTAATTATTCAGTAAAACTAATTTCAATATTTTGTTATTAAACATTTTCGTAATATTTTGTTAAGTACTTCTTATTTTTTTAAACATTTTTAGTACGTTTTAAATAATGTCTTTAATTTTTTTTTACACCTTCAATTGAAAACTTTACAGTTTGTTGAATTCTTAGAACTTTGTTTTTGTTTTTTCTGTAGATGCAGTAAGACAGTTTTGAAATTTTATAATTAATATTGCTTTAAAAAAAGGTTTACTAATTAATTACAAATTTTCCACCAACTGTAGCTAATTAGGGTGTTATGCTAATTAAGCTTGTTTCTCTACAACTTCTACAATAACGCTCAAATACTAATAGCCAACTATTTGTTTAAGCCAAAAAACCAATTGAAAGCGAAATTGTTGCCAAAGTTGAATGTACGAGTTGGCCAAAATAGAATTATGGAATTAACCTTTTGATGAGTTCAATGTTAACAGCTGGTTAACAAATTTTAAGTTATTTATTTATGAATTTTTCAAGTTTTGTATACAGCCTAGTAATTAATTTGATTGTATTGTATGTATTATTGTTTGCTTTTGCCGCGTTCTTAATGGGCCAATTCAAACCGGTTGTGGTTCTATCCTATATATATGTATATAAGAGCTGGCAAGTTGCTTATAAACTAATAATATTATAAGCAGTCAAAAATTGTGGCATTCTTTCTATTCTTGTCAACTTCATAACTGCTAAATACTAACTAAACTGTGTTTTATTTTTAAATTCATAAAAAATTTTTACATAGATAATTTTAGACAGTAGCTACGTCAAAATATTATAATAAGCATACAAAACAAATTTGAATTTGATTTTTATTTGTAAGCGATTAAGTAATTTAGCAAAATCAACAAACTTCAAAATTGCAAAAAAAAAAAGACGAATAATTAATAAAAGACCAGTTTGTGGTTTAATTAAACGGAAATGTGCGCCCAAAAAAAAAAAAAATAAATGCTTAAAAATGTTGACTGGCAAAAAACGAGCGTGCGTAATTTTAAACATAAAAAAAAATATAAAATTTTTTGCTAAAGTAGTTTTTTGTTATTGTTGTGTTTATGCTGGTCGAACCGCATCATCAGCTCCAATTAATTTATGCCTAACAAAATGCGCATTTTATTGAAAGCAACTACAACTATAATGGCAAAAAAAAAAAAAAAAATAAAAACAATCCATAAGGGCAACAGATCGAACGTATAGTGGAATGCTTTAATAAAATATATTAAAAAAATTAAAATAAACTAATTTGATGCGAATGCTTTGGGTTTTCTCTTTAGGCCATAGCACTTTTGAAAATATTTTTAGCTAAAATTCCACTTAAGTTCTACGATTGGACGATATATAGAACAAGAGGAATATGTATGCTGATCTTTATTGAAATGTAATAATTTCAAAACTAAAATTTCAACTTGCATATGGCAGTTCGCAACATTTACCGAATTTCCTTAAACAGGAATTTATTTACCAACCCTAAGCTAGAGAGTCCTTTCAATCATAGCGTTTGTATAAAGTCAAAGCTTTACATGTTTTGTGTGTGTGTTTCAAAGTAATTGCTAAATATAAATTCTGTTGCCCAAATTGTGTATAAAAGTTTTTTGCTTTTGAAAATAACTAAATTAAAATATGCCATTTCACAAAACTAAATTAATTAAAGCATGTGCATGCATGTACGAATGAAAATTAACATTTCGTAGTCAAGTAACTAAACTCATTAAACAAACACTCGCAAACTATGTTGGAAATTAAATTAAATATATACAACAACAAACAGCGGCAGAAAAAAAAAAACACATAGTTTATGTAAAAAAGTTTAAATGTTGATAAAAACTTGCAATTCAATTAAAATTGCGGCCTCATGGCTTGCTTATACAGGCAACGCACTTACACACTGCGTATGCTTGATATTGCGTATACGCACAGTTGACACTCGCAGCTTACGGTGTGGAAAATGCCTCGTCAACAAGTAAACTTTCCAACACAAAGCAATATGCGTTAAAACATCAACCAAATGACTTTTACTTTTTACTCTTTTTTTCTCATCTATTTTCGCGACAAACTGTTGCAGAGAGTTCCCAAAGACTGAACGATGTCTATCAGGCAAGTTTCAGTGCAAAAAATGACAATGACAGCAAAGGCATCGCCAAAGCAATAACAATATCAACAACAAAAAGGGGGAAAAAAAAACAAGACTCAGTTGGGGTTGTTAACACGACAGTGGCATACTCTACACTTACTTTATCACTTTACAAAACAAACTGGTATCAATAGATTGAGTATTATAGTCGTATGCTAGGTAGTACATATATGGCGCATGCTTTATGAAAAAGTCAACGTTTTGTTGTTGATTAGGCTCACATGACGCCACACAACAAATTTAGTGGCGCTATTGATGGAGCTCAACAATTGGTAATACCCAAAACTCAAAATTGGTACAAATTTCGATCAGATCAGAGGGAACATGGCCAGATAATAATGCATACTGCATTACATGTGCCTAAAATAGCCTTGACCATATGGCTACAGGGTACAAGCAACAAAAACAAAAAATACGATAGCAATAATGATAGTCATGACTTGACATTTGAGGCTCATCAAAGTGAACTGACAATAAAAGTAAAGCTGAGGACAAAGAGATTAGTTTGCATCAATTGAGATGCCATCAAAGCGTACTCAAAGAATACTGTGTAGTGACAGTTGTTGCATATCTCTCTAGAAATTGCCAGTCAGTGCATAAAACTGCAGGCGTGTCTTACACTGAGAGAAAAACGTAAATGTGTATTGTGAATCAAGAACAAAAATTTTCTATTTTCTTTTTACCATCTAACTGTTGTCCATCTTATTTATTGGCGTGAAGTATATTTTAAAAATTTAGTTACTTTATAATTTTCTGCTAAATCGAAAGAATTTAAGAAAATTTAATTAAAGTTTTAAAAGTCGACAGCTTGTAATACATTTTTTGTTTTTGTAAAGAATTAAGTTCGCCAAGGCAATGAAAATTTGCTGTCAAGGTAAAGGGTGATTTTTTTGCTATTTGGTTTTTCAAGCTGATTGTTCTGACAGCTTACGCGTGATTCATGACATACGTCAAAGTCAAAAATTCTCATTACTCTTTAGCATTGCCATTTTGTCATGGAAAGGCCTACGCCCGAACAACGTTTACGAATTATTAAATTTTTTTATCAAAAATCGTGCTCCACTTAACGGTCATCATAATCGAACTTCTGAGCAGGCCATTCAAGCTCTTGCGACCAAATTTCGCACCAATTTTACTTTATTGGACCTTCAACCACGGAATCGCGTACGAAGAGTGCGTACTGAATAGAATATTGCTGCTGTAGCAGCCAGTGTTAATGAAGACCGTGAAATGTCTATTCAGCGTCGTTCGCAGCAGTTGGGTATGAGTTATTCGACAACATGGAATATTTTACGTAAGGATCTTGTTTTGAAACCATACAAAATACAGCTGGTGCAAAAACTGAAGCCGGGCGACCTGCCACAACGTCGCGTGTTCGGTAAATGGGCTTTGGAAATGCTCGATGAAGGTCCGCTTTTTTATCGAAGAATTGTTTTCAGCGATGAAGCGCATTTCTGCTTGAATGGCTACGTCAATAAGCAAAATTGCCATATTTGAAGTGAAGATCAACCAAAAGCATTGCAAGAGTTGCCAATGCATCCACAAAAATGTACATAACAGCTGTTATTCGTGAGATACCAGCCGATATGTTGGAGAGAGTATGCCAAAATTGGACTTTCCAAATAGACCACTTGAAGCGTAGTCGCGTTCAACATTTACAGGAAGTAATCTTTAAAAACTAAATGGTAAAGATTGATTTACAAACTCAAATAAAAATTTCATACATTTTCGTTGTTTTTTTTTTAAATTTAAAAAGCAAACGCTTGAAGCATTTACTCTTCAGTCTAATTTCTGAGACCTTTTCTGGCTAAGTACTTGCAATAGGCACTCAACAGATCATTGTAGCAAAAAATGAGACTTGCTTTTTTTGATGCCAACGATCCAAAGTCTGGCACAATTTTCAAATTCATTAATTTATTAATTCACAATTTTTTCCAACACTTGAATAATTCAAAACTACGTTTTTGCTCAGTGTACTGCGACAGACTGCCATTGGCAATAACTAAGAGGCCAATAGAATACATATTCATGATGCATTTTCTGGATTTTTCATTGACACGTTGCGAAAAGCTTTTAACGCCCATCAGGTTATTGACTTTTTATCTCAGAATAAAAAAAAAGTCAGAAAATAAGAAAGGATAATTTATTCATTTCATTGCAAAACTCGGTAAATGTGTGACTCTTTAATGCTTAATGGCTCTTAAAAGAAATTTATGAAACAAAAAAAAAATTTAAAAACTAAAGTGAGCGATATGACTTTGAAAATTATGAAATTATGGGCCTTAAGCTTTTTTTTTTTTCCTCTCCTCCTCCTTTTACTCTTGGGAGCGTAGAGCTTCTACAAGAGCTTTCCATCGAACTCTATTTTGCGCTGTTTGTTTAGCTGTAACCCATGGTATGTTTTGCTGCGCCAGTTCTTGAAGGGTAGTCCGTCGCCAGGTTGCTTTTGGTCGTCCTATTCGTCTGCTTCCTTGGGGATTCCAGTCTAGTGCCATCCTAACAATGCTGCTTGGATCTTTTCTGAGAGCATAACCTATCCATGTCCATTTACGTTTCCTGATTTGGAGGTGGATAGGAGACTCACAAGTGATGCGCCACATCATCTGTTTGGCCAGAATATCCCGCATATAAGCTTTATTTAGCTATTATTGTATAATTTACATGAAGCAATTTAATTAAGATGCTATTTAGAAAGAATTAGCTAAAAGGAAATTCGAATGCGTGTGTGCGCAAAAAATAATGGGAATTTTTGGGAATGATTGAGTCTTTCCATGTGTATGTCTAAAAGTAAGAGCTCTAAGTAGGATCATGGCAGAAATCCGCAATTTGTCCCCACAGAATCGAAATTTGGAAAGGACTTTGATGCTTAACAGTAGCTTAGTTTTTAAAAAAATTGTTCAAAGACTTCCTTTTTTTATTATGTACAAGAACTTTAAATTTTGCTTATTCAAATCTTTACGCATTGTCACAGCAATACATTTGCCGTTTTATTGAACCTTTGGCTTGTTAATAACCTAGACCCATTTTTACCATGTACTACATTATGTTTCTCAATACTCAGTTACTCTTTGTCAAATGTCAACAATTTGATTTAATTCCAGCTCATTTATATTCAGCTACCAATCCGCTTATCTTTCGACATTCAGACAAGCCAAAATCAATTATTTTGGACCTACAAACCAAAAATATTCTTCAAAATACAATTTTAAATACATTGCGTAATTGTAGCTGGTCCTATCTCAAAAAAGTGACATAATGTATCGATTTTTTTTTTTTATTTAAATTCATATTTTATATTCAACATCAGTTGCAATGATCTTCAGCACGTAATATTCAACCAACAGACATGGAAACTTGAAACTGTCTATCTCTATGCGTTGCATGCATTTGAAATTCAACTCGTAGAATGGAGCGTCATCGATCCAAATATAAGTCATCGTATGGGGCGCAGGCGCCAACAGCAACAACAACAAATATATCGTTAGTTATAAGTAATTGACAGTTACTGAGCAGCGACGTTGGCGTCAAAGTCGGCGTTGACGTCGCAATTTATGTATAAATCGTACATAAGGCAAACACTTGAGCTACAAAATACAAATACGACCAAGTGATGTCATTCATTTGAATACAGGCACCCAACACACAGATGCAGGTACTCACACACACAGATACACGCACACACGTATGCACAACTGTCGATCTATTAAAAATGATGTAAACTCTGACAATGCGATCTTCGCTTGCCTACATGAGAATATGTAGATTTTTTTCAAATGATATTTATGGGATTATTTTTACGATTTGTAAGTTACACTTACGTATAAGTAGCACTATATGAATAATGCATACACTGAAATGAGTGTGTGGCATAATGGCAAATTGATGAAGTTTGCTACACTGGACTTTACAGGATACCTGTGCACAATGTGCCAAGTGGACAAGTTTTTAAAATAAATTCTAAAGAGAAGCTGCAACTTGGAAAGGAAGTACAAAAAAATAAGACTTGGTGGACTCAAAATTTGCTTAAAATTTTTGTTCGATCTGGCAATGCTTACCATAAGCGTCCCTATACGAATGAATTGCGTACACGTAATTTTATTTAGAAGTTTCATCTTTTGATTGCAAACTCGAAATTGTAAAACCAAATGTATTTTTTATATTCAATAGTAGCATATCAAAATTTTCCACTTTTAATATTTATTTATTTATATATATGTATATGTGATCTTTAATGTTTAAAACTAATAGCTTTATCAAAAGAACGTAATTAAAAGTAAGTTATTTTAAAAAATAGTTTGCACAAAAAAATTAATCATCTCAATCAATAAGATAATAATAATGTCAATAATTGCTTATTTAATTAAATTTTATATTCTGTATAGATTCAAATTGTCTGCGCTCAAACGATCATAGGTGGAATATCCTTAATGCATTTTCCAACTAATATAGAAATAGACCTATGCTAATAATAAAATAAGATTTGCAGTTTTTGGGCTGACAAGGATATCAAATAAATAACAACGAATATTTTACATAAATTTATGCGAGACACTATAGAAATTTAATCGAAACTTAAGAAATATATTACTTATTATGTTTAACCTAAGCATTTTTTGCGATTATTCTATAACACATAAGGGCTAGGATCATCAAAGGGTCTAGCTGGATAAGGTACTGGAAAATGCCACCAGCAATGCAACGGCAAAAAATTAATTTTTTCTCAAATTTTTTTCAACGCATTACGGCTTCATTCAAAAAACGTGATTTTCGTTTTCATTTTATTGTGACTAAGCTACTGAATATTTTTAAACCAATTTTTTTTGACTTACTTAGATGGCAACAGGGCTCTTAAAAAAAAAATATAAAACTAAAAAAAAAAATTAAAATTTAAAAAAAAAAATATAAATTTTTTTTCTTAAAAAAAAAAATATTAAATAATCTTTTTTTTTTTTTTAAAGTTGTTTCCTTATATAAGTTACTGAGTATTTTGGAACCAATTTTTTTGATAATTTAAGTTGACCACAGGGCTCTTTTAAAAAAAATACAAGTTTTTTTTTTAACCAACACATTTTCTTAAAAATATCAATTACTATTTTTTTTAAACACGTGTTTTAATAAGTTCTTTATTTGGTGTGAATATGAATCACAACGAACTGCGGCGCAGTTGCGGCCAACAATTGAAAGGCATTATCTTTAAAAAGCGAATGGCAAGAATGGTTCTTTCTATTGATAATAAAGATTTTCCGGTTCATTTGAAATTTTTGTGTTTTTTTTCGGATTTAAAAAAAAATCCAAGATTGATGACGCTTTATAATATATGTTTATTGTAAGATTCCTTAATATATAGCATTAATTAAGCATATGTATATTTAAATATATATTTCATTTGATTTGAAATGGTTAAGAATTCGTATGACTTATGAATTCTTAAAGGCCTATACGCGGAATGGAAAATTTCGCGCGGAATGACAAAATTTCATATAAAAAAAAATCCCATTTGGGATATCATTTGTCATTCCGTGCGAAATTTTCCATTCTGCGTTTACGCCTTTAAGAAAAATATAATGTTTTTGTTATTTATTTTTCATATCAACTTTTTTGTAAGACGATAAAAATATTTTTTATTTTTATTTTTCATAATTAAAATCTTGATGTATAACACTTTTTCATAAACGAAGTAAGTTTAAGTTTTTAATTTTCAAAGGCATGCTTTTTTGGTGAGAGTATTTAAATTCATCTAAGTCTTTTAGTTGCTTTTTAGTTTTCTCTCTCGTTTTGCATTGACATAAAAATGTCACATAAATTGTATGCAATATAAATATTATTTATTAATTATTTGAACTTTTTTTGCTAAACATTTTTTTTCAAGTATTTTTTGTTGTCTTTAGTGATGGTTGCGGCAAGGTCAGCAGCCTGAACAATGTATACAGTTTAATTTATTGCAAATATTTGCACAAATTAATGTTGGCAAACAATTTAAGTTTGTTGCCTTTTGTTGTGCAATAGTTGAAAGCTTAGCTTTGACCATTTCATTCCATTCCATTCCATTTCATTTCATTTCATACACTTAAGGCTTTCACCATTTTTCATTGAAAAATTATTTAGCTGTGTTAGTGTGTGTGCGTTTGTATCTGTGTGCTAAAGTTTATGTTTTGTTGGGCGTATAAATTTCCCGGCGCGTGTCATGCGGCACTTGACACTTTTTTCATGCTGCCACATTTGGCTGAGTTTCAGCAATTTGCTGCCGCCCACAAATCTCCAGAAAAACTTACACATACATACGAGGGTAGGCCGAAAAGTAATTATCAGAAATATCTCAGCATTAAATTCTCTTATTTCGAGATATCATTTGTCAAAGTATTCCTTTACCTATATGGTAGCTTATTTGAAGATTTTCTTTTTTTTTTTCGAAGCCATTTTGAAAAGTTTTAAGATCTCTCAGAAGATCTGGAGATATCAGTTCGTAGCGCAATTTATATCACTTTTCCTAAAAGACTTATGTATAAATAAAATATGAGTTAATTTTTTGCATTAAATCAAAATCGATTTGGTGCAATAGCTTTAAATAATATTTTTCGGTTATCCTATCGTATTTGCATTCCAAAAATGACAGAAACATCTTGGATTCTTCGGGGTCGTTTTCTCAGATTAAAAGCACTGATTTTTCTTAGTCTTTAAGTTGCGAATCGAAAATATCGAAAGAATTCTTTGTTAACCTTTTTTTTGCAATGTTCACATGATCACGTTTGTTATTATCTGTGGGCAATCGCGTCAACCATCCAAATTTAAAAGTGAGATACCTGCACCACCTCTGCAATATCGATCAATGAAGGAATGCAATATCTAATAGTTAAAAGTTATCGTTATTGAGCTTTTTTTTCATATCGCAATAAGTGCAAGTTTTTTCTTGACAACTTCCATCAAAAATAAAACGGGTTACCAGGTAGCAAATGAAAATAATTATCGAATCGTTGTTGGCTAGTCCGATGACTTTTCAGCCTGCACTCGTATGTATGGAACATATTTACGATTATGTGAGCAGCAGAGACTTTGGGCATTATCGACGCACCCATTTATGTACTTAGTCCAGTGGACAAGCTATTCAGACCAACTATAAAGACCAGCTATGGCATCTCCCAGCTCCGCTTGCTAAATGTCACTTTTGAGGTTGCTCAGTGTTTCGTTCCCTGGCTTATTTCCTGAATGCCTTGTATGCCGTATTTTTGTGGCTCTTTATGTTTTTGTTGTTGACGGTTGTTGTAGTTATTGCTATTGTTGTTGTTCTTGTTGCTGTTGTGGTGCGTTGTTCGTGTCAACGATAAATCAAAAGTTTTATCTTGTTTGTGCTTTGCTTGCGGCTCATCCTCAACAGGCTTTTTTTTTCCGAAAGCCAGAAATCCCGAAAGCGAGAAGAAAATTGCAGTTTTTGGGTGCACGAAATTGATATACGCTTTAGGAACACTTTTTTTAGTGGCCATAAAATTGTAAGGCAAACATCATTATTTTTTCATTCAAAATAAAGTATAGTTTATACAAAAGACATAAAAAGATGTAAAATCCAATACAAAAAATAACTTTATCTCTTAAGTCAAGGCTTTATAGGATATGATAGCTTCTGTCTTGAAAATAATTTCACCATTAAAAATGAGTGAGGTCTAGGCTCCGATTATAAGTGATATTTGTATAGTTTTAATTTTCATATGCATAGGGTCTAGCTGAATAAGGAACTGGAAACTGCCGTCAGCGATTTTTGAAAACTAATGATGCGGTTCGATGCATTTGGGATATCCCATTTGGGTTTTTTTTTATATGTAGTTTTGTCATTCCGTGCGAAATTTTTCATTCTGCGTATAGGCCTTTAAAGTTTACGCAAAAACTCAAAATATTCACAATGTGGTGCAGATTTGGGAACAATATTTTGAAAGTAGTTTCTAGTATTAAGGAATACTTTTTAATAACCTATAAGTCTATCAAACCAAGAGATACTCCAACAATTTTGAAAAGGCGAAGGTAGTTTGAAATTCTTAACTCTAAATAGCCTATTAAACAATTATCTTAGTACATTGATGACACAAAAAATAATTTTCATTAAAAGGCGCTTATCAAGTTTTATTCCAAAGATTTTGTTGATAGTTTCGTTTGTATACTGCCAAAGAACAGCGCATAATTTCTTTTGGTTTAAAAAAAAAAAGGCACAATTTGAACAAAAAATTAAAAGTGAAAGCCTTTAAAAAAGTGTCTAAAAGCTATTACATTAAACAAGTGTACATACTCATTATAAGAGTAGAAAAAAAACAAACACGTGGTCAGTGACATGCAACAACTTTCATGCCGCATTCCCTTCATCCATTAAATCTTTCTTTATGCGAAATAATTTTCCAGCTGTTGTATTCCCTATGCTGCTACCCTTGTAAGTGCGTGTGTGTGAGTTTCGGGGACAGCCGGGCCTTTAATCTCTTTATCCAATGGAAAATCTCTTTGGCATTGTAAATTGCTGGTAGCATTTTTTTTAATTGCTTGCCATATACTATATACTATACTACCATTTCTACATTACTAGATGCTACTAGTTTTACATAGATAATGTATACGCAGTGTATGCTGTGAGTTGTCTTGCATTTGAAGTATTGACAACTGCATTGGCTTAGCACAATATTTCATTTGATATTGCATTCGTTCTCCATTGACTCAAATGTTTGCTAAAATGTTGAAAATTCTCATGCAGACACAAATACAAACAAAATTGTTTTTATTTTTGTACGATCTGCCTCTTTCTCTTCGCAATTCTCGGAGCATAAAAAATTATTTCCATTTCAACTAACTGTAATTTATAGTTGCAATCTGTGAGTGCGTGTGTGTATGTGTGTTCATGTGACGCCATTTTGCATGACTGCACAGCTGTCCAATGATGGCCCTAAAGCCATTGTTGACTTTCCGGTTTTGCATTGTTTGTGCAATGTCTGCCGCAGTCATACGTTATATTGACAATACTGTATGTATGCAGTGTGTGTGTGTGTCAACTTGATTGTATTTGTATGCGGGAGGCCTGCGAATCGAATCTGCTGTTAATATTTGAAATTATAGCTTCAATATGAGTCATAATGGTTACGGCAGCCTGATGACACTTCCTTTTGATTAACATCAAATTTGAAATTAATTGCATTGTCATAAACGGATTATTGAAGAATGTTTTTATATGTAGTACTGGTACTAAAAAGCAATTAACTAATAGTTAGCTATAAATGCTTACTCAAATCTTTATAAACGTTCAAAAGACCAGGTACCTGTGCTATCTTTTAAATTAATACAGTCTGCAATTCAAATAAAGTTCTACTTTAACTTCCTTCTTGTCGTCATAATATGCTACATTTAAGCAATACATACTAGTTTAAAGTAAAGTAATAGACATTAAAGTTTCTTTCTTTTTCAACATTAATAAACTTAGCTTATATACAGCATTATGTATACAACTATACACCTCGTCTATATATAATATCAACATGTAAATATTAAATTCTTTAATTAGTCTTACTACAAGTTTCGATTCTGATAACGATTTATCAAAACAAAAAAAGTGTTAACATTGGGCGAGCTTAGCAAAATTGTTTTTATAGCACTGACAAGATGGTTTTTTATGTTTTATTTTTAAACACGAGCTCTACAACTATGAAGTTCCAAAAAAAAAAATAATAAAATATCTTAAAGCAAGTCTTAGTTTTTGGATATTATAGATACTAATAGAACTTTATGGTTCATACAGACATATGTTCGAGATTTTCGAAAACTATAAATTGGGAAAAGACTTGCGGTAGACCACAAATGTTGCCAAAAATTGTAGGTCCACTCATCGACTGCTTTGAACTCAAGTCAAATTTAAGATAAAGTGCCCAAGTTATATTTAAAAAATGGCGTACGTTAAAGTCGGGCGCAGACGACTTTGGGATACCCTGTACCACCACATTGCAATTAATTCCGACACATTGCTTAAAACCTTAAAAGATATTTTATTCGGCAAATTTGGTTACAATGTTTTCATAAAAAAAAGAAATCAGTCGAATTTTGCACCAAACATTTTTTTTGACCGATCGGTCCTATGGGGACTATATGATATAGTCAACCGATTTTGATCGAATTTAGTACACTGATTGAGAACTATAAAAAACTTCAGACTGCCAAATTTGGTTCCGATATCTTCAAAACCAAACGAAACACAACGAATTTTGTAAAAAAGCGTTTTTTTGACCGATCGTTCCTATGGGAGCTATATGATATAGTCAACCGATTTTGATCGAATTTAGTACACTGATTGGGAACTCTAAAAAACTTCCTTTTGCCAAATTTGGTTATGGTATCTTCACAAACAAACGAAACACAACGAATTTTAAACAAAAAACATTTTTTCGACCGATCGATCCTATGGGAGCTATATGATATAGTCAACCGATTTTAATAAAATTAGGTACAGTGCTGGGGGTCTCTAAAAAACTTCCGATTGCCAGATTTGGTTATGATATCTTCATAAACAAACGAATTATCCATCTAAAACTTTTGCTTTTTTTCGAGGTCTTCTGAAACACCCCTATGGGAGCTATATAATGTAATCTCGATATCAAAAAAATAAAATATACTTGTCTCCTATGGATTAATAAGGGATCTTATCTGAAAGTTTGGTTGCTCTAGCTCTTACCATCTCTGAGATCTAGGCGTTCATACGGGCGGACAGACGGACAGACGGAGAAGGACATGGGTATATCTACTTCTCTAGTCACCCTGATCATACTTTGAGTAACTTTGGGGCTTTCCGACGTCTCCTTCTGTACGTTACATACATTTTCGACTTGCGCAAACTTAATATATATACCCTTTGCACCATACGGTTTAGGGTATAAAAAGTTAAATAAAAAAAATATTAAAATATCAAAATAACAAGAAAATATTATACATAATTTGGAATTTGTATTTCAAAGCTTTTCAATATTTATCGTTTGTTCAAGAAACAATTTATTCAAATACTATACATTTTAATTTATTCAATACAAATTTGTAGTGTTTTTCATATTATGAATATCAAATAGTGTGCACATAACAATTTTGGATGAGAATTTTTCTTGTTGTTTATTTTTTTTAGCTTAATGCCGGGTTTTAATTTTTTAAACTTTTTTTTAGTTTAGGTTTAATTGTTTTACCATACATCTACGTAGGTTTAAATTAGGTACATTTTCTTATTTAAAACTCAAGCAGATTTGTAAAAAAAAATTGAACAAATTTTTACATTCTTCGCACTACAAAATATTATTTTGATTGAATTTATCAGAGTAAAACTGCAAGCAATAGCCAGCAGTAAGTATACATATTTTGACTGACATTACCTGACTAAATGTTCTTTTGAGAGCGCCATATTCAATTTAATTTTATGTCACATAGTCTATAACCAGCGGACGATCAAGGCGCTTGCGACAATATATAACTTTGCCAAGTTATAAGAAGCGGTTTATAAGTTATAAGGGAACAGACAAACATACCAAAATACAGGTAAAACTCTACTTTTTGAGTTGCCGTGGTCGTGTAATAACAATTAATTAAGAGCATAAGACGCATATTGTGGCAAGGCTGTAGCTTCTTAGCTATATTGCTCTCTGAGAAGAATAGCAAAGTCGATTTCTTTTGACGTCCTAATTATAGGTTAAGGTGTATTCCTCGTTCTCTTTTAGGACTTAAGCACAACATTCTTTTGCAGGTTAATATAACCCTTACCTTAGGTACAGAGTATATATAAATCGCCTAATCAGCCTGAAGGCCTACGTTGCCTGGCTACGAACCTTTTATAACTAAGAATCAACTTTTACTTTATAATTATATGCATTAAATACATAAAAAATAAAATCGCCTAATTTAAAGTGATCATCGCTTGAAACACTATTCAAAACACTAATGAGTCTCAAGTACACATTTTTTATAAAATGGATGTCTTTAAGCTTCATTAAATTTCAAATAAGGAGCACACTTTAGTTCTCATGCATCCTCCATTACTTATGTATATGGAAATGCTTGCTCTAATGCCAAGGCCAGTAATAAAAATTATATTGTTAATATATAATTTGTTTAACATCAAAGTAAATTAAATGAATATCAAAAGAATCAACAATCGGCAATCAATAAACAAAATTGAAACTGGCTTTAATGTTTGTCCAATTTGATTGTGACCGCATTTGGTCAAAACTGCAACTAGAAATAGCCAAGAGCCAGAACATTTAACATGCAAATTACAGACACACTGAACGGATACAAAAACCATGTCTGCAACAAATTGTTAAATATTATCTTTAAGATTAAGAACAAAAGTTTATCAAAAAAAGCAATTCGAGTGCAGTTAGTTGCATACACTACACAGTTTTAAATTTTAGTAAGAAAGAATTTTGTAAGAAAATACCAAAAATTTTTTTTTATATGAAATTCAAAGAAAAATTATTATATATTAAAGAAACATAATAAAATTCAGAATTGAAAAAAGAAACTAATTACACTAGCTCAGAAATTTAAAAAAATTTTGGTATCCTCAATATGTTTTAGTAATTTATATAGTAAAATGGCATCTAAAGCCGAAAGTAGAAAAATGTTTTCATGGAACGGATTTCGAGATATTTCGACAAACCCATTGTCTTCATTAAGGCCATTAAAAAATGAAAAATTTTCACTAAAAAAAGCTAAACTATCTTCAGGCGGTATTTAGCCAAACTGATTTTTTTGATCATTATCTTAAAAATAATGATCTAAACTGTAGATAATTGAATTACACATCGATTATGCTTGAAACCTATTTTTGTAAAATTTTCGGTTTGGAAGCATTTATATGAAATTTTTCGTAATTTTCAGCAAAGATTTGAAAAAATTATATTATTGTATATCGACTAAGCCGTAAATTTGACAAAAATATGTTCCAAATATGGGTAATTCAAATATTTACAGTTTGGTGAAAAAATTAATGGATTTTTCGAAATATCTCGAAATCCGTTCCATTAAAACATTTTTGGACGTAATTTTCAGTTTAAACATGCCATTTTATTACGGAAACGAGTAAAACATGTTGAGGATACATTTTGCTGTAAGCTAGTGTTATATTTCACCATGCATTTTTTCAAAAAGCCGTGCTCCAAAAAACGAAAAAAACCAAAACGAACAATTTCATTCGGATTCATTTTAGCGTGCCCCGAAAAAACGAATTTTTTTGTCGATAACTTTCCTTTTTATTTTCGATGAATTCGTAAGTTTCCCTAATTTTTTCGATAAATTCTAGTGTTGAGTTGGCGCGAAATTATTTTTGTTTGATACAAAACAGTCGAATTTTTGGGTTGAGTCACAAAAAAATAATTAAAAATAATTGTCAATATAACTATCGTAAAGTTACAAAATTGTTGCACTCTAAAATAAATGCTTTTTTAAACCTATTTAGGCGATTCGTTTTAATTCCTCTTGCGACAAAACATTCGTTCACACGATAAAAATTAATTTTGGTGAAATTGGGAGCACCCAACATTCGTGTTCAAAACGAATCCGAATATATTGTTCGGATTCGTTTTTCGGAGCAAGGCTGATTATTTTCATTAAAAGTTGTATAGACTTAGAACGAAAGTTAAGTAAACCCAATCCTGCAGAAATACTCATAGCGACTACCAAACGCTTCAATAAATATGGAAGAGCAAAAACCAAATACATATGAAAGAAAAATACTAACACATCTAAATTGGAAACCGTTTTTTATGATATTATTTGCATTCTAAAAAACATTTAATATATTATCTTATAATTGTTTCGATCTTCGTTGCTCAAAACGCATAATTTTTCTATTTACAAGCTATGTCTTAATAATCACATTTAAAACGTGGTGTCAAAAACGTTAGTCGTGTCCAAAGTGTTCAGATCCTATACAAAATTTTTTGAAAGTGCAAGAGTTCAGAGTTAGCCACATACTAAATAAAACTAACAACAAAATTACAGCTGAAAATGCAGTAGGCCAACAACAAATAGCCTGAAGGGTTCTTTTGCTCTGAGCTTTAAATGAGCGAAAAAGTAACAGAGTGACCTTGCCTTATAATTGTTTAAATTAATAAATTGCATTGGCAAGTTGAATGAAATACAGTTTATAATTATTTTGGCTTGTTTAGTTCAAATGATGTTCCAAAGTTATTTCAGTAAATTAGTTAAGAACATAAGCACAAGGCAGTCAATTTTAAAGCCAACGAACCATTCTTTTAAGTTGTATAAAAATAGGTTTTCCTAAATCAAGATATCACAGTAATATTTGTACATATTCACTTAATCAAGATTTTTCAAACTATTTTATATTTGTCATAAAGTTTAAATTCCTTACTTTTTAAATCACTTTCCCCAATTTTGATCGAATTACCATAATTCGCAACGGCTCGCTTTGACATAAAAGCAGTTTGCAACACTGGTTTAACATATTTTGAAACTAATTGCGTAGGAAAAATATTTATAGAGTATTATCGTCTACTATCTGGTTGAATCATCTGAGTTAAACCTCCGCTTAGCCGTTTCACTGTCAGTTGTGGATTTATGTTTGTCATTTCAATTATAAGCAACAAATTACAATTTGCCTACACTCAAACAATCACAAAACAAAATACGTCATGCAACAACACTAATTTATGTAATTTATCAACACTCGTCGCTTTATTTGCTCTTGGCCATTGTTTTATTTTAGCACAAAAATCAGAGTGGATTGTATTGTATGTATCATCGGTCGGCGCTTTGGGGCCTTAAAAAAATACTTTATTCGATTTTTATGCGCACAAATTGAACAAATATTTTATTTCTGTTATCTATTAAAAACTTGATTTATTATTATTAAGTAAAGGTAAATTATGAATGAAAATACTTAAAGTTGATGGCAACAATTTTTGCATATGCATTTTCTTGCGCCTTTTGTGAGTTTTATCTTTTATTTTTGTTGTAAATTTATGCAGCTTTAAAATGCAGCGACCTTATCGGACAGTGTAAATATATGACCACATCGAAGCTTTTTGGTGTTGCAAAGAAAAGTCGCGGCGGCATTGGGAAAAAT
The DNA here is from genome assembly GCA_018150985.1 of Chymomyza costata. NCBI lineage: Eukaryota > Metazoa > Arthropoda > Insecta > Diptera > Drosophilidae > Chymomyza > Chymomyza costata. The sequence continues at coordinate 84,280 of JAECWU010000796.1, read as the reverse complement.
AAATAAACATAAATACTAGTCAACTGAAAGTGCAAATAACTGTGACTTCAAATTTATGCACTCGAAAAGGTCAGCAAGAAAAAAAATGAAAAATAATGAAAATGTTAACGATACGTTGTTCAGTTATAGCAGGGTATATTAACTATGTTATGAAAGTTGAAACATAGCAGATTGAAACCGCTTCAAAGACTTTTAGAGAGTAGAGCTTTCTGTATTTGGAGCACTGAATAAGGGATTCAGGCAAAATTCAGCAAAATATAGGGTGTCCTTTAAGAGACAGCTGACTGTTATTTGGACAGCCATTTTGCATTAAATATTGTTTGAAATATAATCATAAATAAGATAGACTGGTCGAAAACGAAATATGCCTTCAAGGTTTTGAGTTCATTTTATAATAAAGTGAAGCCAATCTTATGCATATTTTCATCTAGAGTTTTGACTTTAATTTTTTGATGTCTTCAGTTGTTAAGATACTATTTATTAGACTAAGTTATTACGTTGAATCTACTGCTACACCAAAATGATATAATATCATAAGAAAAGTATTTAATTCTGAAAAAATTGAGGTTTTGTAATGGATACCTAAAAGAAGTATCAGTTTTTTAAATGAAGAAGTTCAACAATTTTTGGTATAAAAAATTTATTAAAAAGATGGCGTACGTTAAAGTCGGGCGCAGACGACTTTGGGATACCCTGTACCACTTATTGCAATTAAGTCCGATATATTGCTCAAGACCTCCAAAAGATATATTATTCGGCAAATTTGGCTACGATATTTTCATAAACAAACAGAAATCAGTCGAATTTTGCACCAAACAATTTTTTTTTACCGATCGGTCCTATATGGGGACTATATGATATAGTCAACCGATTTTGATCAAATTTGGTACACTGATTGGAAACTCTAAAAAAAGAGTAAAAAAACTGCTTAACGCCAAATTTGGTTACAATATCTTTACAAACAAACGAAACACAACGAATTTTGTAAAAAAAGCGTTTTTTTGACCGATCGCTCCTATGGGAGCTATATGATATAGTCAACCGATTTTGATCAAATTTGCTACAGTGCTTGGGAACTCTAAAAAACTTCTTAACACCAAATTTTTTTTTTGTAAAATTTCAAAAATGTATTTTGTTTTTATACCCTCTACCGTATGGTACAAAGGGTATATTGTGTTTGTGCAAGCCGAAAATGTATGTAACATACAGAAGGAGATGTCGGAGACCCCCAAAGTTACCTAAAGTATGATCAGTGTGACTCGAGAAGTCGATATACCCATGTCCGTCCGTCCGTATGAACGCCTAGATTTTAGAGATGGTAAAAGCTAGAGAAACCAAACTTTCAGATTAGATCCCTTATTAATCCATAGGAGACAAGTTTATTTTATTTTTTTGATATCGGGATTACATTATACAGCTTCCATAGGGAAGCTGGCAGAGGACCTCGAAAAAAAGGAAAAGTTTTAGATGGATAATTCGTTTGTTTATGAAGATACCGTAACTAAATTTGGCATTACGAAGTTTTTGAGGTTAAGCAAAAATTCGACTGATTTCTGTTTGTTTATGAAAATATCGTAGCCAAATTTGCCGAATAAAATATCTTTTGAGGTCTTAAGCAATATATCGGACTAAATTGCAATTAGTGGTACAGGGTATCCCAAAGTCGTCCGCGTCCGACTTTAACGTACGCCATCTTTTTATTAATACTTAGTACGAATTTAAGGCGACTTTTGTTTTACAAGTCAAAAAGAATAAGAAAACTATTTTAATCTTATTTTACAACTCGGCATAAAACTTTAGTTTTTTTGCACAAAATTTTTTGATATTTAAAATTTATAATAAATGAAATTTAATTAAAAATTGTGTTGTTTTAGCTTAGTGAAGAAATGTCAAATCTCTGATTAATTCCTAACTTTAAGCAAAATTATTGGATGCGCAGTTTGTGGCAAATAAAGAAAATTATAAATAAATAATTTGATAAAACTAAAATAAATAAATAAAACAAAAAAATATTGGTAACTCTTATAATTGAAAAAGTTTTTATATTTTTTTTTTTTTTTTTGTGTAACCCACTTCATATTATCCATTACCTAAGCATTTCTTCTCTTAATGGAAAGTTAGTCACCCAAAACTTCGTAGAATGTTTGTTTTGAGATTTTATGATAGATTTCAAAAGTTAGAATGATATTGAAGATCAAAAGTCTTCAAAATTGCATTGCTTAGAAAAAATAGGATATGTAACAGAATATTAAAACCCAAAAATTATGTAAGCGAGCTAAAATCAGATGAAAACTGTGAACAGGGTGTTGTAGGGATCACCCAAATGTAAAAGGCTGAATTTTCGCGACCGTAAGGGTATTAGATTTGCGTCGCGATAAAAAGCCATTACATTCTGAAAGTGAAAAAAAAGGGTGCAGCATTCCGCAAAATGTGCGGGTAAATACTGACTTGGTGGAAAACCAAGCTAAGCAACCAAAAGACCAAAACATCAAGAAACCAAATAACCATTCAACCAAAGCTAAGGTACCTGAGGGAAGTACATTTGGAATTGCTGTGGTCATGTGGTTTTCAGATTACATTAGCAAAAAAGCAAACAAATATTTAATATAAAATCATTGGTTAAAATAAATGTATATACCTACACAATACCATATTAATATGTATATGTTACATATGTACTACATAGTTTATACATATATGTAACCTATGCATTCTGACTGTTGTGCACTTTGTAAAATTGTTTTGGTTTAGAAATGGTTTCAAACATGAATATAATATATCGTTTACTATTGCATATTTCAATATTTGCATATCAAACATGGCTACAAAATTTATTTGCAGTATTTAAGGTATGCAAATAAATACTGGCCTATTGATGTGTAAATCGAGGTGATTGGGTGGTTAAGCATTTACTTACCTATTGCACAAATGCATCCAAAATGTCAGAAGACAAGCGATGAAATAGTAAACAACTGCAAGAGAATGAAATAAAATAGGTCAATGAATAATTTATTAGATATATAAGAGAGCATATACAAGTATTTATTATAGCCATCAATTAAAGTGGCATAACAAAGGTATATACCTACTTAGGGAAAGAAGACTTATTTTGCTACAGACACAACTGAAAAGTGAAAATCTACATCAATAATTATCACTTGAACTTCACTTGGGTATTTTTTTATTACATTTTATATTTTCTTTTTTACATCTGTTTTAAGAAATCCTTACGGGATAAAATGTAATTAATCAGTAATCTCTTAGCACTAAGAGAACATTGTCTAACATATATGTAAATTAAAGCCAGCACCAAAACTCATACAATCGTATTGAGATAAGAAAATTTACCTTGGCCTTACCAACGCTTTAGTCCAAGATATAAAAATTAAAACCCAATTCGGTTCTAAGTGAATAGATACGAGGCTTTCTTTAAATATCTAGAGCCCAATTGTGCAAACAGCTTTTCGAAGTATTTACGTAATTTCCCCCAATCGGATATACAAAAATAGTTCAAAAAGTAATATTCGAATTTACTGATGGTCCGATGACTTTATTATATAGCTGCCATATAAACCGAATTCGATTTTAAACTACGTGGGCTTTTCAAATCGATTTTCTACCTATTAACGAAATCTCTGTCAAATTTCGTGGTAATCTCTTCATTAGTGTTTGAGTTAAGCTTGCCTTACAAAAACATCTCAAAGTGAATTTTTTTAATTTTTACGGCAGAGAATCAGAGAGAGTCAAAACGCATATTGTTTTAAATAGTTCAAAAACATGAACTGATGAGCATCTAGTGGAAAAAATTAAAGATTTAGTGTCGGGTTGCTGTCGGTACTGCAAGTGAATCAGAAAATAGCCTTTAAAAAGATGTTTTGGATACAATTATATATCCAAGTATCGTCGTTAGTAACTTTTATCCTTTTTGTTACTAGTGTTAGATCGGATAAAAACCTCAAAAGATACAGGGACATAATATTTTTATACGACGAAAGAAGAGGCGAAAGCTTTGTTTTGAAAAAGTTTTTTTTCACACTTGTGCAGCACTTAGTGCTGGAAGTAACATCGATGTTATATCGACGCATCGATGTTTTTTATTTTTTTCGACCATCGATATTTTTATTTCGATTTTCGATTATCGACCAAATCCAATTTCGAACAAAATATGGGCTATCAACGGAATCCACTTCGCAGAAACTTTTCGCTTTTTTAGAAAAAAAAAAATCTCAAAAGTTCCGAAATACAATAGTAGGGTTGACTCAGTTTTGGCACTTCGAAAATATTTTAAAGTCGAAAACTTCGATTCAAGCGGGCACATGCTTACTGGAAGGTAATACTTTTTAAAGTATAGTAAGGCTGGCAATATAGTGAGCGACAATCGGAGTTCGCTTAAGTCAAAAAACGTTGACATGATTTTATTTAATAACCATAATGAATGGATCTCAAATTAGTTTAAGGATTATGAGGCTGCAATGCTGGCTGGAACAGCACATTTTTTTTATACTAACTCACAACCTCCCAAAAAAAAATGGTGTAAACTTTACGTGTGACAGAGGCACCCCTTATGGACTTTGGGCAGCTGAATCCGAAGTCCAAAAGACCCCAATCCATGGGTTGTTAGATAATATCCAAATGATCTCGTTTTATGGGATTTTTTGGTGGTTATATGTATCATAACCCACGTGTGAAGGAGTTTTTTGGACTTCGCATTCAGCTGCTCAAAATCCATAAGGGATGCCTCTGTCACCTGTAAAGTTTAGACCACTTTTTTGTGGCCCGTATTATCTTTTGTTTTTGCTGTATAACCTTTTGGATTGTTATTAATTATTTCTTTGTTTATTTTTCTATGAAATGTTATTAATTTTGAAATGTATGCTATGAAAATATAGTTATCTCTTGGTTTGTTTGTTAATTCAATTTTATGATTCGAACATACTTTTATAACAAAACCAACAGATGGCCCACTCTCAATTAATTTAAGCATTCAAAAAATGGCTGCCACATGTACTTCAATGTATCGAAGTTTAAAAATATCGAAAACATCGATGTTGACTAACATGTAAGGATGTTGACTAACATCGAAGTTTTTCCACCACTAGCAGCACTATATTTACTAAAAAAAAATACAACAATCCGCAACAAAAATACGTTTGGCGTTACGTTATAAAAAGAAGTGGATTTTAGCTTGGACTATAAAAACGTAATTTTTTTTAGCAAGATTTCAAATGATGTTGCTTAATTTTGAAAGTTATTAAATGAAAAAACTTTTCTCTTTTTTTTCGCAAGCCTTAGTATCTGGCGTGACGTTACTTAAATTTCCATTTAAAAATTTTTTAATACTAACTTTTTGAATTTGAATTTAACTAAAGTAAAGTGATAAAACGAAGATGTTTTCTTAAAGAGTGAGCTAGAAACACCAAAATTGGTATATGGTATATGTTAGACGCAAACCATACGTCAACCCATCCAATATGGATTACGCCCACAACCCATAATGTATCCATGCAAAATGTGCCGAAAATAATTTCCACTTTTTAGGAAGGCATGTAAGTACAGGGCATCCCACTGTCGGCTACCGTTTTTTCTTTTTTTTCTCGCTGTTGTCTGTCATTTGTTTTATTATTTTGCTTGTTTCGTTCGTCGCATTTTCTTAAGCTTGCGGTTGTTGTTGTTGATATTTTGTTTTTATTGTTGTTGCATGTTTGTTTATGTTTAATGTTGTCTTCAAATTATTCTCGTGTGTGTGTGTGAGAGTTTATTTATTTTAGTGTGCCTGCAACTGTTTATTTTTAAAATGCTTTTACTGCGAGTTTCTTTGCTTGGGTAACAAAAGTAGCTGCGAGCTTTGCTATCGTTTACATACCCTAACCCCAAAAGTTGAAAGAGTATACTAAATTCGTGCAAGAAAATGTTGTAACATATCAAAAAGATAAGAATTAATTAATGTTCGGCTGTCTCTTCCTATGGCCTGTGTTTTGAAGACCTATAGAGCTTGAAGAGCCAGAAACTTTGCTACGATTTGCGTCTATTCCAGTGCTTTAATTGCATTCAGAATTTTATATTTACCTACCGATCTATATACTAATTTTTTGCATTAACTCCCATCATATTTCTGAAATGACAACATTGACACCGGCTGTGTACAATAATGACAAAAATGTTCTCTATTTTATTACCGATCTAAAAACTTCGGAAGGTATAGACAAAAATTACCAATCCGAATCCGTTTTTCTTGGTGCTAAAGCTACAGTCAAAATGGTGCAGTTTACAGGGCATATTAAAGTCGGTATCTCCCGACCGTAAATGGGTTACTTGTTTTTTTTTTTACTTTTGTTTCTTTTGTGCTGATGCAAGTAAGAATCGTAATTATGCCGTTTTTAGCACAAACTTTGCATTTCATTTGAATTTCGTATCTTTGTTTCTTTACGTTTATTTGGCGTTTTGTATTTCTTTTCCGTATTTTTCTTTTGACTTTTCATTTGCATTGGAAAAATCATAAAACAGAAATCGGCTGCAATTAAGGAGAATTTTCTTTTATTTCTACCTTATAATGCTGCATAAATTTGAAGCTAGCAACAAATCAAAATCATTTGAGTGCATATAAAACGAAGACAACAGCAAGAGATACAATAACAATAATGATGTAAACATTTACACAGATTCTGTGAAAAACTTTAAAATAAAATAAATAAGAAAAAATTATCAGCATGTCCATAGAATCGTGTTTCGTCTCCAATTGTGGTAGAGTTTTTGATACTTTTATAAAGATTATAGAGTTACGAAATAATGGTTGTGATTTTTAGACCTCAAAAATATCAACAATTTAAAATATTTCTAAAATTTTGGATATCGAAAATTTGGGAACAGTGCTTTTAAAATGTACTTGCAGTGTTTACCATAAAAGTTTTCCAACGTTTTTGAAAATGTGGTTACTTCTACAGTACTTTCCATTTAAATTAAAGTTTTGCTTCAATCTGTTACATAGGGCCACAGAAAAAAAAAAATTCCAAGGTTTCTGAAATAGCCTTAAACAAACTCCATAATACAAAGTGTTTTGGGGGCTATTTCAGAAACCTGACATGCTGGGGTTTTCTTTGAACTCGGATTCGGATTCGACGACCCCAACAACATTTAAAAAAACATCTCCGGTCAACAGGTCTTGAACAAAATTTTCTGTCTTTTTTGAATTTATATTTTATTTCGCCTCACAAACAAAAATCGATTTATAGACTACCATCCACAATGGTTTGATCAGCTGTGCGGAATCTTCTGCGGATCTGTATCACGTCTGTGCTCGTGGCAAGTGATACAGGCCGTGCTGCACTAATAGTTTCTCTTCCTGGCCTATCGATCTGCTCAAGAAGAGATTATATGACCACGGAACTTCTCCATAATAGGAAATTTAGATCTCTCATTCCAAATCGTGAGACTTTGACTGAAGGCAAACCCTGTAGCAACCTCCGGTGCCAGCAATAATTTACGGATGGTTCCAAGACGGAACAGGGTGTTAGTGCTGGAGTTGTCGGACCCAACACTAGAATCTCTATTGCAATGGGTACCTGGCCCAGTGTCTTTCAAGCAGAAATTCACGACTTAGAGGCCGCCGCCCACAGTATCCTCCTTAAAGGAACTAGGGGTGCGGGTGCTAACATTAACATATTTACAGATAGCCAGGCTGCTATCAGCGCATTGTCTTCATGGAGAATTTCCTCCAAGCTGGATAGGGAATGCGTGGAGTGGAAGGTAATTCGATAGCTGATAAGCTTGCGAGACTGGGTTCCTCTTCGCCCACCACTTGCCCAGCGCCTTTCTGTGGCATTAGCTGGTCAACAATAAAAACTATGGTCAACAAATGGGCCTTAGGTGAACATAGGAGATTTTGATTCTTTTTACCGAAGTTAAGACATGCTAAAGTGCTTGTCTTACCCTTAATTGTCAACAGAATCATAGGCCTTGATAGAGCGGACCCAAGGTTCCTGGTAGCCTACTTATCTGGGCACCATTCTGTAAGTTAACATAAAATGGTTCTATCGGACTCTTCAGAGTGCAGGCTTTGTTTTGAAGACGACGAGACAACCAAACAAATATTGTGTGACTGTCCAGCAGATAGAGGGACAGAGTCATACACTTGGGAGCTGCACGAATCACCACGTTCCAGCTGCGTCGAATCCCAACAAAAGACTTACTACTCTTCATAAGGAAGGCAGATGGTCTTTTGCTCTAATTATGGGTACGGTACAACAGATCTTCAGGTCGCAACACAAAAACAAAAAAAAAAATCCACAATGATTTTTTGGAGTTGCAGAGTCCGAAACCGAGTTTAGAAAACCCAAGAACATCGGTATTCTGACATATCTTAAAAGCCTCCAATAAACGAGGTATTTTGGAGGTTATCCCAGAAACCTGTCATGCTTGGGCTGTTTGGGTCTCGGATTCAGATTCATCGACACCAAAAACATCGTTAAAAGCTAAATCGAAAAAATATTTGGCATTTTTAGAGTTTATCTAAGAAGGTTTTTTGGCATCTAGGATTCGAATTCAGCGTCTCAAAATTCTTGGTCAGACCTTCGAACCCGAGGAGGTCATTTCAAAAAGTATTAAATTCTCTCAGTTTATAAGGAGTTTATTTTTTTCAATAGGTTCAGCCTAACACAATTTTGAAAAAATGTCGCAGCAAAGTAAATTTATCTTTATTTTTTAAATTTAAAATAAGAAAAAGTTAAGGGATGATACAAATTTCAAAAATTTTTGCCACAGATAGGTTTATTGGCTCAAATTGTGCTTTTAGGAATTTTAATACAACTTTACACGGAAATCTGGATGTTATAAAATTATGCTTTGCTGTTGTCCAAAAAAAAAAACAAAAACATAATTAATGATTGACAAAAAATATATTTCAATTTTTTAATAATTTAAAAGACTAGTTTTATCAAACCAAATACTTTTTGAAGGCCTTATTTTATTTTCTTATATTTCTTATTTTTAATTGCCCATTGGAAAGAGAAACAAGTTAAAATTAATAAGTTCAATTGGGCATACATAATTTGTGCTGTTAAATAAATTTCAATTTATTGTTCAAATAATTTGTGCCAATTAAAGTTGATAAAGTCGTTAAGCAAAGCAAAAAAAACTATTATTAGCGATGGGCGTGTTGTCTGGAGGGGGCGTGACTGCATTATGTAAATGTCGCGCGTGACTCAAATAAACAACAACAATCCCAAGAAAAGGCGAAAAAAGGCGAAAGTTTTCCATAACTTTGGACTTTACGTAGTAGATGTCGTCAAGTTGAACTAAGTGCTCAAAAGTTTATATAATTTTTTTTCTTTCAACAATGTCTCGTCAATTTGATTTGAATGAATGTGACTAGAAAAGCTTTTACAAGCTACAACAAACTTGGGGCAAGAAATATAGTAGGTACATATATTTATCTATGTGTGTATAGTTAGTATGTATCTATGAAGTTTATGGCAAAGTTGCTGAAGTTTAATGCAACTACAGCCATGAAATTCTTAAATAATGCAGCACATATAAGCAGAGATAAAAGGCTTACAGTAAGTTGCAACAGGCAAAAGTACCTATTGGTACTTACTAATGGATAAACAAATTTTGCAGGATTACAAGTTGTTGCACATTTATGCATATTTTTAAAATTAACAGCAATCAAAAACATATTTTTGTTAAACAAAAAGGCTAAAGTTGCTTTTAAACTTTGTGAAAAGTTTATTTAATTGAGTTCTGGAAATCATATTAAATAGTTTTTTGCTCTCTCTCTTGCAATCTCGGGATAACAAATTTATCTTTTTTTCACAGCGAAAGTTAATAAAATTAAATGTGTAAATGTTTAAAACTATACATAGGATTGTAATTGCTTCTGATTGGATTTATTTATGTTAAAAGTGAACACAAAAAATTTGTTTTTCGGATTCAGTTAAACTATATGGGATTTAAAGAACACATCTTTTGCACTACTTTCGGCTTATAATTGTGAATCATAAAACTCAAGACGAAAAAGCTTCATAGTGCGGATAAGCTATCTTGGCGACGATTTAAAATACCTTGAAACAAATATTAATTTTGAATTGGAGAACTCAAAATTGTACAGCATATTAGCAAATTTAAACAAGCAGTTACATATTCCGAATTGGATTTACAAAACAAAAGCTTAAGAAACAAGTTTTTTGTGTTAAAATGTTTAAACCCTTCACATAATAGGAATGTATGCCAACCCTAATCCAAACCGTCATCGATAGCTACACGTTTCTTAACCTTGATAAAAACTATCTTTAAGACGTAGTTACTTTAGCACTTTAAAATGTCAACTCTGACATAATCAAGTTCTGTAAAGTAACTTGTTCTTGGCGTTTTAAAATAAAACTCTGAAAACTACACACAAAATCGAAAACAGAAAATGCTTTTTACATTTAAGCAGCTTATAGATACACGCATACACACTCTCGGATGTCTACATCGACAAATACCACAACAACAATAATAACATGAACGACAGCTGCAAATGTGCAACGACAAACTAAAGTTTAGTTTGAACATTTTAGTGGATCAGGCGCGGATTCAGAGAGAAACGACTGTCTGGGGTGTGGGAACCCCACCAAATTATCTTAAGCACTTTTGTCTGTTTATTCCACATACTCTGAAATCACACTGAGAGTAATAAATAAAATGAAGCGCCTGAAATTATTTTCTGAGTCCGCCCCTGTGCAACGTATAAATACTTTTCAAAGCTGGCGCATAAAAATGCGCTACACTTGCAAACATTTTCTTTTTATTGCAATTTGATGATAATGTTTACTACACTGACGATAACGATAACAATGACGTTAATAATGATGATGCAAATTATTGTGCTGGTCATGTCAAACACAAATCACATTTTATTATTATGTCATCGATTGTCAATTTAAATTTGTGACAACAATTAGTTTCAGTTCACAAGTTTTTATGCGCTCCAAAAAGGCATATTGACTTAGGTATGCAATCTTTCGAGAGGACGTTGAACAAATTTTATATCTTAATAATACTAGCAGGTAGTGCTGGAGAAAACATCGATGTTATATTGTTGCATCGATGTATCGAAGTTTAAAAAATCTATATATCGATGTTGGCCAATAGGGATGTTTCTCCAGCACTACTAAACACCCATTTGATGAGTGCAGAAGTGCTGGAGAAACATCTCGATATAACATCGATGTTTTCTCTAGCACTACTAGCAGGTATGGCTGAGCTAAAACTAGATGATAACCTAACTATGAGTCGATGCGTAGTTAATTTTCATCAATTTTTCACTAAAACATCATACGTTGGGGTACTGTCTTGATTCAAGCTAAAGGTGTAATAAAGCGGCCAGTACATTTCCCCACCGGGCACGGATTTTCTCTCTACGCCCCTGACTGACCCTATAGCAAAGTTCGCACACTTACCTAATTCAAGTGAAGAACTTTTTTTGTCCCAGAACTAGTAACTATCGCCTAACATTTAGAAAAAGTTACACACAAGAGTATCTCAACTTCGGCCTATCGAACTTTGTTTTGTTTTTTTGTTCGCATTTTGTTTATTATTATTAAATTATAGTAAACTGGTTTTTGTACAAAAACATTTTACAACAGTTTATGTTATTGCTGTCGTTTGACAGATTGACAAACGCGCTTTTATTGTTTAATTAGGAATTGGCTTCCGTGGAGAGCCGCAACAATATAAAGCCCCTACAACACACAAAAACACAACAACTAAAGATACATACATACATATGTACTATATATATACAACATTGTTGTGGTTACTGTTATTGTTGACCATCTGGTGCTAGTTAAACAGTTATTTATGTATTATGTAATAATGCATTGATTTCCATTACATTCCGTTACAATCTCATTTAAAATTCACGAAAAAAAAATTTCAATACATCAAGTGGCATTTTTCTTATTGAGTTTGAGCGTAAAGTATCTATAGTTTAACTTTAATTCGAGTCGAAATTACGTAACCTATAGAAATAGTTTCTAGAGTCTAGGTTAAATGCAGCAACCTGTTCGAGTACCTTTCTACAAATTTCAGCTGATTGCTGAATTGCTTGAGCAGATCGTGCCAGCCGTTCTTCCAAGTGACTCTGCAGGAAGTTAAGGTTGCAGTCATGAAGTTGCCACAAAACATTTGCACCGACTGCGTAGGCTTAACGGCAAAATGGCAAACTCAGAAAGCGGCGACGTTTTGGCTGTCAGTCTAGCAAAATATCTCAATAGATTTATCAAGCCTACTACAAACAGGAACATTGAAAGCAGTGTATTGCAGTAAGGCATATTTACTGTGTCCAGAAGTTTTCCAATACTGGCTTAAGCTGACTAAAGTGAGCTGCTAAAAAAAATTTTTTTTTTTTAAATTTTATAAACCTTTTTTAAAAAAATTATATAATGTCAGCAAATATTACACGGCTTCACACTTCTAGACAACTATAAAATTTGGAAATATGTCTTCTGAAAGAAGACGTACTGCCTGAAGCCTTTCTGTGTTGAGACAAAATGCCATGCGTCCAGAACTCAAAGGGATCAGAGCAAACAAAAAACAGATATAATAAACTGTATAATTTTGAGATTTAACCCTAGAGTCTATTTATTAACACATAAACATTAATTTAAATTTATACATTTTGATTATTAAAGTCTGATTACCCATCAGGGTTAATAATCTAAAATAGTACATATATATCATATATGTAAGTTTTCTGATGCGAGAGTATCTACAAAGTGTTTTGACCGTTCAGACTCTTGTTCACACAGCATTTAGCTTTTCTTGTAGATAGCCCCAGAGCAGCAGCTTCCAGAGTAATCTTCAGCTCAATCAATTTGCAGCTAGTTTGCACAACTAGGTCCTCCCCTGTGTTTGTCTTGTTAGCCAGCTCCAACTGACTGACTGATTTAAGTTGTAAGCTTATCGAATTAATCGTTCGAATTAGCTGCATACTAGTTGGGGAATAGACTAGAGTAACTCGACAGTTCCGACAGCTGCGACAACTGGACAAGATACAAACAGCTCAATTTGTGCTTGTTAATGCCGCACACGTTTACCCTCCGCACGGGAAACCAACCTGATCTCTGGACCAGAAAAAAGAAATTAGCAGCGCGGGTGAGTTGCAGCATAAAATTGCTGCAATTATTTTGTGGGCCAACATTTTCATGCAGCGGCTGCAACGCTTAATTACGAATAAGTTTTATGCGACAAGATGATTTCATTTCAACTTAAAAACAATGCCATGTTTGCTTCTTGTGGCAACCATGAACTGACCTCACTTGGTGAACACATGCGCAGGCGCACAGTCTGTAGTTGGCACTACTGGTGGCGAAAACGGTAGTGCTGGAAGGCGTAGATCTTGAGCAAAGATAGAAATGTCAGACGTAAGTAAGACGCCCACAAAATGAAGTACGTCTGTGGGCTGGTTGCATGGACGAGCAATTTGTTTGGATTGCAGCCTCTTGGGGCGTTGCTAATGCGTTGTGTATGAAGCTCTATCGTAGATTTTACTTTACATCGCGATGTCTGCAGCTTTATAGGTTTTTTTTTTGTGGTATCTTTAACCCGCGGGCAGCATTCAATTGACACAGTAACCTCGCTTGCTGACGTACATAGAGTATCTTGTAGGTTCCTTTTTTTTTTTGTTAAGCTCACGCTTTTATGAATGATTATGCTCTATGTCTGCGCATATTTGTCATTAAGTACAAAAGTTTGCATTCTCCTTTTGTATCTCGGTAGTAATTTATGCTGCCCGACTTGTTGTTGTCATCAACAAGATTTTGTTTGGCGAGGGGTTGGGAACAGCAACAACTTGTTGACTTCGTGGATATCGATTCAGCTACAAATATTTGCATAACTCATTAAGAGAGATTTTAGATATATCTATGCGTACAGACTGACGCAGATACACCATTTACAGTTTACCAAGATCACGCGCTTGTCTGACCAAGACGTAAGCAAAATATTTTAATTAGTTATGGGTGTGTTCCAGAACCGGCATTCATTCGGGAGCACAAAACAAGCTAGCTATGGATAGATTATGTAAGCATGTTAAGGTGAACAATGCAGCCGAGCCTATCAAAAATTGCTGATTATAAATTTAGAAGAAAATGCTTAAAAGGAAGTGTTTGTGTGTGGGGGCTCCAACTTGATTGCCAAGCGCTTGTCATTGAACTTTTATTTACAATAATAAACTAATTCTAAGTTTTATGGTTATAAAAATCAGCTTATTTTGTAAGCTTTTCTCACAAAACTGTTAAATGTTTTAATTAAGTTTCTGCTTATCTATCTATGAGATAAATTAGGCGGACCGTTTGAATTTGGAACATCCCGACTATGAAATACACTGTAACATTAACTTCTTACCGCTCTTTATTTATTTATTAATTTAAGCATATTATATATACTTAAGAGACAATGGGCTAAGACTCGTACAGCTCTTTATTTCATTCGATTTTGACGAAATGTAGCTTGGAAACGATTTTTTTTAGTAGTCGCGTCAAGTTTAACTTACTACTTGGGAAGATTTGGGTCTATCTTTGGCAGGTTTAGAGATTCGATTTTAATTAGCGTGCACTTAAAACTCACAATTGGAAAAACTGATTGCAACTCCCTGAAAAGATATTTTTTGTCTTGAACGAACGTGTAGTCTTTACATTTTTTAAAGAAATATGAACAGATTGTAATAAAAGCACTTTCTTTAGTAAATTATTTTATTCACTAGCATTGTCAATATTTAAATAGTACCATAATACCTTTTGATTACTATGAAACAGAAAAAAAGCGTTCCCTAAGTTGATTTTTGTGTTATGTATATGACATGCCATTTCGGACATTTTTGATATGAGAACGATTCCCATATACCTTAGAACTAGTGTCCTCTCAATGTGAATGGTGCTGCGATATTGTTGGCATTAATTGTCTTTAAGTCATCCAAAGACTACTCCTCTATTTAAAGGCTTTTTTCTTGTTATGGCATACCATAAAATATTGCCATGAGTCAACTTGTTTGTTTCTAGTGCGCGATATCAAGAAACTCTTTTTGGACGTATATGTCCACCCCAGCATTTTGTAAAGGTGCATCTACATATCACCCAGTAAATACCCACTAGTTCAACTTTTTTGGTTCTAAGTATGTCGTCATCGTCAAGAGATATATTATAACTTTTACTCACAATACTTTAGTTACGTTCCCGTTCCGAATCTGACACATAGCCTATCTGCTATACCTGTGTCCTCTTACCTTGTTATTTCATCTATTAATTTAAACTAAAAAGTTATAATATACCTTACCACTTCACCCAAAAATCTCAAAACTTACGCAAAATTTAACGATACGTCTCTGCGACGTACAATTTGTGCATTTTAGGGAAACTCAGAAACTGATACCAACTGAGCAAGCTGAGAGTGAGAAAAAGAGGATGAGAAAAGTTTCGGGGGAAAAAAATAGTGGCATGATGGTTTCAGTTAGAGGAGCAAAGCTTAGCTCTGAAATGAGAATTTTGATGCTAAGATTTGCTTTTTCTTTTTCTCTGGCATATGCTATAATTCAATTTCAATTTCAAATGATTGATTTATGGCAAAAAAAAAAAAAACAAGATTTGCTTAAAGCTAGCATTTACAATAGCAGAGATAAGATTTAATATAACCTTAACTACTTGAATACAACATTATTAATATTACAATTAACTATGGATTGTTGTTTCATGAGATTCTATAATTTTTTTTTGGCTTTTCATAAACTGCAATTATATCGATTATCGATTGTTTATCAATTTACATAACGGCACTAGACTAACTTTGTAACTTTTACAATACTGGTAAGTCTTTGACAGTTGTAAGCAAGGTAAACATATTTTCATGTGGCTCTAGAAATTTAATAAACAACAAAAAATGGATCCCTACGAACAAGTTCTTTCGAGAGTGCTAAAAGATATGTTGACAGTTAACAACTGCACTGTCGCAAACAAGGAAGTGTTTTACACACTGCTGCATATGTTTAAACGCAGTAAGTAATTCGTGTTGAAGTTCTATGAGAACTGGAGAAAGAGTTAGTTAGTTAGTTAGTGTTTTGTATTTGTGCAGAGGTTACTGATATAGCCAATAAGGTAGCGAGTGGTGCCAGTCATGCCAGTCGCAGTGCACCCTGCTTTTTCGACTTGGAACGTGTCTTCCATATGCAAAATATAGGCAGTGAGGATTTGCTGCGTACATACAAAATTTACCAAAATCTTCCAGTTGTGAAATTCAATGTGCCCGAGACAAAAGATAATGAACTGTATAAAAAGTCCAACTCAATGCTGGGTGAAGTGCCAAAAGAAAAATATTCACATATACCCGAATACATGAAACCGCTACCCAAAGAACATACCTTCAAGAGTACACCACTAAATTGTGCTATCAATAAGGACTATATCTGGGCACGTGAACGCAACGCTGAGCGTCGCATAGATATGCAAAGGAATATAAATAGCTATTATGTTCGTAAGAATTCGACAATTTCATTATTTCAGGAGCACGAAGAACCGACGAACAAGGATTTCTTGTGTAAGTTGTAAAAAGCTTATGCATGAGTGTTTGCAAAAACTCTTTTTGGTTTTAGTGATCGATGTGCCTAGGCCCACTAGACCAGCCTATACGAGTGTGCTAATGCCTATCGAGCAGTGTGCGGAAAAAAAAATTTATGAAACTGCGGATATTTCAAGTCGTAGTAAGTTCAAATGCAGTGTATATTCAAAATGAAATCGTCCTTACTTGTTATTTAACAGCACTCGAAAGTCCCTACTTTCGAGTAACCTATCCAAGCACTGAAACTATACTGAAACCAAATACCGCATCTAATGCACTACGGCCAATAAATCATATAGAAAGTACTAAGCCCAATCAGCCGGAGCAGAAAGTCTTGGACGATGTCGATGACTAGTCGCGTTCAATTACAAATTCAATCAATACAATCGAATTTACCCGACTGAGTGCAAAGTGTCGTCATTTGAAAATATATCAAGTTAAGCAAAAAAATTTAATTTAAAACAATTAGATTTCATTAAATAAGTGCTACGTATCGTTGCTGTCAACGTTTGGAGTGCAGAATGAAGGGTTAACCCCCCCCACACAACTGCTTCCTAGAGCACAATTCAAGTGAAGTTCAAAGTGTTCTAAGTACCTTACCTTGCTCCTTAGCTTCTAACGGTAGCGATTCCAAAGTATTAAATAACTGTAATTTAATTAAGTTTGGATGCTGGCGTCGACGCCAACGTCGCGTCGTGACGCTTAACTTTGATTAACATTTTGCCATTTTTCATCAAGTTTCATTTAGCTTCCTGCACGTAGTAGTTAGGGATTGTGGCAATGGCTTGGTGCTGGACAGTAACCAAGGGATTTAAATTCTAAGATTACACTTGGGTCTAAAATTACGAGCGGTTTTTGGTATTTACTTCAGCTATTTTTGTTTAAAATGTTTTCATGTCTAGTTATTTAGTTGTTGGCTGGGGTTCGACTGTGTTTCGGCCATAAAAGCAATCCTTGATTATTAAATTTGCTGCAAATTTAAATTGATTTAGTGGATTTTTTGATTTTTTTTTTAACTTGAAATATGGCGAACAGACGCAGCCGACTTTGGGATACCTTGTAGCAACATATTATAAATCAACTTAGTATGTCTTCATATAAAAGAGAACGGAGTTCAATGTTGATTATAACGCAGGCATCCCGACTATTATAAGTCCTCCCTTTTTATTTCAATATTGTCAATGCCACCATAGACCGCCGCTCGAACTATCTGTCGATTACGATTAGTTTAATCGGTATTTGGGGAACACCAAAAAGACGCCCTGCACCTTCAAGGTCGGATTAAGTTGTTAAAAAGTTTCTTCAATAGGACACGTTTAGATATTCATTGGTGCATTTGTGTTTCGGAGTAAATAGTAATCAACTGTTGCGGAAGATTGTGGGGCCGCATCATAGACATGGCCGTCGGTAGCGTACTCGCTTTGTAACCCGATGGTCGGTGGTTGGATTCCCCGCAGTAGCACTGTTGCTTTTGCTAGCACTGGCATCGCTAGCTCAAAGACGCTATTTGTCCAAGTAAATTTCTATTAATTCAAGACACCGGCGTTCGGATTCGGCTATAAGCTGCAGTTATTAATAGATATACCCAATGCTCCGCCCAGGGCCGAGTGACAAAATAGTCAGTCAGTATTATTATTTTCATAGCAGCATATCATTAAAAAGTTCACCCATCGGGCTAGAGACGCGGATTAGTTCATATCAATTCCCTCGCTCTATTTTCTTTTCTAAATAAATTATATGTACTTTTTTATAATATAATGTCAACTGTACGTAGTTGTACTCCTCAAATAAATAAATAAATAAATATAGATAGACAGACAAGGTTATAGGGATCTGTCTAAGCCAATCAGAAGGGTCAGAAATCCCTCCTTAAGTCCGATTCATAGATTTCCATTAAAATTATTAAACCATGGTACCTTCGGTATAGGGTTATTGATTATATTGAATCGTCTGTCCACGCTAATCAAGAAGTTCAGAGATCCCGACTTCGAGTTTTCTCATACATTTCCATAGTTCTTTCGGAAGAGGGTTCAAAGATTACACGTTTATGTATTCTAACTCAGGAGGTGTATGGTTAATTAGGGCTACATGCAGGGCCGTAGAGAGAAAATGCGGGCCTGGGGGGAAATATACCGGCCCCGCTATTAGAGCTTGAATCACGATAGTACGACAGCAATTACACCAGGCCCCTGAGAAAACTCTGGACCCGGTGAGGAATACCCTCCCTCCCCGCTCTCGTCGGGCCAGGCTCCATGCATTAGAGAAATACCAAAATCGGAAAAACTATTGAGCCACAGCAAGACGGTAATTAGTAGTGAAAATTTCCCCATTCATCTTAAACATTAAAAAAACAACGAACTAAATTATTTTCTCATTTTCACGTAATCTTTCAAATTAAAATTCACAATTGGATGGTTTAATTTGGCAGCAAATATCTAATTTTCGTGTATTTTGACTTTGATTCTTGGGCCAAATTGTTTATGCTTTTGATTTTGTTTGTTGTTGTGCTATTAAAATTCATAAATGTAAACATAAGAAAAAAAAACAAATATAAACATTAGGATAGAGCACACAAAAACACACCAATAAAGAGATGCACAAAATGTGCAATAGAAAAATGAAAAACTATGTGAGGAAAATTTGTTTAGTCGGCAACTTTTTGATTTTGTGGTGTGTCCAATATGTTGTTGCTTTTGTTTTGGTTGTTGCTATTTTAACCTAGTTAAGTGAATGCATATTTATGCTATAGATAAGGGGCGTAGATAGTTTTTTACAAAGCGCAGAAGGGGCTGGAATATGAAATTTTTAGAGCGATGAGAAAAAATTCGATTTTATAAATATGTATATTAATTAACTGCTTTCTGAAATTCTATTAAATCATTAAAAGCACCCACGAAAGAAGACTGTCACTGTGTAGGCCTATGCATATGGCCTCAATATTAACTGACACAAAAATTTTTTAAATCTCTATAGATGTCCATATTGAAAATTTGAAGACTTTTGCAACAACAAAATGTATAGGGTCCCAGAGCTGCAAAGCAAGAGTCCACACTTGCATGAGGAAGGCCGTACTTTCTTTTCTAGGCTAAGCGGCAAAGGCGGACTAAAAATCCGGTTTATTTTTTGAGCTGCTTTTGTTTCGTTTTTAAGAACATCCTATAAATTTCAGTCAAAATTAACAGATAAGCAACAGATAAGACTTGTTTTTTGATTATTGATTAATGATGATTTCATGAAAAAATTAAAAATATTTGTGGTTTAATTTGCCACTTTTAATTTCTACGTTCAGGGACCATTGATAAATAAACACAGATGTATAATTCGTTTTAAAATATTTTTTTGTTTTTTAATATGCTCGCTACATAATGAATAATGATGAATTTACAGTAGCTAGATTAGGGCGGCAGTTGGGAATTAGCGTCCCAACTCACTTATGCATAGAATAGACCCGTTGTGATACCGATAATGGGAGTAAGGGTTAAGGATATAGAAAAGACAGGAAAAATTAGGGGAATAGGAAAAGTGGAAAGCGCAGGACCATGCTTAACGTGGGATTCGAACCAACAAGCTCTGGGATTGCATTTACAGTAACAAGAGATAACAAATGTCATGCTCAATTATATGACGCAAAAAACAAAAGTACACATATAGGGTGTTCTTTTTGTCTGCCATAAATGTCTAAAGAAAGAATGTCCGCCTAACAACGTGAGCAACAACTATCAGTTGTTTACATGTGTCATAAGTCAAGTTGAATCTGGTTTTTAAGCAAAAGTTTTCGTAAGAAATTACAAATATTTTCAACTGAAAACGAACTGCAACTATAATTATTATATATAATACTTTTGGAGTTAGTTTACAAACAGAATACACTAGAAGCACTAAATAATACCATTACATGTATTAAAAATATGGTCACCCTAGTAGATTTTGACTCTTTTCTTTTTGAGAATGACAAACTTTTCGTAATCAAGGGTCTGGGTCGCAAGTAAATGCCAATTTTTCTTTTAGTGGAAACTTTTGTGGTACACCTTTGTCCTTTTACCATTTTGTTGTAATGCCAAAAAAAATTTAAAAAAGAATTTTTTTTTTTTTAGTGTTATATAGCGTAGGAAAACAGATGGGATGGACAAAATCAGTAACCAAGCGGATTTTGGATTTTTCATTTCTAATTACCAAATAAGTTTGTTTATTCAATGTTAATTTAAATGCTTACTTGCGGACTATCATGGCTGTAAGCGGCAAAAATAATAGATAATTTAAAGGATAAAGTATGTCAGTATGATTTTTGTTAATGATCCCCCTAACTAAGCCACTGCTATAAAATAAACATGTGCTATACTATGTGTGTGTGTGTCCCAGAAAAGTGTGCGCATTTTTTTTGGTTTGTGGTTGGTCAAGTTGTGATAAATTTAAAAATTATGGCAGTTTAGATTTGAGCTTTATGTACATAAGTCAAAAGGGGAGAAGCATGAATAAAATATTTAAAATATTTTTAACACATTCCAATATGTAGTTTTTTTTTAACTCGCTGCCTGATAAAAAAGGAAATGCTTTCAGTAAATTGGCAGCAAAGTGCAAAAATGTCATAAACTCTTATATTTATTTACTGGAAAGCAAATAGGCATACATATGTATATACAATATAAATATTCACATAGGCAGTGGCGGACTGAATATGGTAAGTTCCTTATGACGATTGGAATTTGGCGTATTATCGTAAAATTAAATGAAATACTAATTCAGGACATTTCTTTTTACAAATATATATATTTTTATACATGTCATATATTCCAATCACTGTAGTACTTTGAATTACATATTACTGCACAAAAATAGTTAATTACTATGAAAAGCACCTTTGCTTTGAGTTCACTTTTAAATAATTTTTATTGGTCGTTTTTTGAAAACCAAGAATCAGATGATCAAATGTTTTTTTCTAGTTAAGTTTTGTATACTTCAATAAGTTATCCAACAAAGTGGCTTCTCTCCACATTAAAAACGAAGCAATTTAACAATTAAGTCGAGTTGAGCATTGTTGCTATAGAGTTTTACTCTCAATCTGAAATTTTGTAATAAAATATTGACAATTGACAGCAATCCTCAGAGACATCCTTGGACCAAGACAGTTGTATAATATCATAAACATATCTTAAAAAGCTCAAGAGATCCGACTTTTGTTAAACAAAAACTCGACTGTGACATGTTTCAATCTCTTGCTGTTTAAAACTAAACTTAAATTGGCCCCATGGGCCTATGCTTTAATCTGAGAGTCCGTACCTGCATGTATGCATTGATATTCTGTTTATTTGCTGCTTTTGGCGCTGACTCTCACTGACACAAAGCCAACAAACAATTTGTCATAAATCTTGTGGCGCTCTTCCCCAACATTTTAACGCCCCAAAATGTGAGTGTTTTCTTTACTTTTAACCACTTTGCTTTTTGGCCCAAATACGTACAGACTTTTTAGCTTTTATGTGGTAGGCCATAAAAAACAAATGTTGTTAGGTTAGGTTTTCGTTGCTCATACGCACCGTTTGACACGACAAAATTTGTTGCATCGTTATAATTATGTTGCCTTTTTTAGTGTTGTTTGGCGCCTGCCTGAGCAATAAATGAACCACAACAACAACAACCACTAACAACAAAGTCTAAGCTAATTTTACAGAGAGCCAAAAAAAAAAGCAACTAAGCTTGTAGCAATAATAACAAAAATTTTAAAAGGATTGGGCGGTTCTCGACAGTGTAATACCCTGCATACACATTACAGAAATTTTCATGAATATATAGTGTTTTTGAAAGAAATAAAATATTGTTGCAATTTGAAGAATGGTAACCTGAAATTGATACATTTTTCAGTTTTTATTCGATCCTAACTTATTCTGTATTAGATGTAAATATGCATCGACAAACTTTGCTTTTGATGAAATCTGTGTATTCATAAGGACCAATGTAAAGACGATCTGGATCTATGCCAGCGTTTTTTTTTATGTGAAATGTTCCTTATGCAGAATTAAGACCACGGAGCGCATGCACATGGTTTTGACTATTGTCAAATGGACGAATGCATAGAAGGACATTGCTCAGGCGCTACTCGAAGTACTAGTCTATAGTACCCCGTACCCTATGCGTGCAGGGTATAAGAACAACAAAAACGCCCAAGCAATTTAATTCAAGTTCACGCTCAGTTTTCCCTCTCTTACAATTACGCGTATTTGTGTGTGTATAAGTGCGTGCGTGTATACGTATGTGTGAGGGATTTTGTGGTTTTGTGGGCGTGTGAGTTTTACTTTCATTTTTGTTACTTTCTTAAGGCACACACACATACAATCCCACACACATATGTACTCTTTGCTTTTTGCTTTATTTGATTTTTATTATCAAACGGATGCCGTCTACATAAATTTTTGTCTCCTGTACACTTACAAAGGGTACATCAATTTACTTTTACTTATTTATAGAATTTGGTAATAGGGTTGACGATAATTATAAATGCGGACTTTAAGCAGCATGTCCCGAAACAATACCAGGCATAACATTGTTGAGATGATAATATTTTGTAGTTTTGAATTATGTCTTCTGACTTAATTGATTTCTTTTTATGTCAAATAGATTAAGAAAGCAAGGATAAAAGTCTAGATATTTTTACTAGTACTAGTCGCTGTACTCCGGAGTCCACAGCTGCAGAGCTAATCATGCGCCCAACACTTAAAGCCGAGTCTTTACAAAAATTAAAGCATCCCACTGTTTGAAACACTGGACTAGTTGAACAAATTACTTACAGCTGAAATACGGTACCTTAGCGGGATCAGGAATCTCATATGACGAAGTTCAGAGATCGCGACAGGATGTGTCACGAACCAAACTAAACTGGGAGAACGAATTAAGAAAGCAGCAACGACTAAAACTCAATAGATGCAAATAGAGTCGAATTTGGAGCACCCTTTTAAGTTTAATTTTATGCGACCACTGCAATAATTCACAGGCACAGTTGAGTCTGAAGTCATCTTTAAATAGCAGGTGAACTGCTTTAAGCACTATAAACGGAGCAACGGATAGCCAAACCAGAATACTCCAATTGCTAACATAGCAAATTTTAAATTTAATTTCAGTTTTTTCAATACTTTATCTAATACTTTTGCATTATTGCGTAAAATACGAATTCGCAAAATATTGTATTTCTTTTAACGACAAACTTCTGATCTATCAATGACCTTATCAGTAAACAGTATATATTTTGTTAATACTTTTAATAATACCATAACTCAAGAAGAAGCATTTGATTTAGGGTTTCAGACTTATATTATGTTTTGTGTAGAATGCATACAAATAAATAAAATTTGTCAACATTTCTAAGAAAATTTTAACTATAAAATACTGATCACATATTTCCTGAATTTCTTTTGCTAGCTTTGGCTTTTTTAGAAGCAAACATAATATGCGATAGTTATACATACTTTACCTTCAATTTGGTTCCAATCCCATTTTATGGTAACTTGCGAAAATGTGAATATTGTTCATTATTATTATTATCAGTATTATTTAAGAGCAGGCCCGATGAGAGCGGGGAAGGGCGGACTCCCCCGGGCCCGGAGTTTTCTCAGGGGCCCGGTGTAATTATTGTCGTACTTACACAACACAATGAGTCAAGCTAAAGGTGCAATAGATGGGCCGGCACATTTCCCCCCCGGGCCCGGATTTTCTCTCTACTGCCCTGTCTAAGAGTATTCAAAAGTTGTTTCATCTGTATTAGAATTCCCCTACTTCTGTTTGCTGCTTGTTGTTATTTGTTGCTTTCCATAGCTGCTTAACATTTTCTTAACATTTTACTTTTGTTGCTTTTCGCTTTTCCACCAATGTTATTTATACATATTTTATTTGTATTCTTTCTAATGCATGACAAGAAAATCGCCTGGCGCGTGTTTAGCATGAAAAGTCATACACAAACACATACAAATACACACAGATACACTCTCTTTTTGTGTTCTTAGTGTGTGTTTCGTATATGGGCGTTACAAATTTGTGTTTCTTATAGTTCTGGTAGCAGTCCTTTAAGGCAACCCAAACTACCTTAACTTTTTCCAGTTGGTCCCGTAATTCCCATACCCTACATTTGTACGTGTTATTCGCACGTTTTTCTGCTTTATGGCTGCTTTATTATGTGAAGTGGAAGAGACTCTAGATGTGGTCAGACATGCAAAGTTTTTGATGGTAGTCAATATATGTCCAAATAGCTCTCTGCCTGCATGCTAAGACATGCGCTAAAAAGTTTAATATGGTAGTGGTTAACAATTTAAAAACCAAATTTTTTTTATTTTTTATTGAAAATTATTTGTTTCATTTGCTTGAGTCATATATATATAGTAAGATATTAAAAAAATTTGTTAAAAGTTCGTTGGTTATTTCTGGTTATTTACATGAAATTTTTGCTAAATTATTTCTCTAAGTCATCCAAATTTAGCTTGGCTATAAAATTTTATTTGAATTTAATGTCCTTTTTGACAAATTTTGTTTTGACAACTTCTACAAACAATCGTTTTTGAGGTAGAGCTTGGATGTTGAGCAGTGCTTGAAAACTATCTCCTGTGATAGGTCTGTTGCATAGCTTTAAAAATGTTGAATACCGATTTTGTTGAGAATTTTACGCCCTACATTCAAATAAATATTAAAGCACGGGTAAATTTTATATAAAACAATCAGATTTTTGAGACTTTTCACTTTAAATATCTTGCCGTAGTAAGACTTTCGAAAATGTAAAAAAAAAACATTCATACCAAGTTTGGATATATTATCTTTTTACTTCAAGGTATTGTCTACTATGACGCCGTAAAAAAAATATGCTAAAAAATATTTGAAAAATTTTGAATATTTTCATTCATTGACGAAAAATTTGCTTAAATATCTTTATTTGCTAAGGAGATATGTTTTGTCAGAGAAACCTCAATCAAAAATAATCTGAAATTTGCAATAAAAATTGACGTGGTTAATCAAGTAAGCATCTCTTTTTCATATGTACATATATAAAAATCATCTAAATCGAAGAAGTCGACCTAAAAAGTGGCCCGCTTCGCTTATTTTCATCGATAACCAAACGACGAATTGACAATTATGAACATTTAATCAGTCGAATTAATTAATTTTTATACCTTGGAATAGTTTCATTTATCGATGTTCTAATCAAAAGTGTAGATTAGGGTGGCCGCCGCTAGTAGGGCAATTTTTTAAACCAACGATATCGATAACGTTACCGTCTAGTTTGCATTTTACCTACATATAGCGCCTGTAAAATTTAACGACGATCCAAAAGTATTTGATGGAAAATCGTGAGATGCTGCAAAAATGGCCACCCTAGTGCAAATGGCACTATATAGCGATATATTATCGACTCTGAAAATTTCGATGTCTTGCGAAAAAAAAAGTTAAGAACATAACACACTGTGATCAAATATTGCAAGCGTTTGGCCAACAACACTTTTTTGCAAAAACATTGGCACGTGTGACCTTAGCTTAAGATTAACCTATGCGTGTATCGAATGACTGCAAGTCCGTAATGTCCGTGTATTCTTGTGTTTGTTACTCGATATTATGTTAGCTATATAAAAGTGTGTACATGTGTATTATATTTTTAGCATGGCTCGTGTTTACGTGTTAAAAATAACACTCCACATTGCGTATACGCCATGCTGTGCAGAAAATTAAAGCCTATTGTTCAAACTGTTTAATTAAATTGAGTGAATTTGGTGCTTTGAGTTTTTTTTTGCTATTACAAAATTTAGTTGATTGAAATCTTGTACATAATCAACATCATCATCAGCATAATGTTCATTATCATCAAGTTGTCTGTGGAAGCAGATACGTAATGGCCCTTAAAAAGTCTCAATTTGTTATAGTTTGGTTCGCAGAGTTTAGACAACTTTGTTGCATATTTTAACAGCCAATGGGGAGCAATTAGAGGCACTCAAGCGAGCAACACCCAAGAGCTGCTCACATTTGCCACATGCAACAAGATGGTGTTTCAGCTGCTTCATGTGGCAGCCACATCAAGCCAATATCGAAGCATCAAAGTGTAGGCGTTTTACTTACCTAGATGTTGCTCCTTATGCTACCTTTGCTCTGCAACGCTCAATTATGCAAATTTTTTTATATTTTTTATTTTTTTTACTTCCCAGCTCTTACGAATCCTTGAAGTAAATGCAGTGAAAACGTCGCAAACGCTTTGCTCTACGGGGAATTGAATTAATAAACTGCAAAGAGAGAGCAAACGAGACGGCATGTTAGTGTATGAGTGAGTGAGTAGACAGTCAAATGCGAAAATGAAAATGTTTTGAGTGCTTAATGGATTTTTAATACTTAAAAGTGCTATAAAGTCAGTGTAACAACAACACCAAGTATTACAACATTTAGCAATATGCTGCTTAGTCGTACGAGGTCAGGCTAAAAAATAATTGCTCTAGCAAAAAGAGAATCAAATCAATCAAATAAATTTTATTTCTTAAAATAATATTTTTATGAGAAGCACTTAATTCAACATTCTCTTAATTTTTCTATTGAGTATATATGATCGGTCAAGGTGTTCAAAATAATTATTCAATTCATAAACGACTTATACAATATATTATAACATACAATATGTATATGCACCAAATCATTTTTTCAAGTTGCAATAGTTTCAAAATATATTTTCGGGCCTCCCAAAAAGAAACGATTGCCATTATTCTAATGGCTGATATTTCCACTACGACTTTGTCTATATTGACTTCTTAGAAAAAACCCACTGCTTTGACTATTACTTCATTTCTGGTCTATTGTGCTAGATCCAAAATTTAACAATCTAACCATTTTTATGGATTGTCACCATACTTGGTACTTATGTATATGCATTTTTTTTAATGCCTTTAATTTTGCCTTTTTTTTCTTTAAATAGTTGTTCTATTAAAACTACCGATAAAAACTCTAATCAAATAAAAGAAATAATTGCTAAAATGGTTTTTCAGCTATGTCGACTTCTTTTCAGTCTGCCCTCGAAGATGTACATTACTTTGGTATTATGTAATGCATTCTTGATCTTGTCTACTGTCAGTCAGAGATTCTGGCAGCTGTCTCATTAGCTCATTTAACTTTTGTATCTACTTGTAATCCAAGCAATGCATTTCCATTTCCTTTTTTTTAAATCTATTTATCTGACAAAGGTCGTTTATGAAAATAAAAGCTTTGCGATAAGATTGACAATAATGCACTCACTATATAGTACATATATACCAACATACATGCATATATGTATATTTGAAGGCAAAATGCAAAGAAGCTAGCGTCAACAATGTTTTTCTATATAACAATAATAAAAAACGCAAGTTTGAATTTTATGGGATAGCACACAAGCTATATACTCTCCAAATGCGGTAAATATAGAATTTCAACGTAAAGAGATTTAATTCTTAAAAATACCTTTCAAAGCAGTTCGGGTTGCTATTTAGTAAACTCTCGGACGGACAGCCAGCAGAGTATTTTGAAGATGTCAAAAAAGGACCTGCTAGAATGGACTAATTCAATTTTTTTTTTTTACTCGTTGGTGTATTCGCTCTAGCACTCATATATTAATAAAAAATTTGTATCGCATATGTACAAGGTCTTATCAAGATGCTACGATAAGACACTTACCATCGGCCGAAGGCAAGGCTGTAAGTTTCGAAAGTCCATCAAAAATAAAATGAGCCTTATAATGAAAATTTTTGATTTTGTGGTATCCAAATAAAAAAAAATGCAAGCAAGATAAGATAAATGATTAGATTATTTGCTGTTTTCTTCTGATAAGCAAATTAAGTTTGCAATCTGAAAATGATATAATTGCCTAAATGGCTAAATATTCTTGAATCTCTTTTTTATTTCCTAAGCGTTACATTCTTTAAACATATATTTATAAATTCGAACCAAAGAATATAATATCCCAACGCGGATAAAGGAGGACAAAGCTGATCGTGATTTTTATTTTAAGAGCCCTGTATTACTGTATTACTGAAATATTTTGTTAATCACTTATTCCATCAAAAATCGTCAAAAAGTTTTATAAACCAAAGTGCTTTTCTGAGAATAGTTTAGGTTAGAACCAAAACCAGGCTAAATGGGCCATTATAAATCTAGCTGCAAAAAAACGTGTTTTTTTTTTTGTGATTTGAGTCCGCCTGTTATGTTGCAAGAGTAAATAAATCGAATTGGCAAATAGGTTCAAAATTGTACGTATTTTAAAAAGACATAATTTTTTGGTACATTCTTTGATATACTATATACATTCTTTTCTTTTATACAAAAATTTTAAGTAATATTTTTATTCAAAATTAATTTTTTTATAATTTATTTTCTGATTCAATCCCATGCAAAGACAAAATAATATTTTCGTATAAAATCGATAACTCATAGGTGCGACTCAAAAAAAATGATCTTGGTTAATTTCAATGTATCTTATTGTGTAAATTTATTTAAAAGACCGAATAATAAAGTACCTACTATTTATATTTTAATCCAACTAAAATCTAAACGATACAAAGTAATCGAAAAGTGAAGAGCTATGGCAATGTTGAGGAAAATATGAGTATTTATTAAAAATAGTAAAAGGAAGAATGAGAAGTTCTTGAAGAACGAAAAACGAATAAATAAATTGATAATATAATTTAATCCTTTACGTTTTGTGAAATTTTGAGGTTTTTGATTCTACATTGAAGCTGCTTTTAGTAAAGGCCTATACGCATTTCGAAATATTTCGCGCGGAATGACAAAACTTCATTAAAAAAAAAAATCCCTTTTGGGATATCCCATTTGAGATTTTTTTTTAAAATGAAGTTTTGTCCCTTTTGGGGTATCCCATTTGAGAATTTTTCAAACTGCTTATACCCCTTAAGGCATTAATATTTCGGTTGTAATTTTTTAAATTTTTTTCATCATTTATTCAATCTAAAGAGATGCAATTCTTCATATTAATATTGATTTTTTTTTTATAAGTTCATATAAAGGTTTTAAAATTGCAAAAACCGTTTAGATCGATTTCCCACAGAAACTTTTTTTCTTACCCAACTTTATTAAAAGTTTAATATACTCTGAGCAAGTGTATTAAGCAATTCCGCCGCCTGCAGACCAACTTGGTTTCGCATTTCATAATCGTAATAACACCGCGTCATGGCTAACAATGGAGCAGTAGGCAAACCAGCTACCAATCCAGAAGGGCAGAGAACGAACAGTATCAACCCAGCAGCCATTGGGGTTAAGCGTGCCAAACAATGGGAAGCATGACGGCATAACTTGCCACTAGCCTTGGCAGTGTGGCAGCTAACAACAGTAACGGGTTGCCGGTTGCTAGTTGCATGTTGCTCCAAATGGAGGCCAGACAAAAGCCACTTGCATATTGTACTATGTACAAGGTAACTTTGTATAAAAGAATCATGAATGAAAATTATTTTACCTGGTGCAATGTGAAAGCTTTAAAAAAAAGAAATAAAAGATTTAAGAGGAGCATGCGCAACGGATTCACAATTCGTTAAGGCATATCAACTTGCCACAGACGCTGAGATACGACTACAGATACTACTTATACTTAAGTAACTGTGAGATAAAGATCCGAGCAGTTTGAATTGTGCGACTTTAAATGAACATTAGAAGTTTAAAGAAAGAATAAAACTTAATGTGTCCAACATTTCCGTAATTGTTTGCCATTTTATTGTGTGTTGGCGTTCACTTTTGAAAGTGCCAGACGGATCAACATGAAAATACTACAGTTTCCTCGTCGTCATAGTCTTCCAAAGACAGCGTCTCTGTCTAATGCACGGTGACTTTATCTCAGGCTTATCTCGACCAGCGCAATTCGCTTTGTACTGCCGTTTCTCTACACTGCACTCAAAACTGGGTATGCAACACTATGGTATAGCCGGTGTGTATGTAACTCCTAGAAAGTAGTCGTGGAAGAATACGCAAATGAATATACTCTTATATTTTGGCTTAACCAGGTTAATCATTGAAGGTTATATGGACGATGTTTACTTGTCTTATGGTATTTGCTAGCAAAGATAACTTAGGTAAACTAACTAACATATACTTAATGTTTTCTGTTTATAGTCACAAAATGTTTATTATTTGCCTTAGACTAGTTAGTTCTTGTAAATAGTTTTATTTAAGAAAGAATCACTTGATAAATAAGGAATCCAGAAATAAAAAGCAATTCAAATTATACTTAAGCGACTCAAAATACTTTGCGATTTCGCCAAGTTTGTTATTCTATGAAATACAGAATATAAAAAAAAAAATATAATGAATAATTTAATTTTTTCGCTTATCGATTACAATCACGGTTTATTCACAAATTAGGTTATACCTTAACCAAGCAGATTGCTTTCTCCTAGTGCATTTAGAACCATCAAATACGCTTTGATGACTAATATGTGAGCCTAATAATCGAAAAATTCTCCAATTTCAATTTAAAGTAAAAATTTAAGGATTTTTCTGAAACTATTTTGAAATTCTATGTCTCCAAAAACATGCCTGAAACTATTACCTAAAATTTTCTAAGCTTCTATTTATGCAAAAAAAAAAAACGCTTGAGCGTATCATATAGTCGGCTAGTCTGTCGCTTAACAGTCTATATAATTTTTCCTCAGTCTTGTCATATTATGCGCCGACCGTTGTTGCTCTAATCAATTTCAAATGGCGGCGTGGCGCCCATTATTCCAAAACATTGTGGAGAGTCGTGCGCGGAAAAACTTTTATCAGCGTTTGGCAATCTTTTTGAAATATTTTTCCATATGCCTCACTAACTGCCGCTGCTTGGCTTGACTGTGCTTCATCTTGTTGAGGTTAGACAGTTGTCAGCAGCAGCAAATACATCTAGGAGGGGGTACAGTGGTTGCGCTTTCGGCATTCACCCAGATTTCAGTGTTGCAACATGGTAAGATATCCCAAACTTAACCTGCACTTTAAAATATTGTAAATAGTTAAATTTTTAAGATAAGATACTAAAGACGAAGCGTGAAAAATTCAACACATTAAGGCTTATCACGACTTTCCTTTTTTTTTCTTTTCTTAACACCACAATTAGGTGACTGACGTGAACTCCGGCAGATCAGCAAAATTTCAAGCTAGCAGACTTTGCAGTTTTCGATTTATAAGTAAATCTGGCAAAATGCTATTTATAACTATAAATATTCAAATATGTATTAATATAATCTTAGTCTTAGAAATTAGGGCTATCGATTAATAACACTAGTTAACACGAAAAATTAACCTTCGTAAAAAAGTGTTTTTTAGTAGAATTTTGGATATAGAAACGCGAAATGACATTCATTTTATTTTCTTAAGAACCGTTCTCGAGATTTTTTCGAAAAACAGGTGTTTGGGCACTTTTTATAGTTATTCGTCAATTTTTCATAAACAAAATTGTATTGTATCGACGTGAAAGATCTAATGATATTTTATGTTAGTAACACATTTACGAGATATTCACGAAAAATGCCCAAAAACATGTTTTTCAAAAAAATTCCGAAAACAGTTCTTAAAAAAAAATGAATGTCATTATCGTGTTTCTCGACCCAAAATAACCCTAAAAATATAATACTTTAATACGAAGTTTCACTCGATGGCCCTTAAATTTGTAAGCTAGTGTAATCTTTAGGCAATCGAAATTCGATAACAAATACTGTCATAGATTTTTGTTACAGGTGATGATGATGTGACAAAAAGACTTATATACGTTTTCTCATTTAAATCATTTTTATACCGGTGAGTTTATTGTAAGAGTTGTCTTTCATACATAGTTTTGTGTGAAGTACGCCTATAAAACAGGATTGAGAGAAATCTTTAAAAGAAAACTTCAGCAAGTATCCATTTCCGTATATATGTTAAGATAGGCCACAAAGTTTGGCATTGTAGCCTTATGTGGGCCTAATAAGCAAAAGTCAAGCTAACCTTCTGCCGAATCCCAAGTGACTACTTCTATAGCAAGTAAGTTATTTTTTTTTAAGTTCAAGTCCATTATTATTGACATTTCGTGATTACTAAGTAGTAAGAACAATTTCTTCTTTGCTGCTCACTAGCCGCACATGTTACTTGGAGCGTTTCGAACCAAACCAAACTTTCTCTGCCCATTACAATGATTTAAGAATTGTATAACTCACAAATCAGTGAAAAACTAAAAAATAATAAAAAAAGGATAAATGTAGTGTTGCTGCAACATGTTGCCGCTAGCGAACCAGATGTGCACATAAATCAAAATCAAGTGCCTTCGAGGGGGCCAGTGCCCCGGCGCAGTCGTGAAAAGTTTTGGTACTATAAATTATATTGCCTCAGGTCATGAGCGCTGCATTTTTCCGCCAATAAAAATAAAAATAATAATACAAAAAAAAGAAAAAAACCTATCATAGATGACATAGATGTGTGTGCCAAGTGTTTGATTTCTCAAAAGCTTTTCCGCAAATTTTCGTTTTCATTTTTATGATGCGCCACAGACGATGGAGACAGACGCAAACATAGAGACCCAACCTAGAAGAGGCCCACTGCAGTTCAAAAGCAATACGAATTATATCATCATCAGCTTTTGCCAACGTATCATGATGATAATGATGATGGAGATGATGAGCATGATAACGATGTTATTGGTGCGGGCAACGTTTAAAGCATTTATTTATCGAATTTCTTGCACGTAGTTGGCAGAACTTGAACGTTGCCGGCAACATCAACCAAACTGAAGGGTGTGTGTATACTTTTGGCTGTTGCTGTTGTTGTTGTTGTTGTTGTTGTTTTTGTTGTGTCGTGTGCCTTAGCAGATCAATGTGCACAGTAGATAGAGCTATATCTATAGATATATCTGTCTGTATGTCTAAGTAGTCTGTGTGAATAGACACAATGCCTTAGTTTTGCTGCTTCATCTGCTTCTGGGACTGTCTTTATGCCATGAAATAGGTTTTTGTCTTTTTCCTTTTGTTTGCTTTTACTTTACCGCAATGCAACTGAGGCATTTTGTGTGCTAAAGTGCATGGAACCATAACAAGCCAAAAACTAGAGAGCTGGAATAGTGCAGTTTGCATGCTCTGGAATACCCAAGCCGAACCAACGCTTTGAACTTAATGAAGTCCATTAACTTTTAAGTTAATGAAACTAGGGAAAAATGTGGCCTATGGGCTCTAGTTAGATCGTGTTTGACGTGTTTATAATATCCATGCATCGTGCACGAAACGATAAAGATATAACGTCATGTGAAACATATTAGGAGATTTCGGCATCCCTGGACATTAATTCCATCAGTGTATAATTTGACGATCCCTACCTCAATTGGGGAAAAAGAAAGTTTTCGAATATTAAAAAAAAAAGTTTCTCAACTAAACTTATTCGATATTGATTTTCGCTGGATATATCATATTAAGGATACCCTATTTTTTACCCTTTACTTTATGTATAAGGCTATATTAAGTTTGTGAAAAAAGTGTGTATACAAGCAATCGACGTTTGCTCCAAAATGAACAATAGACATTGCATAGGAATGATCAAAAGAAGTTTCTTCTAATCGAATCGGCTTACTCCCGCATTTTTTACCACAATATCAAAACTTGGTTTTTCTTTTGTGAAAACTATATTAAATAGGAAACAAATTAATAAGCACTACTAAAATAAATGTCTTTGCATAGAAGCTATATATACCAAAATGGGTATGTTAACTCATATGGACATTTTGTGGATTTTTACTTTTTGAGGACCCGCAAACTAAAATTCATACGCCTCAAAATCGGATGAGCACTGTAGAAATTAAGGAAGGAAATGTATTGCTTCCAAGCAAGCAGGTGCGGAGCCCCCGAGCTTATAATCAACATATTATCCAGCTAATATTTGAACTTGTCTAATTGCGAATTATAGTCTTAGAAAAATTAACCTCATTTCATATAGAGCTCAAAATTAAGGGTAAATCCTATATTATGGTATAGTAAAGAAAGAAAAAAAAAATATTTAGGTATCCTGTTCTAAGTTAAAGAAATTGACATTCATTTTTTTTTTTCTTAAGAACCGTTTTCGAGATTTTTTCGATAAACATGATTTTGGTTACTGTTTTCAGTTATTTGTGAATGTCTCGTGAACAAAATGTTTAACCAACAAAAAATTCCAATAGATGGAAAGGTATTGATGTGGCCTTTACAATGGTATGCAACATGAATTAAAGATCGAGTAAAAATTATTGAAATTACGAGCAACAAAAGTCGTACATGATTCCATAGCATATACAGTTCTTACCCGATTTGAAGGTCTTAGGCTCAAAACGTTCTTAAAAGAATTCTCTCAGCTCAAGGCTTAAAAACATTTTGAAAAAATTTTTTTGTTAATAAAAAGCAAACTGAAAAGTTTTAATTTTGAAAAATCTTCAAATCGACTTTGGTTGCTTGTAACTTCAATAATTTCGACTCGATCTTCACATATAGTATATCACCGTAAAGGCAACATCAATACCTTTCGATCTATTGAATGTCATTTTCGTGTTTCTCGACCCAAAATTACCTTAAAAAAACACTTGTATACGAAGGTTCATGTTAAGTGTAATCAAGTGTTATCTTCTAATACATGCCATACATACAATCTTGTTTATATTATACTTATTAATAATGATTCTTAAATTACGTCTTTTATATAAAGCCCATATAAATCATCGTAAGAACAACACGACAAGTTTTTAAATAATATGCAATCATTAAGACATTAAGACAAATATAATAAAAATAAGAGTGAACTTTCCTGCGCATCACGATTTGAATAAAATTCTTCTCCTTTGCTTTACTGTCCATATTATTTATTTATTTATTTATTTATAATAGTATAGGCTTTAAGTAAACTTAAAACTAATACAATGGCTTGAAGCGCTGGCTGCTGGGGCCTTCGGCTTCTTGGGCTTAAAATCTAGTTACATATATTACTGGAATTTACAAAGTATAGAATAATAGAATGTATTAAATATATCAGTAAAGTTAAGTAATTGACTAATTTGTATACGGTGTTTTTAGTACTAAGGAAAGCATACTTTTTATATTTTGCTATAAATTTTTGCGTGCTTTAGAAATTTTAGCATTAATTGCGAATTTTCTTTATTAAGGTTACATAAGGTTGAAGAAGGATTACTATTTTTAAATATTTTATTTCTGGATGGACTTATTGCAGGACATGTGTTAAGAATGTGTTCTACACTGGTAGCTAAAGGTTCTTGGCATAGTTGACATTGATTAGGAATATTTTTGCTCATGTAATGTTCGTGGGTTAATTTGGTGTGTCCAAGTCGTAATCGAATTAGTTTGATATGATCGAGTCTAGAAAGGGTCGTGTTATTAAGCAGTATCAAAGGGACGGACTGTCCATATTATTTCTAATGCTGAGAATAAATAAAACAACGGAAATTTCCATAAATAATAAAAAAACGACTTATGCAAACATAAAAAAAAACATAAAAGCAGTTAGAGATCTGATTTTTGCATTCTATTCTGATTAATTTAAATTAATAACTTCTCAATGTCAAAATAAATTATTTTATTTTTTTTATGTATTTTTATTTGCAATCTGTCATATGAGACAATCAGCAAATTTTATACCTAAATTAATAATGGCAGGATTGATTGTGCTCCAGTGAGTCCAATCAATATTGAACACAATTTTTTTGCTACTAGTTTATATTATACAAATCGATCTGGAAGGTCCCAGATGTGAGATCTTTTCAGACGTCTAACGTCAAGTAGTTTAATTGCAAATACGTTTTTATGTTTCCACAGTCTCTCTAAGTATCTTCGTGATGTTTTGCTTATTTCATATTTGACGTAAGGAACCAAGGATACTAAGGAGCGCCTGCAATATTTCTTAGAGTTACTGATTTATATCTTTGAAGGATTTCGATGTTTGAGGTGCTCGCCGCTCCCCGGGGCTGCATGGCATACGTCCAGACTGGCTTGTAAGCCTAAAAGCCAGTATATTTTTTTAGTTTTAGTTCTAGCTGCTTTTGTTTCGCTTTTATGTGGGCCTTTCAAGTCAGTCTTCTGTCTTGATGTACTCCGAGGTATTTTACGGTTTTACTTTCGGGAATGATGGAGCCATTTAACAATGCGGAGAGTATCATCCGCATACGCTGCAACCATAGTTTCAATGGCAGTCGGTAGATTTAAAAAAAGTTTATCGAAGAATTAAGTTAAATTTTAAATGAGGTGCTTAAAAATATAATAAAAATAAGAATAGACCTTGCTGCAATAGCGATTTGAATAAAATTCTTCACCTTCGCTTTAAAAAATACAATAATTTCCCTGACTTGATTTTTTTGTCAGTCACCCCTAGGTGGAGCATGGGGATCTCTATTAATAAATAACTAACTACGGCGGTGTCTTGAATCTATAAACATTTTCTTGGGCAAATACCTTCACATTACTGTCCATATTATTTCTAATGCTGAGAATAAATTAAACAAAGAAAATTTGCATAAATAATAAAAACACGACTTATGCAAACATAAAACACAAACATAAAACCATTAGAGATCTGCTTTTTGGATTCTATGATTAATTTAAAAATAAAATTAGCATTTAAGTTCTCTATGTCAAAAGAAACGTGAATTCAAAAAATTCAAGTCTGACAAATATGAAACAAACAGAGTTGCCTGATTGCCTGCGTTTCCAACTTTACAGCAAACATCCTCACCCAGGAGATAAACCAAAAGAATTCAAGAAAAATAAAGAAGTCCGTCCCAGTTACATAGCTCCAACTTCAGCGTGGTTAACTAAAAAGTTTTTACACACACAGATATACTCGAATCTGAATTCAATTTGCGGCAGTCCCTCGTGCCACACTCACTCCCACAAAAACTAATGCACACAGACGAGGTCCCTGCTCCTGCTGTTCCTGCTGTCAAAAAGCAGGAAAAAAAATAACACGAACAACTTTTCTGGCACATTGGCCAAGTTAAGCGTTGCCAGAAAGTTTGTCGCATGCCCCCGTGACCTTTGCGCCGAGTCTGCAGCAACGTGGAGTGCTATTTATATAATTACTTTGTAAAAAAAAAAAAAAAAAAAAAAAAGGGGAAAAATGAACTTGAAAATGTTTTATGTAGAAATTTGTAGACTTTTAGACGTTGTTTGTTTGTTGCTGTCAAGCTAAATGGATTTAGCATTTGGGTTTATTTATATGTGCTGGTTTATTTTTAAAGTCCACAGCAAATCCTGCCACATCCTGGCAAATCTATTTTAAATATTGATATGACACTTTTAATTGACTTGCAGCTTTTTCCATTGACGTTAAATATTTTACGAGTTTATATTCTCAGGCGTTACCAAAAAAAAAATCTAAAAAAAGGCGTATATGTATAGTGAAATTAATTTATATGGCTGCCCGTGTGTTTATTCGTTACGAACAACTTTTAAAAATTTATATAGTAATTATATAATATGATTACAATTTTAAGAGAAATGTAATGCAACTTTTTGTTTAATTTTTTAAATATCGTTTTTTTTTTGTAATTATTTTGAATTTTTGTAATTTTTTTATGATACTTTCTTGTTGAAAAGGGAAGGACTGATATCAGAGGTTCTTTTAGATGTTATGAATTGTTTTTTATAAACAAAATGAATGACCCATAATAGAATTAGTGTAAATATGTAGATTATAAAACGTTAAAAAAGTTTTGGTATTAATCGACAATTTAACACAACTGCGACCAGAAGATCTTTTCCTCCGTACAAAAGACTTTCCGCTTTCCGTATGAATAGTAGTAGGTCATTTGTTGGTATTGACCTAAAATGGAAAGAACTATATGTTCCTTCCCATGTGGCAGGCTCTGTCCCACACCAGCGCTGGGCAGTCGCAGTGCATATGTCCGGTGGTTTCATCGTTTTCGAGACAAAGTCTACTACTCAGAAGAATCCGATAGGCCAATTTTCTGTAGATGGCATCTTACAGTGTGGTGCCCAGATAGGTATGCTACCAGGAGTTTAAGGTCCGCTCTACTAAGAACTTTTGTCTTGGTCATATCCAGAGGTTTGAGGAGCACTTGCTTGTCGCAGCCCTAAGAAGAAGAACCAGTGTCTCCTAGGTTCTTCTGCAGCACATTTGTTCACCATGGTTTTAAAAAGCGATGGAGTTTCTATCCACTTAATTAGATATTACATATCTAGACGAAGAATATCGATTAGATATATAGCTACAATAAACGGCATGCCGGGCTGCCTATAGTCGGATATCGGCTATCAGCAGACTAAGGTAAGGGCCGGAGTGGGGGTGACAGAATTGAAACAGAAGAGAATAATTTAGGATTGCAACACGGAGATTATGTAGACGGACTCACAGATATGGAAAGGAATAGTGCGGCAGGACAAAGAGATGACGTTAGAGACTTCTCTTCGTCTAAAGTGAAATAATCATAAAGTGGTGCAAAAGAAATTGATTCAGCGAGAGTGACTGAACATTGTCATTTGTGCTATCCTCCTGTTTCCCATAATCCTTCAGGCATCAGCTCACTGATGCAATATAGGCTGGCCCCGTTGTTGACACGCGTGAGCTTCACCCGTCAATCTTCATCCCGACGTAGTTTATGAGGATCACACGAAAATACTTACGAGGCAAATGTTTGCAGAATCGTCGAAATATGGAGGTATGTATGTGAGTGTGGCTTAATATGACTTCTAACCCTCCAACACTGCCTCAGTGTCTTCAGAAGACTAAAAATTTTATAGTAAGTCGGCCCTGGTTAGACTGAGTCTCATACCCAGCCAAAGAACTTCCTAACAGTATAAATATTATTTCAAAAGTCCTCAAATGAAATACATAATATTGGACTGAATAATTAATCTGGACTGAAGTATTTTGTCAAAGTCGATTCATCCGATTATCTTGTTTTTTTTTTCAAAGAACAGATTAGATGAAGATTATGAAATGCTGCAAAGTCTGCAGCCTTTTTTATGCAAAAAAGTTAAAGATTTTCCTACAACATAAACGTGCTTCAGGTGATGTGGGTTGTGTAGAGATAAATCCCATCTTCTTAATTGATTCAGATATAGACAAGACTAAAATAAAATAAAAAAAGGCCATGTCATACCTCTAGCTCTTATAGTCTGCGAGTCAAAGTTAATCATGCGAAAAGACGGACGGATACAGTTCGATCGTTACTCGAGTTGGTACTTATAATCATTGCAAAAGGAACTTATGGTCCGTTCCGTCAATAATACTCTTATTTTGATTTTATAAATAATCGCAATAACAATTTTTAAGTTTCTTACCTTAGCTGCTATGACAAAAGTTTAATTAGCATGCAATTTATAATTGCTATCCAATTTTTTTCAAATAACAACAATTAAGTAACAATCGATAAAATATTATAATAATAATCGTTTAAAACTGTCAAAAGCAATTTTAATTAAAGCAATTCCTAATTTTATTAAAAAAATACACAGAAATAAATAATTGACTTCCATGAAAATATGAAATTTCAACTTTCAACATTTTTAATAGAAAATATCCATTACGTTTTAAAATGAAACAATTTTAGTGCCCAAAATAAAATTGAAATTTAATAAACGCAAACATTTCCGGTGAAAAAACAAGTCACTGTATTTCAGTCATATAATTCATAGAATGGATGAATTTGTGAGTGTTTTTATTGCATGCCTCATGCTTTTGACACATTTCCAACGAAATTTGACATTTGTTGGATGTCTCTCAACATATTACAATTTGCTCAACTTAATTTTTATACATTTTCATTCATTTGTATACAAACAAAGTTTCGAAAATTTTTTAAATAATAATGTAAGTTATAATTTTTCTAAAATTTTGCATAACAATAATATATTATTATTATTTAAAAAACATTTAGTTGTGAGTACATCAATTAAAGTCATTTGGGTGTGAAAATTTGTATATATTATATAAAGAAATTTCCTACATGTAATGAATGAAATGCATTTCAATGGCGCCATTTTAAAACAAGCATAATCTCAATAATTACTTGTTAATTTCAACACCCCGTCAATCTTTCAATAGGCTCATGCAATATGTCACGGAATGGCGCAAAGATATATATATATATATATATAAAAATATGTATAAAAACAGCGTCGAGACACTTAACCCACATTTAAGAAAAAATAAATCATTTATACTTTTCTATCTGAAAGATACATACATACATATATACCAAGTATGACTAAAGAAAGCATAAGCGCCAAAAGAAATTTAAAATTTATAGCAGCTTAAGTTACTTAAAGAAACGTCAAAGATTTGAAACATAAATCACAATATATTAAAGGAATCCTAAATGAGCACCCGGTCCATTAATTACGCAAAAGTAAATAAGCAATAATATCATTAATATTTTGCTTAATTTTGCAAACCAAATATTTAAAAAAAATGCTTTTGTTTTGTTGAGTTCCTTAAGACGTGGCCTACAAAACTAGATTTGTTATAATTTATTTTCAAGATTTTGACTAAACGGCAATCAGACAGACCACAACAAATGTCCAGCTGTCACTTGGCTCAAAGAAAAACATTTAACAATGCATTAGATTTAAAGTAAATACTTATAAATCCATTAAACCTAAGAAAACTCAATTATGCAGCTTTTAAATACACTTTATCAAATTCGTTTAATGGGATACCTCAGAAATTCTTTAAATTTGTATTAAAAGAAACAACCTTAGTTAAGACTAGTGAATGATGATAGCATTTTTTGGTACTATTGTGTACTTTGGCCAAGTTAGTTTTCAAACTACCAATAAACATAGACTACAATTGTGCTTTATATAAGCCCAACTAATATCGACTTATAGCGCTGGAAGCAACATCGATGTTATAACAATGAATCGATGTTCTTTAGTTTTTTTCGATCATCGATTTTTTTTGTGTTTCGATTTTCGACCAGATCCTATTACTAAGGCAAAAAACAATAATTTGCCGCAGAAATATTTTTAATTAAAAAAGCTTTTTCAATAAATACAATTTTTTAATTTTTCAGAAGGATATTGTTGTTGCAAGCGTATCCCATAAGAAAACTCTACTAAACGGGCAAAGTATGGGTATTCTACGATCTCTAATTTTTTTAAAAAATCAGCGGATTGAAAAACAGCAAACTAAAATCCATCAATTTAATTGTTCACCTGTCTGGCGCAAAATTATATCCAACCCATTAAAGTATGTTTCAAAACTGCTGAAGGGAATCCATCGTGTGCTTTTCTAGTAGAGGGCATAAAACAACGATTGTTCTAGTACGAAAAACGGAGGGTCACACGAGTTTAAACATTGCTAGATCACTGCTTCAATTAAGAAGGCTTATATTTATATAAAAAGTTGTGTAAATTTTAAATATGATAGGGCTACCCTTATGGATTTTGAGACGCTGATTCCTAAGTTCAAAAAACCCCTATCCAAGCGTTCTTAGAAATAGCTCGTTTTATGGGATTTTTGGTAGTAACCTTAAAACGCCTGTGTGAACGGATTTTTTGAACTTCGGATTCAGCGGCTTAAAGTTCACAAGCAGTAGCACTGTCACATGGTTAGTACTAAGACTATGTTCTGTTTTTTGTGTTGTATCACATTTTGAAGTTGTTATATTGTCCTCTGAATTTGTATTGTCACTTTTGAATTTGAAGCGTTTGGTTATTTCTTATTAAATCAACTTTGAAATGTATATATTATTGAAATATAGTAGGTACATATATATTTATTTAAGTTTTCAATAAAAAGACCACTAAACATGTTACGATGTATCGATACATCGATGTTTTTTAGTTAAAATTATCGAAAATATCGCTATTGGCTAGTATCGCTGTTTTTCCAGCACTACCGGCTTATAATGATTTCGGAGTCACTTGATTAAAAAAAAATTCGAAATACGATAACTCACACCCAACAATGCATATTCACCCTACTCATTCTTTTATCCCAGCAATGATATTTATCTATAATCATTTACTTGGACATGTTCCTGATTTTTCATAGTCGTCCTTCTTTCAACTTCTTTCTTCGTACTGAAAAATGTATCTTAACTTATTAAACTTGTTTTAGATACTTTAAGGAAATAATTAAAAATTTCCCAAAATTTTAGAACGTTGTTTATTTCGAAACCTTAGTAATTCCTTAACTATATTTGCGTAAGCTGATGCTACGGCTTAATGGCCTATACGCAGTTCGAAACATTTCGCGCGGAATGACAAAACGTCATATAAAAAAAAGTCCCATTTGGAATATCCCATTTTGGATTTTTTTTTTATATGAAGTTTTGTCATTCCGCGCGAAATTTTTCGAACTGCATATAGGCCATTAAGCTAAACCTAGGTTTCTTATAATTATAATAATAAGCTAATCTTCTAAATAAATAAATAAATATGCCTAATAAACCTCTATTAGCCTTCAGTTTTTTAAGGGTATCTATGCAAACAATATTTGAGTGCGATCAATTTATGTCCATTATTTCAATACACACATTTAAATTAAACAAATAAAAGTCTTATGTTGTCAGTTTGTCAACGTTTGCCAGCTAATTTTGTGCATATTATGTCTTGGCTTTTTATTTTTTAAACGAAGATGACTAATTTTGTGTTTAAAAATAATTACCAAAAAATAGCGTAGGAAAATTGCCAAGAAAATTGGCACGCTTCTTATTTGACTAAGCACCAAAATCTACAAAAACTAAATCTACAAACAACAAAACTAGCAATGAGG
Organism: Chymomyza costata; assembly: GCA_018150985.1. Lineage (NCBI taxonomy): Eukaryota > Metazoa > Arthropoda > Insecta > Diptera > Drosophilidae > Chymomyza > Chymomyza costata. The sequence continues at coordinate 41,005 of JAECWU010000796.1, read as the reverse complement.
CAAGAAGAAACAAAAAATAAAAAATAAAATTTCAAAAATAGTAAAAGAAAAGCCTTTAAGTGTGAACCAATTAACCAACTGAATTATGTTGAAAATGTTTTTCGTCTTATCTGCCGCATTTTCTAATACTTGCCCGACTACAACAACACATACACACGTATATAATATATAAAAAAAATGTTTATATGATGTACAAAATGTTGCACATGTTTAAACATTTATTATTAAAAGCGGCTGCGGCAATGAAAAGCATTAAATGTTCTTAAAAATAGAAATTGGCGTAATATAATGGTAAATTACAAAAAAATTAAATTTAAAATCATTTTAAACATAAAGTAGGCTTAAGAAACAAATAATCAACAAAATTTCAAACTTATCTGGTACGATGAACTATATTTTAAAGATGGCGTGCGTTAAAGTCGGGCGCGGACAACTTTTGGATACCCTGTGCAACCACATATTAATCAAATCCGATATATTGCTTATGAACTCCAAAAGATAGTTCTTTGCCTTTGGTTACGATATTTTTATAAAAAACAAAAAAAAGTCGAATTTTGCACCAAACACGTTTTTTTGACCGATTGGTCCTATTGGGTCTATATGGTAAAGTCAACCGATTTTGATCAAATTTGGCACAGTGATGGGAAACTCTAAAAAACTTACAAATGCCAAATTTCGATATTTTTATAAACAAACCGAGTTGAACAGAACGAAGTTTGCACCAAACACGGTTTTTTGACCGATCGGTCCTATTGGGTCTATATGGCAAAATCAACCGATTTTGATCAAATTTGGTACAGTGCTGGGGATCTCAAAAAAAATTTGGAATGCCAAATTTGGTTACGACATCTTTATAAACATACGAATTATCCATCTGAAACTTTTGGTTTTCTTCGAGGTCGTCTGAAAAACCCCTATTATAGCCCACATACTGTAACCCCGATATCAAAAATTTAAAATAAACTTGTCTCCTATGAAATAATAAAGGATCTAATCTGAAAAATTGTTTGGTCTAGCTCTTACCATCTCTGAGACCTAGGCGTTCATACAGACAGATGGACAGACGGACATGGGTATATCGACTTCTCTAGTCACACTGATCATACTTTAGGTAACTTTGGGGATCTCCGACGATTCCTTCTATATGTTACATAAATTTTCGGCTTGCACAAACTTAATATACCCTTTGTACCATTCGGTACAGGGTATAAAATTGTCAAAATCTTAGAGAATGCATATGATTTAAACTTATCTGGTATATTTTATAAATTATTCTGGGTTCAATTTTTTTTTGTAAATTTATATTTATAATTTTTTTCTTCTATACTACTCGTATATTCAGTTTATTCAAATGTAAGTTCCCGAAAAAATTTCCAACAAGCTCTGCTGTTTTTCTTCTTAAATCATTTGAGAAAAATAATATATGCTATATACTGTTCCAAAATAATCAAAGGCCTTTGGTGAATAAAATATGAAACTGCAAATATCATAAATACTTTCCTTATATACTGTATGAAGCAAACACATAAAATGAATTTTAAACTATGCCCACTATTTGCCAAAATAAAAAACAAAAGTTTTGGTGATACGAGGTTTGTTCAAAAAGTATTGCGAATTTTGCATTTTCGCGGGCTACGGATGTTTGATTTTCGATCTTTTTGTGGCATAAAGTTGATACTCATGACCCTCACTTATGTTGGCAATCTCGGCCATTTTGAATGTTCAGTCAGTTTTTAACAGCTATTGTGCGTGGACGTGTTTTAGCTTGTCTTCGATTTTTGTCTATCCTGAAAAATGGATCAAGGAATTTTTATCAAATATTGTGTGAAAAGCCACATAAAGTGCGCTGAAGTATTCCGAATGATGACTGTTGCATACGGCGAAGCTACTTTGAACAAAAGCAAATGCCAATCGTCGACTCACTGTCAGAGAAGTTGCTGAGGACCTACATATATCGATTGGCTCGTGTCATTCGATTATCACCAAAAGTTTGGGCATGAGGCGGGTCGCCGCAAAATTCATACCAAAATTACTCAATTTCGAACAAAAACAGCATCGCATTAACATTGCTTAGGAGCTGTTGGATTCTGGCCGAGACGACCCGAATTTGCTGCAGAGAGTCATAACTGGTGACGAATCATGGGTCTATGGTTATGACATAGAAACCAAAGCTCAATCATCCCAATGGAAGCTGCCGCATGAGCCAAGACAAAAATCGAAGACAAGCAAAAACACGTCCACGCACAATAGCTGTCAAAAACTGACTGAACATTCAAAATGGCCGAGATTGCCAACATAAGTGAGGGTCATGAGTATCAACTTTAGATCGAAAATCGAACATCCGTAGCCCGCGAAAATTTAAAATTCGCAATACTTTTTGAACAAACCTCGTATATATAGTTTTTTTTTTCTTAACCTCAACATTGACTCAACTACTATCTAACTATAATATATGCATATTATTTTAATAAACATATAATTCTTTTCTAATAAGCATCATCATAAATAAAATTTGAAAAGCTTTCATACATATTTTGACCATTTTTTCCTGTTTATTACCATCATTAATTGCTATAATTTATGACCATTAAAAAATTAACATATAAAGTTCAAGACGCACGAATATTTAAATTATTTTAATCTAAATAAAACTCAGAAGTCGTTAGTAAAAAAAAATTTTTAATTGAATAGTAAACGCTATTTCTTTATAATTTTACGTAATTTTTGAAATATAAGTCAACATAATTTTTATAAAATGTGTAACCGTATTACCTTAAACAGAATCTGATTAAAGTTTCCAACAAAGAGATATGCTTGATTTGGTACGAGATTTTGAAAAATATTTTAAATCTTATAGAAATTATTATTGTTTACAAAAAAAGGTGGTTCTTAAAAAAATATCAAGTCCAAAAACTGAAACAAAAACCAAAGGATTGTAGCTTAAGTAAATTAAGTACAAAATTATTTTTGCGCCATTTTGTTTTCAAAATTTCTCAGATTTTTAGAAGAAAAATTTTACCTTGGTCCAGAAATTAGTGCCACATTGTCGTTAGCATTATTTTCAGTTATTTAAAAATTGCTTCCAACTTTTGGTTATTAATTTATTTATTAATTTAAATGCTTTAAATATTTTGAAAGAAAAGAACGTTGAAAGATAGCTATGAACTAGTCCGCGTTTCTAGCCGGATGGGTGATCGACGTGCACCGATTCACTTTATGAAGTAGTAGTCAAAGATTAGGAATTACAATTACAAAGTTGAAGAAAGGATATGCAAATAAAAATTTAAAATAATATTGGAAAAAACCCAAGGGGGCTCGGTTGACTCATAATTCAGAATTGGTTAAGGATGATCAAAAAGTCTAGTCAAGATGACTCAAGATAGAAGAAGTCATAGAGGACACAGACAGCTCGAAAGCAAGGAAATTATAAAGGCTATTGTGGTTAGAGGAAAAGATTTGGATCTCTGGAAGGTACGAGTAAAGTAAATTTATTAAGAAGTTCATTAGGATTGTTTAGAACGAGGAATATTTTATGGAAGAATAAAATGCCGTGGCATGTTCCAGGGTTGTTTAAAGAACGCTTTTTTATAAGGCGAAGTCTTTCGGGATAAGGTGGAAGTCAGATAATTGGATGCCAATTTTAGCCGCGAAGTGCAAAAGGGTTTTTTTTGTGTACCAAGTCTATCCTGTCCTGACAAATTCGACATTAGGGGCTCCAAAGACATGAGCAGTATTCTCAAATAGGACAGACCAGAGCAATATAAAGTATTTTGGTCGTATAAGGCTCGCTGAACTCTTAAGACCAAAGCTTCAAATGCGAGAATATCATTAGCTTCATTTACATTGACATGGGACACCAAGTTCAGAAAGGGTTGGTTCAAATTTCAATACAGTAAGTAACCACATGAGACATGGAACAATAAAATGACAGAATTTTACATTTCGACAGGTTTTTTTTTTTTTTTTTTTTTTTTTTTTTTTTTTTTTTTTTTTTTTTTTTTTTTTTTTTTTTTTTTTTTTTTTTTTTTTTTTTTTTTTTTTTTTTTTTTTTTTTTTTTTTTTTTTTTTTTTTTTTTTTTTTTTTTTTTTTTTTTTTTTTTTTTTTTTTTTTTTTTTTTTTTTTTTTTTTTTTTTTTTTTTTTTTTTTTTTTTTTTTTTTTTTTTTTTTTTTTTTTTTTTTTTTTTTTTTTTTTTTTTTTTTTTTTTTGTTGTTTTGGGGGGTTTTTTTTTTTTTTTTTTTTTTTTTTTTTTTTTTTTTTTTTTTTTTTTTTTTGGGGGTTGGGGGGGGGGTTTTTTTTTTTTTTTTATTAAATATTTTTTTTTTTTTTTTTTTTTTTTTTTTTTTTTTTTTTTTTTTTTTTTTTTTTTAAAAATTAAAAAATTTTTTTTTTTTTTTTTTTTTTTTTTTTTTTTTTTTTTTTTTTTTTTTTTTTTTTTTTTTTTTTGGTTTTTTTTAAAAATTTTTTTAAATAAAAAAAAATTATTTACATTTTTAACACCAGTGTTGGTATTTTAATCAGCTGCTTTTACTTTTAACAGCCTTTACGTCTCAGAGCTATTGCTTAAAATAAGGATAGAAACACTATCATACATTTTTCGTTTATCAACGAATAAGATTCTCTTCCTTTTATATTTTTTTTAAGGAAATAATAAACAAAATAATATTTTGTTGAACAAAAACTAGATACTTTAAGTAATTAAAGAGCATTTTTCATGAACTAATTTCAGCGTATCTTTTAGTCGTCTCCATGTAGTTTCTTTGAATAGTGTTGCTATTTTTTAAATAATTTTTTACGACTTTTTAACGACTAAGCGCGCTGTTCCATATAAATTCAAAGTTTTATAAAAAGAACTACAAATTGAAAAACAACATTCAACTATAATACATATAGATCAAGACCATTAGACACATAAAGAATTCACAATAAACAAATTCCATACACTGTATATACATATGTACATTGTTTAACAATAAAAAGTAATAACTAAACGTCTTAATGCAAATCTCTTGTTATATTTATGAAGCTGTCGATATACTCCTAGCTATTTGGCTATGTAAAGCTCCGGGGCATGTTAAGGCTTAGCAAAATAAAAAAAAAGAAGAAACTCGAGCAAAGTGGGCGCATATTTAGAGCCGTGGGGCCAACTGACATGCCAACTTCCGTTGAGCACAGGAAATGCAAATAAACAAAGTCAAACCACACACACAATCATAAAATACATAAACACATTTGCTGTTCTAAACATAATCTTCATATATATATAGATATCTCTTATAGTTCCTTCCCTTGGCCACTCAGTATAGATATTTATGCTGCGGCCTTCCCCATTAGCTCGTAACTTTCGGATATTTATGCTCGTTTGCTATTTGTATACGCATTAATATTTACACAAAATGACCGCCTACAATGCTAAAAATGATATTGTCTGATTTCATGGTGGAGCCAAGTTTTTCTTGAGTTGTTTTTTTTTGGGGGTATTTTGAGTGGCGCCAGTAAAGTTAAGCAAGGGTCTTAAATACTTTTCGTGCTTGTATTTGGAAATTTTGACTTAGACACATTTAATAAATCAAAAGATTGGATACAAAGCTTGTAGAAGACGTCGAAAGCAAGCGCGCCTTCAAGCCTATACATTATACTAAATACAATAGTAAAGTCTAAATGGAAACTTGAAAACTTAAAGAAATTAAATTTTTCTAGAAAAAATACTTTGCTGAAAATCCAGCTTACGAGTTTATAAGCATATTATTGGTATGTCATTTAAAAAAAAAAATAAACTCGGATGCGGACACCGTTTAAATGCCATGTACCATCTCAAGAAACAAATAAATAAATTAAAAGATTTCGATTCAATTTGGCACAGTGCTCGGAAAGGCTACAAAACTTTCGAAGGCCAAATTTTTTTACGATTCTTTCCAATCAAACGAAAAAAACAGGAATTTTGACCTGAAACGTTTTTTTTGGTACGAGATATAACTACAGAAGTTAGGGCCGAAAAAGGCAAATTGGAATGAATATAAAATGGCTCCAGTAGCTAAAAATTTGCAGTTTTCTTATTCATGAGTTTTTGTCAGCTCTTCGAATGAGAGAGGCCAAAAATTGAATATTCTAGACTTCGGTCACTCACGGATTCTATTTCTAATTCTCTTATTCCCGAGAGTACGGACTACTGTACCCCTCAGGAACAGTGCATAACCAATATCAAAACGACGTTCCAACCAACCAGGGCGGAGTGGAACATGAATATACCAGGCCCCAGGTGGCTCAATCATAATCTACACGGATGCCAAGTTGGACGACCGTTCAAAGTAAGAACATCTTTCCGTCTCCCGGACCACTGCAGGGTCTTTCAAGCAGAGGTCATGGCAGTCCAGGACTCTTTAACAACAATAAAAAAAAAATTTAATACAGTCGAGGCGGTGCCCGACAGTGTAATACCCTGTACCTTTTTTTCTCGAAAAAAGTTTTATTCCTGCATATTCCTTCTATGAACTTTCCAATTGGAATATTTTATTTGTTGGTGCAAAAACAATATTTATACCTATAAGCTCCGCAAATTTTAACCGATTTTGATGAAAATCGAAATTTACGTCAAAGAAGTTATTTAAAGTATATGAGGAAAGTTTTAAGGGGATGTGTTGAGGGGTGTGGGAGAAAACACGATAAATCGATTGCGGAGGGTGGGGGGCCTGCATTGATAAAATTTTGATGTAGATTGGTTCATTAGAGCCACATGAATCAGCTTACCAAAAATTCTGATTCTAGTCCATTTGTTACTATAATTACGTAGAGTCAAATATTGACGCAATTTATAGGGAAGGGGTAGTGAAATTTGTACATTTTAGGCTATAACTTTTATTGTATTTGTCCGATTTTGTTTATTTTTGACACACAGATGCATGCAACCACAATGTACCGCTCTGTTAAATTTCAGACTAAAATATTAAACGGTGTAGTCAAAAACCGCGAAACTCTGCTACGGGGAAACGGGGAAAGATATGGACATGATTCAACAAACTTGATCTTCTCAGGAAATATGCGCATCAGCTGGTAAAGTTTCGTATCTCTAGCTCTTATAGTCTCCGAGATCTAGGTGCTCATACAGACAGCCAGACGGACAGACGGACAGACGGACATGGCTCAATCGCTACCCGAGGTTATGATAAGCATTTTGGTATAAAGGACTTGGGGTCTGCCACGCCTTCTTCTTGCCGTTACATACATTGCACAAATCTAGTATACCCTTTGTACCTATAGGTACAGGGTATAACTACAAGTAGGTAACAAGGACATAATATGGACATATTATATGGACATATGTATCTACTCGGACAGCAAGGCGACTATAAAGTCCGTCGCATGGTTGACATCACACATGAAGTCTCTGATGGAGATGGCTCAGCAGTTTTCAACCCACCTCATCTCGGTCCCAGGACATATGCAGGGATATCGAGGGAAATTGTATTGCGGATGAACTGGCTAGACTAGGAACTTTCAGCAGCCTCCTTCAAGACAAGGAGAGCCTCGGTATACCTTTGGCCAGCTATAGACTGAGGTTACGAAATCACTTCGTCCTAACTGCAAACCTGATGTGGAATCGGCCATCGAACACATGCAGGATATCACGGAAAACTTGGCAGACTTTTTGCAGGAAAAGAACAACGGAACTTTGCTGTTTTAATAGAGCTCATTGCTCGACCGTTATCCGAGCTTTTACCGGACATTGGCTGGTGGGAATCCATGCGTCCAAAATTAACGCTCCTCATCACGTTTTCTGCAGAAGCTGCGGTGATAAGGAGGAGCTAGAGACGGTGGCGAACAAGGTTTCGCTTTCTCAAGTCATACTTCTTTACTGACTCATCAGAGCTCTCAGAAAAGAGTGCAAAAGCCTCTCGAGGTTTATGCAGGCCGCCGGATGGACTTTAAGATCGTATACGAGACCTCCTGAGTGGGGGATGTGGTGTGTATGGTCTACCCTGCGGTATCTATTCTTAGCCTAAGTGAGTTGGAACGCTAAGTCCCAACTGCCGCCCTAACCTAACCCTCTTCATGGAAGCATAAAAATGTAGCTTAATATTGCATGCAATTGTGATTTAAAATGTTGATGATGAGGCATCGAAAAATTTTTGTTTTTTTATTTATACAAAGTTTGGGGGGAAAGTAGGTGCATCAACTGCTGAAAAAACGATTTATATCTACATATTATTTTCTAACTCGACGTGCATCCTATAAAAATCGGATTAAATAATTTCAATTGAAAGTATCAATAATACAGAAAATGTGGCCAGGGCTGCCATTGCAATTCATTTTTTGTACCTGTACCTGCAAAAACTTTTATGGTTATTACCAAAATTAGATATACTATAAGTTGTACTCTTTCATCTCTGAGAAACATATTTTGATTAAAATTCAGACCGAACGATAGCTGCTTTTGTCTATTAACCATTTCGGTATATATTTCTAGGTCTCTCACTTTTTTCTTTCTCTGCACGCTTGGCTTTTACTAAATTAAAATAAATATATATGTATTATATATTATTATTATTCTAAAGAAGAAGTTATTTGTAAATAAATAAATAAATAAATAAATATCTTTAGAAGTAATTTAAATTTGTTCCAAGCCAAACTTATTTGGGGTATGCTAATGATGTTGACGTCATCTTCTATTAGGTTATACACATTTTAAGTATTATCTATTTTGTGATGTTTTTGATCTTTATTTCCAACATGTCTCAACTTGTACTAGACCAGATAAGGAGAATCTTACAGTTTATGCTGTTTTAATAATTATTTTATGCTTAAAATTTAAATGCGATTTTAGAGTAGAACATTTGAAATCAATCTGTGGTCTTCATATATTAATGCTAATATGTTATTTCCAAAAAGGCCAAACGAACAGTTTTAGCAATAATTGTTTTTTTATGTTTATTTAAAACATGCTAGTTTGCATAATGCTAATTTTTAGGAAAGCTTATCAACTAAAATCAGATATATACATAGATAGGTATTAGCTTACGTAAGTATTGTTAAGAAATATTTGATTTTAAAAATAAATTTTTTATATCTAACAGCAAGTTTATAGAAAAAGAGGTACGAGGCACTCTTCTAGAATAGGGCGACTTAAAATACAAGTGTTGGTTAATGTTTGAAAAAAAGCATCGTATTTTGAAAGCTTAAATTCAATGTTTGGTGTTATTAACTCAAGAAAATTGTGGTCCTTAGTTTACAATATTGAATATTGGATGGCAAAGTTTAAACATGGTCGATTAAGCCAAAAGAAAGTCGCTGTACTAATAGTTACGTATGTAGGGATCTCAAAAAGTGTTCACCAGTAGTAGGAAATTAGTAGCAGCAAACTTTGAACTTAAGCCAACTACCGCGGGATCAGCCTTTTGTCCATTGCATATAAGGTCCTGGCAAATGTAATGTGCGAGAAACTTAAGCCCTATATGAGAGAACTGATTGGACTTTATCAGTGTGGTTTCAGGCCTGGAAAGTCTACGATAGACCAGATATTTACATTGCGTCAAATTTTGGACCACCTATTCGTCGACTTCAAAACTGATTTTGACATGCCTGATAGAGAGATATTTTTCGTAGCCATGTCTGAGTTTGGTATCCTTCCAAAGCTAGTTCGGCTTTGCATGAGGACGTTGAGTAACTCCTGCAGTTCCGTCTTGATAGGAAAAGCACTCTCCGAACCATTTGATACCAAAAGACGTTACAAACAGGGTGATACACTATCATGCGACTTTTTCAATTTACTACTGGAAGCTATCCTGCGACGCGCCGATGTGAACAGGCCAGGCACTATTTTTTATAAGAGTGTCATGCTGCTGGCGTATGACGACGACACAGACATTATTGGCACTATCATACGTGCGTAAGCGGAGCTTTCTCAAAAATTGAAAAAGAGTCGAAAAACATGGGTCAAGCTGTAAGTCTAGCCAAGACCAAATACCTGCTATCTACAAGTAAAGAAACGACACCACGGGGAATAAATAACTACAACTTTGAAATTATAAAGGATTTCGTGTGCTTGGGAACCAGTGTTAACGACACAAAAATTCCGTTAGCATGCAAATACGTCGACGGATTAATCTTGCTAACCGGTGTTACTTTGGGCTTAGTAAGGAACTCAAGAGTAAAGCCCTCTCTCGACACACGAAAATAACCCTCTAATCTCATCATGGACATTGTTTCATCCGATAAGGCGATTTTAGGAGCTTTCGAGAGAAAAATCCTCCGAAGTATCTTTGGACCGATAAATGTGAATGTTGATTTTCGTATTCGAATGAACCGCGAGCTGTATGAGCTATACGGCGACACTGATCTAGTTCGGCGCATACAACTACAACGTCTGTGCTGGTTAGGACATGTTGCACGAATGGATGATAATGTTCCAGCCAAGAAAGTATTCGAGCAGAAATCACTGGAAGATTAACGGCGACAGGGACGCCCACCTCTGCGAAGAGAAGATCAGGCATCGGAGGATCTTCGTAGCCTTGGGATTGCCAATTGGCGCCAGCAAGCACAGGACAGAAACCGCTGGCGTAGGATAATTTCTGCGGCCAAGACCGATGCCAAAATAATAGTAGTAGTTTGTTAAGTCAACCCATTATGGACGGGAGCCTCGTATATCTTTTTTTCTGTAAACTTGCTGTTAGGTAAATGTTTAATTTTGCCAACTCAAGTATGTTAGCTCGTCTAATTCTGGAACGTGCCTCGTATGCGTAAATACATGCATTAGAAAAATGTTGCATCATTACGTTTTTTCCAAAAATGGTTCAAGTTACACTTATCATCTAGTCACAATAAAAGTTCGTATAATTGTGTCTATTAAAAATTAAAACTTTTTATTACATGGAACTATGCCCATTTAAGTAACCTTCTGGCAACAATAAATATTATGGTGCAATTAAAAAGCTGAAAAAAAAACTTGAAACTCCAATTCAACTGAGCGCCAACTCAAAAGTAATTTGCGGAAAACTTTTACTGCCGGTAAATTTCCCACTCGAGAGTTTCGATCTATGCCAAACAGCTGCCACTTGACTGCGTGTTGATTTTGTTTTCAAACTTCTTTCTAATATATATGTATATGTACTTATATATACCTTATATATGGGTGAGTATTTTTTTTTTTTGCAGCTCTTGCCTAGAATTCATGAAAATTCAATAGATTTTTTTTTTCTTGGCTAAAATTTTGCCTTTGCTTAAAAAATTCTTCCTTTTTTTCTCCTGCGTTCCATTTTAATGGCAAAGGCATTTCCATTTCTCATTTCATTTTGCTTTTCAGTAATTTTCGCTTCATAAGTTTTAATTAGCCGCTTTTTATGCAGACGCATTTAAATCAACAATACAAAACACAAAAGCAAAATACAAAGAAAAAAAATAAAGCGAAGAGTAGGAAAGAAGTGTGAAAAAACAATAGAAATGAGAATAGAACAGGCAAGGTACGATTTGTTAGAAGTTTGCATACTCTTTAAGAGAATTTGACATTTTTTATTTATTTATAATGTTAATTGTAATTCAAACTACTAACTAAGTTAATTTTTATAGTACTGGCTAAGCAGCTTTCAGCTAGAAAGTTTTTAATTTATCTAATTTATTATTATTAATTATTAATTTATATAAACCAAACTTTCCTAACCACAAATTGCTATTAAAACAAAAGTTTCTTAGACAATACAAATTATATTGGGGCCATAATGCTAACTTAAATTTGTACAAATTAAAAATAATTAGCCAAAACCAAAATATTTCAGAAAAAAGCTATTAAATTTTCATAAAACAAACAAATTTAAATTTTAAAGTTTATACAGCTCATAAAGCCATATTTCATTTAAGAAACGAATTGCCAAGTGAAATTGGTTATTTACTGATGATTGAAGTTGATGTTATTATTACGAAAAATCTAAATATATTAAGTCTCGAATGTTATTATGGCATAAAAACTTGCATATTGAAATTTAGTTACAGAAAAAAAATTAACAAAACTTAAAATCCATTGTTGCTATCCTTCCAAGTTTCAACCTACCAAATATTGTTTAGCTTCTAAATAACAATTGGCTTTAAGTTTTCGAACCAGGTTTTGAGACATAAATTTTTCAAAAATTAAATGACTAGTTTAAAGAGTAGGTAGTACATCTAAAAATATTTATAAAGTATAAAGCGCGTGCCTCTTTTTATATATTTCGTTTATTTTTCTCTCATTTCATTTTATTGAGTTTGGTCTATTGCAAAATAAATTAAAAATGAATTGCCGCACACGCCCAATACTTTTGAAGAGTGGAATTAAGGAAAATCAATTAGCCTTACCTCATCGAACAGTTCAATGTCTGTCTGGGCACGAACAGGCAAAGCTTTTGTTCTTATGGTATATATGTACTATATATGTTTGTATTATGTACCTATAAGTATATAATTTTTCTCGTTTACTTTAAGTGTAGCGTGCAAATGGGCGCAGCATTGTCTAAAGTTTGAATAGTTTGCTTTTGTCATACTTTAAGCTGTCCCACACCGTGACTCTCCTGTAGCTATATAGCTGGCGGCCATCTTGTCATGCATTACGCTTCCGTTCGTGGCATTTCCGTTTCCGGCCTTCAACTGCCGCATATCCATTGTTTAAGTCTGCTTGCAGCCATTTTCATTTGTTTTAACCTAATGACTTTTGCGTTTGCGTTTTGTGCTGAACTTTGGCAAATATTGTAACAGCTGATTAGTTTGTGTGAACTATGTGGAATTTCCTCGCCCCCGAATTCTATTTAACTGAACCGAACAGAACTCAACTGACTTGACTTGACCAACTTGACCGCTGCCAGAGGCCAACTTGCAGTCTTTTACGTAAGTTTATACACTGTGAGAATATTCCTTTCATAATTTAATTGGCAAAGCAAGTTGTCTTAGTTGTCCGAAATTGGTTTAAATAAAACAAAAATAATAAAAGTTTCATTGCCTCATATAAACCATTATATTATTATTATTTATTTCCATGCTCCTTTTAGGAGCTTAAGGTTTCAACAAAAGATTTCCAATTTTCTCTGCCAAATCATTGATGGTCTCCCTCTTCGTCTTGTCCCTTGTGGATTCCACGTCAATGCAGCGTGTGAGATATCGTCGTATTCTTTCCGCAAAGTATGACCAATCCAACCATATTTCCGCAACGTATGACCAATCCAACCATATTTCCGCTACTTAATTTCTTTATTTACATCGCCCTGATGTGAACGTCTTTATAGTTCTGGCCACCATATTCGCATTATGTTCAGCAAACACCTGTTTACAAATGATTGTAATTTTGCCTTAAGGAAAGCGGTCACATGCCAGGTCTCCAATCCGTAATTTAAAACCGATTTTATGCATGCGTTAAAGATTTTGATTTTAGTCTTAGCGCTGATTTCGTTGGCTCTCCATATGTTTATTAGCCTTTGCGAACGCCCCTCGTGCCTTTTGAATACGGCTTAATACATATTCTCTAGCTCCTCCATCTTTGGAAGGAATTTTTCCCAAGTAAGTGAAGCTTTCTGTGTCTAAGATGTTTTAGCCGTTTACATTGAAGCACGCCGTGTTATGGTTTTTATGCGCAGACTCTATTTTGTAAACCATTATATCTGCGTTATTTCAAGAATTATAGTATTTAAAACTCCATTCTGTTTTCACTTATAAGCGGAGAAAAAATAGTTTAAATAGTTCCATATTTTAAATAACACGTTACGTCTTTAGGTTTGCGGCACAGACTAATACGTTTTACTTTCACTCACTCACCGAGACTTTTCTTGTTGCACTAACTCATTAAGAGTCTGCACATTTGGTTGCCGATCCGCCTTATATTGGCCTTGATCGGTGCCAAATCCTGAAACTCCCGCCCAAACCTATACTAATTAATTCTAAACGGCACTCTGCTTATCTATAATACTTATTTATCCTTATAGAAAAGAAAGAGTCCGCCGCATCTAACACTATCCCAATCACCTACTCTACACTTATATCTATGCACTAATACCATTAACCTACACACTAATACTACGCAATAGTACCCTATTGGCAATATAGGAACACTGTTGTGAGGCTGCAAATCGCCCCCTCACACTCCTCATAAACATTATTTAATATTCAAATACTAAAATTTGAAAGAATAGCCAAAAATTAATGATACTTGTAACTGTCAGCCAGTAAAGCTTCTGTAATCAAGAGTAGAGTCAGGATAAATCAGAAGTTTATCTGAAAGATCCGAAGAGCAATACCCATAAGTTAAAAATTAGCCAGTGTGAACTTCTCCTTTCAGCCAGATAGGGAGAAGCTCGAATGGAAATTTGTTGTATATAGGGTGGCTTAGCTGGATGGTAAACATAGAAAGTATTCAGGTGCAGAGAATACATTTGCAGCATCTGCAATTAGACAATACTACAGATCGTACTTCAATAATGCAATTTCTTTCCGTGTACTAGCTTATAAGCAACTTGCCCAACTTATCATCTGACTTGTAACTTTACTGTTCAAGCTCATAATTTTTCGCAGTGTAATTTGATTTCTGTGTGTATATTGTTGCCTGTGATTTGCAATAATTACACAAATATCATTTTAGGCATAAAAGTTGAAATATTCATATGGCATTTAATTGATGTGCATGATAGAAGGATCGAAGCTTGCCTTCTCTTAACAACATTGAAATTCCCTTGTTATATACTAAATGGGAAATGCATGCATATTTAATGCAGTTAGATAAGTTTGTTTGTGCATGCCTATAATTGTAGCCCTGAAGTATGCTACAAATAGATAACATATGTATACTACAATACATGACATATTATAATGTTCGTAGAAATAGTATCTTTGTCTTTTGGGCACTATGAAATTTCAATTTGTTGTCTCGTAAGCAGCAGCACATAAGTTTAGATGTATTTTATTTGTATATATCTATGTAGCATGAGCGTGTGTCAGTTGTATATTTAATTATATTAAATGCAAATCTACTCAAGGTTGTCACTTTGCTGTTTGTCACTTTTGTCTGACGTATTTAACAAACTTTGCAATAAAATACACACAACAGCTTTTTCTCGCACCTTTATGTATTTCTTTTTGTTATCTTAACTTAAATAAATAACGCAAAACGCAAAAACTTTAATGACATTTAAGTCCGGAGCACATTTCCTAATGGAATTACAATTTTCAACATGGCGCACAACAACAAAACATGCATACACATACACACACACACACACACATAGCTTAATTTAAGTATATATGCACCTACACATACTATATACACGAAAAGTTGGCGCAACATTTTATTTAAGTTGGCTGTAAATTTGTGCACAAATAAATAGGACTTTTGGGATGAATTTGTTGGAGTAGGGACGTCGACATTTTGCCTAAATTGAACTTAATCAAATTTTGTTGACAGCAGCAAAACATTTTCCACGCTTGGCTGACTAACTTTTCATATGGACTGGGGGACAGACAATTGTCGAAAAGTTGTAATAGAAAAAAAAAAATGTGTCGACCATATACCAAATTGAGCATTTAATATGAAATCGTGAGCTTAAATCTACTTATTTGCCGTTCTTAAAGTTGCAAAAAATATAAGAGCAGTTTTCAACACAGCAATACAATGGGCTTAAATTATTTATTTATTACTCATAAAAATAAAGATTTTAAGAGCAAAGAAAGCTGGATTCGCATCGATTTTCAAAAACAAGATAAGTTACTTGTTGAAAAATCATTAAAAAAAAACAATTTATTTGAAAGTGATGCTATTTTAATTAATTGAAAAATTGACCAATGAGGCTTATCTGAGATTAACAGCAGTTGAGAATTTATTCAAACTGACTTTAATTACATGTTTACATTTCCATAAGCAAAATTGTAGACAAACTCAGGCTAAGTAACTCAATGGGATTTAGGTTCACTTTATATTAAATTGTTGAAAGTATTTACTTAACAGGTATCCTGCAGTTAAATAATGTATATTCAATTTGCTACAATTGTTACCATATTGTGATAAGGTTTAAAGTTTCAATCCAATAATTAATCTGATTACTTTTATTTGGATAGGAAAGACGATATATCAAGACTATTGTTGATAATAGCCACAATTTCAATTCAAAGACGTGATTTTAGTTTTGTTGTTTTGATTAAAAAACATCTATATATTTGAAAGTTTTCGTTTCGCCGTATAAAGAAGTGAATCGGATGTGGATTTTCACATTAAAGCCAAATGCTTATACCCTGGTATAATGGTATAAAAAGTTTGTGTAAGCCGAAAATGTATGTAACATACAGAAGGAGACATCGGAGACTCCCCAAAGTTACCTTAAGTATGATCAAGGTGAATAGAGAAGTCGATACACCGTCCGTCTGTTTGTGTGAACGCCTAGATCTCAGAGATGGTAAAAGCTAGGAAAACCAAATTTTCAGATTAGATGCGTTGTTATGTCAGGGGAGACAAGTTTATTTTATATTTTTGATATCGGGGTAGTATATAAATGTGTAGCTTTAGCTTCTTAAAAACCCAAAAAGCTTTGGATGGATCATTCGATTGTTTATGAATTTCGTAACCAAATTTGGCACTGGGAAGATTTTTTTTAGAGTTCCCAAATACTCTACCAAAGATCAAAATCGGTTGCCTTTATCATATAGCTCCCATCGGTCAAAAAAACGTTTTTTGTAAAAAATTCGATGTGTTTCGTTTGTTTGTGTAAATATCGTAACCAAATTTGGCAGTCGGAAGTTTTTTTAGTTCTCAATCTCATATAGCCCCCATAAGACCGATCAGTCAAAAAAAAGTGTTTGGTGCAAAATTCGACTGTTTTTTTTTTGTTTGAAGCTTTGTACTTTAAAATGCTAAGGTTATATTAAGTAAGTGCAAGCCGAAAAGCTATTTAGAAGGATGAGTTACCTAATGTATGATCTAAATGACTAGAAGTCTAGGACAAGCTAGAGCTAACAAACTTTGGGTTTAAAGTCAAAGCCATGTTACGGAAAACAAGTTTATTTTATTTAAACTTGCAAAAAAATTAAACTTTTCAGGACATAATCAATTTCTTTAGGCCTATATCGAAACCAAATATGGCGTTGAAAATTATATTTAAATATCCCAAGTAGTAAACCAAATCGAGCCATATTCACTGTTGCTGTTTAGTTAAAGAACTGAAAAGTTGCGCTAAGACTCAAATGACTCAAGCGTGAACGCCCTATTTGTTAGTTTAAGAGTTTTTGAGCTTGTACTTTTTCTTTTCAGATTTTATTTACATTTGTTAACTTTTTAATTTGGCCATTAAAATTAATAATTGCCTAAATAATTGGCTAAAAAATCAAAAAATTTTGCAGTTTTAAAAATGCCACAAAGAGCATTTTATGTATTACTTACTTAATAACTCAACGGCTAGAAACTAAAATAGTTTCAGGAAATGTTAAGTTCAAAGTGAAAATTCAGCCCTTTTTATCTCCTCAACTCAACAGCAACCGTGAATACCCTAAAACTGGAGCATAATTCTATAGCCTTTCGTTTGTTTTTGAAAAAATCTTAACAAAATTTAGCATTTTTTTGATAGTTCAGACTATTAAAGTCGGCCGTGCTAACAAAATTCATCATATGTTTATTTATCATTAGAAATCTAATAGTTTTGCCGTATCGCCTGCAATTTTTAAAACTTAACTATCCTTGGAGTTGAGTTTTTTGCTGCACTTTTCCCAAAAAACCCAATTTCGATTTAACAATACAATAACGCATATTGTTAAATACAAAGCTCTTCTTGTTTTAATCATTTTACCATATTTTAATCTAGATGTAATTTAATTGAGACACGTATATCTTAATTCCAATCAAGCTCAAATCTGCTTAAGTGACTTGGCTGAAAATTATTCCATTAAAAATATCTATCTATATGCTCTACACAAGCACATTGTGCCTTATGAAAAGCTGAAAAAAAAGATAGTGCCTACATTTAGGCTGATTGCGCTTACAACAGTTTTAGTAAATCTTTTTCAATTAAATTTAACTGCAATTTATAATGAAAGGATTTACACAGTGACCTACAAATTATGCAGTGCGAAAACTTTCCGTACAATATAGATTGCATTCCATTGCAACTAATTAAGTTTGTTGGCAATGCTGAGGCAGCAACTTGGCTTGTAAATTCCAATATAAACAGCTGGCCAGGTAAAGCTGTCAGTAGCTGGTGGAGTAACCTAGCAACAACAATTACTACAATGCAAGTCAATTAAGTGGCTTAAGGCCAGAAACAGGAGCAACAGCATCCTTATTAGACACACAAGCACACTGCATACATTTGAATATGCATCAACGTGACCCAATTTGCTGCCTGGACTGAAAAGGATTGGAGTAGAGCCACAACAACAGCAACGTGAATCTGCCAGGACGGTGTTCGACAGAGGAATACCCTGCATTAAGTTTTCCCCAAAAAAGCTTTGACGATTGTGGGCATACACAAATAAGATGGTTCACGTGGGTGTAAGGCTATGAGGTGTGTTTTAAGAAAACGTCAAAATTACGTTGTTTATTTATTCTGCTCTCATCAAATGGGTGTTTAGTAGTGCTGGAGAAACATCTCTGTTGGCCAACATCGATGTATAGAGATTTTAAACTTCGATCATCGATGTTTTCTCCAGCACTACACTTGACCCTTTAGGTACAGTGTATAATAATGCCAGAACAACAACAATGCATGTATTAAACGTTTAATTACAATGGCTGCTGCCACTTGGATATGCTCTGGGGTTTATCACAACAGAGTAAAGACAAAAACAAGAGCAACAATTGTTAAAGCCAAGTTGACTAGCCTCAGCTTCAGCATCCACTTCCATTTCACTTCCATTCCAAGCACTCAACATGGCATCCGTAGCTAACAAGCATATCCTTTTTTTGTAGCTACGTTTTATCGTTGTGTCGCATCTCTATCCTTGTTTTCATTTTGTACTTGCCTTCCTTTATCTTTCTGGCTCTTATTAAGGCAAGTGTCGCTCGCTTTGGGGCCTTTGTCACCTCAGTCGGTAGCCATTTCAACAATTTGAGTTTGCTTTTGTTTATTTGTTTTCTCATTTCTTTTTGTTGTGTGTTTTGAATCATTCAGCAACATATTTATATGCAAACTCGCTTATATGCGTACAGGTGTTGCATATGCACTGAGAGAAAAAAAAAATTTGAGATAGATAAAATTCCCTTCAGTTCGTCTCAGAATTAGTCATGAAATCATGCCTGAATTTTACCAGTACCAGCCATGAATCTACGCATTCATTTGTCACTGAATTTCACAGGCGTTTCAGGCGTTCAGGCCTGAAGCTTAGCCGTAACAATCAGCTATGAATTTAGTGTTGATTAACTTTGAAATGTCATGCGTGAAATCACAGGTGAATTTTATAGACAAACGCAAACACCAAATGTTAACTCAAATAAAAAAATACACGTGTCTTTTCATTTTTCTCTTTGCTTATTCTTTTTGGTCTTTTTTATTCTTGCTTGTCTGTCAAAAGAAAGAGATAGACAGATACATTTTTTTATTTGTCCTTGTTTCTCTTACAATGCGTTCGCTTCTTTGTCATGCCAGAATTCAGGGCTGAATTTCTAAGGCCTGAACGACCGAACTGGAGGGTTGTTACAGCAAAAAAAATTGAGAACTCTCATATTGAACCCATTTTTGAGTATTCATTGCTATTTTTAAAAAAAAAAAAAACCTTTTTGTTTTTAAAGTTATGCTTCGTTTGGCAAGTTTGGGATTTTAAATGCTTATCCCCTTTTTTTTAAGTGTTTGTTTATTTATTTAATTTGAGGGGTACAACTTAGTTCAGTTGACCTTATATTAGAAAAAAAGGATGATTTATTTAGAAAAAAAAATAGAGCGAGGGTATAGATGAACTTTTTAATGATATGCACTCACATCAAGACACTTGGATTTACAATATAAAAGTTGAAATAAGGAAGCAAGATAAAAATTAAACATATCACAAAAATGTTTCTACGATACTATTATCGCAACAAAATATATGGCTTTTCTTTCGAAAATTACAGTCGAACTTTCTTATAACGAAGTCCTCTACAACGAACTATATAACGAATTATTTTCCTATTAATTTTGTGAATTCTGATCACCATGTAACGAATTTCTTTAGAGCAAATTTTTCATTGCAGAAGCGAAGATTGTTCAGTGCAAATGTAGTATAAGAAAGTAGACTATCTTTCGAAAAAAAAAAATTGTTTATGATAGTAAAGTTGGAAAAGGAGTATTACAAAAGCACTGATATGAATAAGGAAGCTCGATATAATAATGCTTCAGAGATGGTGCTTATTTAAGGACAGGTTTCTTCATAAATGGAAGATTTTGGAACGCTTCTAGAGATAAGCAGCAGCGAAACGTATTAGAAGATTATGCTGAGGTAGTAACAAGAATAGAATCCAAGCATTAACATTTAATTTCCGTTTAAAGAATTACCCTTTTCACGCTTTCACCTAGATTCAGTTAATACCAATAACAATTTTTGCTTCATTTGAAAAATTTCAATAATTCTCCACTATTTCTTTAAGTGTACTACTTGTATGAGTGTGTCTGATATTCATATTGTGGTCACTTTTATTGTATGCGTTCTGCGAGCTGTTTGCAAATTGAGCTCGCCGCCTCTCGTTGACCCCCAAGTGGATTTTGTTTGACCAGCACCTACGCGATGTGTGTCCGTGTGTGTGGTGTGTGTCTATTTGTAAAGTGGTTCTTGTTCAACTGGGTCAACATTCAAACGCACTTTATAAATATACATACACTTACATAGATACACACATTTATGAATGCAAGTGAGAATGCGTGTGCCCGACATTTGCGGTTCATTAGCAAGAATGCCTGCGAGTTTGTAATTCCAATTTCGGATTCATTCAAAATGTCTACACTGTACATTCATGGAACATTTCATTTTGAGTTACGAGCAAATGGGCGGCAAAGTGACCGACTTGTGGTTTGTGTCCATGCTTTGCAGTCAAAATTGAAGATTACTTGAACCAATTTCAGTGCGGCTAATATCCATGCATGTTTTGCAATTAGCATATCGAAACCCAGTTGGAATGGCTTTTCGATTTCCTGATTGAAAACGGTTGCCTTGAATAAGACCGCAATTTGAACAAATGGGGTTTTAATGCATTTGTCACCTTTCACCGAAATACAATTTTTGGTAAATAAATTTGGAGCTAGTTCCATGAACTATGTTTTATAAAATTAACTGCATACTAGTCTAAAGTATACGTAGTACAATTTATATAATATACATTACAAATTTTAAAAAATTCTTATAAAATTGAGAGCTACTAGTTCCATGTTATACTTTGTTTTGTTTTTTGTTGGTTTATTAAATCGTTGCATGGAAATATCTAATCGCCTAGAGTTCTATATATGCAATTAATTCAAAAATTAAATGCATAAATTTTATAGCATTCAAGCATTCATTAATTCAGCATAAAGTGAATTTGGGCAGTTACCACCGTATATATTTATATATAGTATATATAGTCTTAAACAGTGGTGGATCCACGGAGGGTTTTCGGGTCCCAGAATAATTCGCAAGAAGGTTTTTATAATGATATATTTTGAGTGGGGAGGCTTAAGAATTTATAAAAATCTTAAACATTTTTGGAAAGGATAAGAATGAATTTTAGTAGCATAGTACATTTTGGGTATAAAATGTGCTCCAACGAAATTGATTTCGAACAAAATCAGCGGTGAACGACAATAGTAAATACGAAAAGTAAAGTCATTCTGGATCACAATTTCATTATTTTTGAATTAAGTTTATTATCGTCATAAAAATATAAAAATAATTATAAAAAAACACCCAAATTAAATTTTAATAAAAATCATCCTTGATCTTTGCTTCAATTTTTCAATGATACGCCTACATGAATAAGCTAATGGTACGATTAACTTAAGATCATAAAACTCTTACATTGCACAATTTTAATGCACCTACTTACTTTTGAACTAACATGCAGTACCTTTGCTCTTTGTTTTTCATTTTAAGTTTGAATATACGGATTTTTCGGCAGGTTTGCTTGAAAAAATATTTTATATTTTCAAATATACCAGTAATTCATAAATGCATCTATTTCAACTGTAAAACTTTATCTTATCTTTATATAAAATAATGTTATCTCTATATAACAGTGGTCGAGGAATGGAAAAAATCATAATTTTCGCAGCGCGATCTAAGCTTGTAGCCAACTAAACATAAACTGATTTTGTGATTTCTGCCACACAGCATCAAAGCTACGGCATACTAATGCTGGAGCGCTTGAGATTAAAAAAGAAAGCACGCTCTCTAAGCAAGAGCCGAAGTCATGCACAAGCAACTTCGTGTCTGTTGCTTTGCAACAAGATCATGGCAACGCCAAAGAATTTTCGGAGAGTAGTTCAGTACAAAAATCAAGGACACATGCATGCGTTTTGTGTAGAACACAGTACGTGTGAACCATAGGCCCATGAGATTGGGCCGTGCCGACCACTGCTATATAATGTAAATAAGACAGAATCTATCTAAACATTCGTCGATCTTACAAGAAACTATATAACATTCCAAAGCGCAGATATTCTCGAATACTTCAACAAAAGCAACAATCGATTCGAAATCAAATTACTATTTACGTGGTTACAAAATTTCAATTATATCTTAAACACATCACAGATATCTGCCAAATCGGAATGGATAGTTCAAATAAGCGCGTTCACTGCGTGACGTTACACAACAATTTTGAATATATATTTATGCTGGTGTTAATATGCGTGGGCCATAGTAGCAACAAGAACAACAACAGCAACCACTTTTTAAACCCCCCTACAACAACAACAACAAGCGAAACAACTTCATTAACGGGCGGTCGTATTTATGTGCGCCTCGTATTGATTGACTGATTATGGTCAAGTGTTGAGCATTTACAACTTTATTTCAATACCCTGTAACCAAAGGGTAAGGGGCATATTACGTAAGTGCAAAATAATGCTGTGTGTCATTACTGTCAGAAAACAAGAAAATACCATAATTAGTAATAAGGGCGAAAAAAAAATTAATTTGTCTGACTGACGGATACTGAAGTTCCAAGCAAAATACGTCATATGCTCGAGTTTTTCACTTGCTTCCGTTTCGTAACAAACTTTCTGGATTCCGAGCTAAGATACCAAAACTGTAATATTATCATAGTTTTGACCTCTATGTCACCAAAACCGAGTTTTATAGTCTTGTAAACATGCAAGTCCCTTATTACTTTTTGCGACAAAAACACTTCAGTCTCCTAGTTGACTCTGTACAGTGTATATCATGGTCAAGATATTCAGCCCATATCCGACTCACTTGTGCAAACAGTTTTAATTTTTTTTTTGCTGATTTTTATTAATTTGTGCGCTGCTTTTAAATTATATTATTATGCGTACGTGTATGCTGTTGCCGTTTTGTATGCTGCAAGTTATCCAAAGCAAATTGGCATACAATTTTTTTTTACGAATTTCTGTTTTTTCTTTTACTTTTTTGCAGTTTACAATTTTATTTTATTGGTCTTGTTATTTGTTGCATGCCACGCTCGCATTTTGTTTTGCTTAATTGCGCGTGTTGCATGCAGCGTGCACTGCCTTCCATATACTCATGCAACATACTATGCTCGTATATTACACATACGCACAAAAATCAACAAGCAAATATTTTATATCAGTTTGCGAACATTTGCAGCGTTTTTATTTTAAATGTTGGAATTTTTTCCTTCGAAATAAATATGATTGTAATTTTTCATTTGCGCTCTTTAGTACTTTCTGCAAATTGTGCCATTTCTCTGCGCGTGGAATAAATCTTTTTTTTTTGTTTTTCGGTCTGCTAAATTGAGCTGAATTGTAAAAGAAGTGTAGCTAAATAATGACTTATATATATGAATTGTCTAGTTACCTTGGAGAAATTTAGCCATTTGTTATAACGTTTAAAACTTACCTAAAAAGAAAGAAGCAAAGAAATAATATGATTAGTCAGATGTCAAATAGTTTTTGGAAAGTAATCATGTACATACATATATGAAAAAGTTATTTTTTTATCATTAATATAAATTAAAGCATATACAATAACTGCATATTCTAACCATATTTCGACATTTGTACAGCCTGTAGTTTTGGTTTATAATGGTTAGGTTATGTTTACATCGTGTAATGATGTCATTAAAATTATGCTTGTGATAAGATGTTATAAGTTTATTAAGTCAACAGAGGTAATTAAGTACTAAACATATAGGGTCATCAATCTTGAGGTTTTTTTGTTTAGAATGCAATTAAATGCAAAAAAATACAAAAATTTCAAATGAATCGGAAATTCTTTGTTTTCAATAGAAAGAACCAATCTTACATTCACTTTAAATATCTCTCTCAATTCCTGTTATCCCCAGAGGGACATAGGCCCTCTACAAAACGTTTCCATCGGCTACGATCCTTCGCGATGACCTTGACCTCCTTAAAAGATTTCCCTGTAGAACTAAGTTCCTTCTCGAGTGTTCGCTTCCAAGTGCATCTAGGGCGTCCTTTCTTTCTGCTACCTTGCGGGTTCCATTCGAGCGCTTGTTTACATAGTTCTGTGGGATCCTTGCGAAGGGTATGGCCAATCCATCTCCACACTCTCTGCTTTATTTCTGTCGGTATGGGTAACTGCTTGCATTTCGCCCAAAGGTCTGTGTTGTTGATTGTTTTGGGCCACCAAATTCGCATCAAACGCCTTAAGCATTTGTTGGCAAATACTTGCAGTTTGTTTACGAGCAAGTCCGCCATGACCCAAGGCTCACATCCATACAAAAGAATCGATTTGACGTTAGAGTTGAAGACATGCAGCTTGGTATGTATGGAAATCGATGCGGAGTTTCATATTTTTTACAGCTGAGCGAACGTTTCGCGAGCTTTAGCGATTCTATTTTGTATGTCTTCTGCGGCACCTCCGTCTGTAGAAATAACACTCCCCAGATAGGTGAAGCTGTTCACGTTTTGTATGGTGGAATTTGCCACGTTAAAACTGCTACTCAGATCCGCCACATTTACTTTAAGTGATTTAGTTTTTTCAGCATTAATCTTTAAACCGATTTTTTTGGATTCTTCCACCAGATCATCAAGCTTTTTCTGCATGTCAGAGTGCTTCGATGACATTAGGCATATGTCAAATTGATCGCTGAGATTCCATTGAATGACAAACACTTTAGACTTTACGTAGCCCCAAATGAAAAAGTCCAGCGGTGTAATATCACACGATCTTGGTGGTTCGGGGCGTCAAATTAATTGTTCACCGAATTGGTTCCATAAAATGGGCTAAGCGCGCGAAAAACATTCTTTACAGAATGTGAATTTTCGTAATATAATTTAACGATTTGTAAACGTTGTTCGGTTGTAAATCCTTTCATGATGTAATGGCAATGAAAACTGAATCAAAGCCACATGGCAACTTGACAGACTCACGCATGATTTATTTTAAAAAATCTCAAGATTGATGACCCTTTATTAGGAGTTCTTTTACGAATCTATCAAACTACGTAATCAAAAGATTTAAGCAGAGCTTCTTAATACTTTGCAGCCTAAAAAACTTCTGATAAATTGGAAATCAATGGAGTCAACCTTAGTTACCCGGAAAAATCTTTTTTTTAGTCGTTTTCATTACAAAAATAGAGAAGACATATTTTTAAAGCACTACTGCTCTCTATATTACTCTAGATTATATGAGAAAAAGCCTGGTTGCCTTCTTTTCAAATTGTAAGGTTCATATAATCATTAATAACGCGAATCACTTCATATTATTTCCTTCGCTTTCTAAGGCACAAGAATTCGTTACTGAAGTACAATTTTGAAATTCATATATAAAGCTTGGATATACCTTGTTTTTAAAACACATTAGTTAACGACATTAATTGTTCCAAAATACTAGTATACCAATATCTTTCTATAATATAAAAAATTTGTTTGTTTCGTCCAAAAATAATGCTTAAAAAAAGTACGCCTGGGTAAAGTTTGGCGCCATACTATTTATTTCTACTTATTTTTGTGTATTCTTAAAAATCCAACAATTCTCAAATAATGCTTACTCTTCACAACTCACAATATTTTTTTGTTGCCTACAAGTTCAGTCAATGCCTTTTAAGTTTTTTGACCTGACGATGCAACTTTCATTATATATAGCTGTCATTTTTTCGCTGTCACTTGGCCAACAAATTTAAATTAAGCGCATTATAAGATTGTTCTGCTTCCAACGTGCCACACTTTTGCTGTGGCAGCAAAAAACTAAAGCAGACAACATAAAGCAACAGCAAGAACAACAACAACAATAACAATCCGCCAAACAATGTGAAAATCTATGGCAAGCCGAAAGATACTAAAACTGCTCGAAATTTTTGTTCACTGGATTAGCGTACAGCTAAGCAAGCAAAGAAGTGATGAAATGAGGGGGAAAGAGGAGCTGCTGATAAACGCACAACATGCAGCGAGAAAAACGAAAACTAAACGAAAACAGCTGCACAAAAGCAAATAAAACTAACAAAAATAAATAGCTAAAAGAGAGAAAAAATAAACAAGAATGCGAAGTAAGAAAAGCAAAAGTAAAAAAATTTTGCATATTTTTTTAATTTTTACAAATGCAATTTTTTATTTCTTTAATACACTTTCTTGGCAAAGTATGTAACAGGTGAAGGAGAAAGTATTTTCTACTTCATAAGTATATAAGAAAACTACATATCATAATGATATTAATGAAACAAAAAAACCGAAGTTCGGATTCAGAGGTCAGATATTTTGCGTTATATTTTTGGAGCCAATGAATTCGAAGCACGTAAAGATTCTGAAATAACCTCAAAGAACATCATAAGTCGAGGTATTTTTTAGATATTTTCTAAAACCTGACGTGCTTTTTTTTTGTCCTCGTAATCGGATTCAACAAATCCAAATACATATAATATAAAAAAAAACATCGCCGGATAATCATAATCAAAAAATATTTTAACTGTAATGTTTTGAAGTTATTTTTAAATACAGCTACACAAAAGGAAAAAGAAACTATTTTAAGGTTTGGTGGCCCATGTCTGCTATAGGATTTTGGGCTCGCTAAGCCCGAATGCGAGAGAGATTCAAAAAAGCCCAGCTCTTCAGGGTTCTAACTTAACCTCAAAGAATGGATTTGGATACACCAATCTGTAAAACATACAAAAACACCGTCGAAAAAAAATCCAAATTTTTTGAAACAGAAAAATTAAATCTTGTTTTAAAAATAATAATAGTTTTATATTACATTTTTTAAACAAAAAAAAAATAAAAATGGGACCAATTGCAAGCTGATATTGATGGATGTTGGGCTCGCTAAGCCCGCTCTTCAGGGTTCTAACTTAACCTCAAAGAATGGATTTGGATACACCAATCTGTAAAACATACAAAAACACCGTCGAAAAAAAATCCAAATTTTTTGAAACAGAAAAATTAAATCTTGTTTTAAAAATAATAATAATTTTATATTACATTTTTTAAACAAAAAAAAATAAAAATGGGACCAATTGCAAGCTGATATTGATTATAAGATATTATATTCGGCATTTACAGAATAAAAATCAATTTTGGGACAAAAATTATAAAGCGTCCCAAAAATTGGTTAACAACGTTTGTATTAGGCCGTAAACATATTGAACTTATTTTTTTAAGCTTTTTTAACTTTACATTAAATATTAAAAATAAATTTATTTTGTAATCTGTAATACACTATACAGTAAAATACGATTTTTTTTTCGGGTATAGAACATCCCACTGTCGTGTCAATTTTTTCCCAACTCTCATGTCTGCTTTCCTGTGAACTTTAGAAATACAATTTTTTTTTCTGCTGCTGAGCGCGTGCACTACGTTTGACTTGGCATATCCTGCAGCATGTTTGAGTTGAAAATATTTGCACTCTCACATACTCAGATTGACACATACACACACACACACATATGAGCTGTGATTTGACTTATGAGCAGAAGAGGAAGTACATACATATAAAGGGAAAAACTGCTGTTTAGCTATCGAAGTTGATATACTCTTTAAATTAAATTTTTTCTAAGATACGACTCCAACTGTTGAAGCTTGAGTTCAGGGTGTCCAACATGAAGTCATATTTTAAATTTATAAAGATATTAACTATGTTCCATCTTGAGATTTATAACAGCTTAAAATAACGCTGAATGTGAATTTATTTAAGAAGACAGAAAATTACTAAAGATCTTTAAGATCTACTTTCATAAAATAAATAAATAAAACACTGTATTATATAAAAATCAATCCAAACTGAGCCCACTCTACTCAAAAAAAAGATTTATGCTATCAAAATGATAGTGTATATTTAGAATTGGTTAGTTCGTCGTTTAGTTCAGTCCGCAGGAATTTACATATATTAAATATCAAAGCGTTTCTGTTTACAGTCTTACATTTTTTTTAATCAATACTTAAATTACAAAAAATATTTATTTAAAATTGAATTTGAAACCTCATTAACGGTAATATAATTGTAAAAATTATACCTAAGCAGACATTTCATGCTTAAGGCCCATACGCAGCATGCAAAATTTACGAATGTTGTGAAAAACTTCATAAAAAAAAAAAAATTTAATACAGTCGAGGCGGTGCCCGACAGTGTAATATCCTGTACCTTTTTTCTCGAAAAAAGTTTTATTCCTTCTAAGAACTTTCCAATTGCAACATTTTTTTATTGGCGCAAAATTATTTTTAACCTATAAGTTCCAAAAATTTTAACCGATTTTGATAAAAATCGAAATTTACGTCAAAGGAGTTATTTAAAGTATATGGGGTAAGTCTCAAGGGGATATGTTGAAGGGTGTGGGAGAAAACACGGTAAATCAATTGCGGGGGGTAGGGGGCCCGCATTGATCAAATTTGGATGTGGATTTGTTCAGTAGAGCCACATGAATCAGCTTAGCAAAATTGGTGATTCTAGTCCATTTGTTACTCTAATTACGTAGAGTCAAATATTGACGCATTTTATAGGGTGGTGAAATTTGTACATTTTAGACTATAACTTTTGTTGTATTTGTCCGATTTTGGTTTTTTTTTTGACACACAGATGCGTGTAACCACAACGCATCGCTCTGTTAAGTTTCAGATTGAAATATCAAACGGTGCAGCTAAAAACCGCAAAAAGATATGGACATGATTCAACAAAGTTGATCTTCTGAGGAAATATGCGCATCAGCTCTTATAGTCTCCGAGATCTAGGTGTTCATACAGACGGACAGACGGACATGGCTCAATCGCTACCCGAGGTTATGATAATCATTTTGGTATAAAGGACTTGGGGTCTGCCACGCCTCCTTCTGTCCGTTACATACATTGCACAAATCTAGTATACCCTTTGTATCTATACGTATAAAAATAGTCACACTATGCTGCGTATGTGCCTTTTAGAAAAAGTAGGGGGAAATTAAAGTCCAGAAACTAAGAAGTATATACGTTTACATAACAAAAAACCGAATATTTTTGAAAAACATAGATCATTGCCTATGAACGTAAAGTGATTATTTCTATAATTTCTGCAAAACATTCTAATAAACAATTTGCAAACAATTTTTTTGTAATATTACCAAAAGTTGATAGATGATAATCTTTAGTCAAAGTTCTTAGTTCTCAGACTTCAGGCTACCAACCTCTCTTGAGAACTAACAAAACAAACTTTTAATTCATTTTGTCATATAAAGAGTATAAAAAGAAAATGTTAAACCGCTAGCGGCAAGTTTTGCTCAACTTAGCTTATAAAACGGATCAAAAAATGTATCAAAACTTGCAATAAAAATTCAGATAAAGCTACAGGCAAAACCAGTAAAATATAATGTCATGCCTCTCCGCCCCCACAAAAAAAAAAAAAACTACACCTATGGAATCATTCACGCCCAATGTGAATCACATAAATTGTAACAAATTGCTTTTTACTTAATAATTATTGCCAATATGACGTATACGTAATATGGTAAACATTAAACGCGTTATTATAGACCTTAAATCAATTATCAATTTGCATAAATTCTGCATAATATTTGTTTGTTCGCAACGACCAAGCCAATTAAAAACTCATAATCTGCTAAATCTAATATCTTATAAATATCGTATATGCATATGTACAAGCCAATATCATATCAGCCAACGCATTTGCATAAATGGCAGCCAGACTTTGCTGTCCTGCCATAGACAGCGACTTGACAGCGGGACAGGAAACTCCCAGATGAGCAACCAACATGGCAGCCCAGCCAACAACCTACCAAAAGTTCACAATAAGAAATAGAAGAAAAATGGCAGCAGAAAAAAGATTTATGTGCGCCTGACGCCAATTTATGCCGGAGATTTTCCAATATTGAAAATATATTAAATGCACATTAATTTTGTGTGCCAATAATACTTATATACATATGTACATAGTACATGTATATAAAAAAAGGAGACTTCTCTAAACATAAAATGATTCAGTTTGACAGGCAACTTTGGGTCCAAATCTTTGCAGTTGTTTGCACAGCGCAGAAATTAGGCAAATTCTTTATTGACAGAAGCACATTAAATAATTTTTTAATATGTATCCTTTGTGCGAAATTTTACACTGCGGCTTCTTTGGTAAGCTTAAAAGTTTCTAAAAGTGCTAGAATAGGAGAGTTTTTAATTAAGAACAATCTTAAGTTAAACGTATTCTAAGAATCTGCTAATTGCTAACAAAAGGATTCTTCGAATTTACTCAAGCAAGGCTTACGCATATACGAGTCTTATCTATTTTTCGAAATTAAAAAAATGTAATACAGTCGTGATACCCCGTACCCTTTTATTTAGATTTTTGCAGTATGTACGATGTTTATATCTATAAGTTCCGTATACTGCTAAATTTACTTAGGGGGGAGCGAAATAGGACATCCGCTTAATACAACAAACTTGATCTGAAAAGGAACTATGCGCATCAACGGGTAAATTTGTTGATCTCTCGCCGAAAACAAGTTGTTCAAATGGGTGGCCGGAGGGTATATAGATGTCTGAGCCGAGACGAAGTTATATGTATAATAAAGTTGTATTAATTATGAATTTCTAATTTTATCCATTTATTTTCTATATTAAGGGGGTAAGGTAGGCAAAGCAGCCATTGTTTGGTATTTTTCGCTATAATTTTACTTTTTTTTTGTATAATGGGTGTTGTAGGTCGGAGGCGTCAAAGAAGCCTCCCAACCACTGTTTTGCTAGCCGAAAAGCAAGGTCCCGACGACATTCCCTTACAACACTAGCTCATTTATACTAGCGTAGAGGACTTATTCACTTCAATGTAGACATCAGCCTTTGGTCCATCGGTTAGGCGGGGAATTAGTGAATATGTGAGTAAGTTTGGCTCTATGCTAGTAGACCACAAGGGAGGCGGGATGGACATTTTGTAGTGGCCAATTGTTCAAGTGGACTAGTTCAACATATATTTTTAAAAAAAACTTTACGAGCCACCCCCGTATATAACAGTTATTTGTTGTTATCAGCACCAAAAGATCACACCATATTACCGTACGCACAAAGCTTAAAACAATTATCGTACGATAGTACAGTTAATGCCTAATTAAAAGCTCAGCTTAAGCTTATGCTTATCGTAGTAACTGCAGCTTAGATCATTATCTTGTGACAATTCGCTGAGCAAAGACGTGTTGCATATAAAACAAATATCTTGAATATATCTATATACATATATGTATATATAAGTGCTGTGTCAGTTCACGTGTCTAACACGTTTGAATTTTGAATATTTAAACTACATAAAAGTGATTAATTAATATAAAAACAACCGATTGGGAAAGGTACGTGATTTCGCTAGAGTGAAACATTTATTTTATATAAATGAATTTCAGCTGCGTTTAGTGCATTTTTGTTTTGCCTTACACTCCACGTGCTGGAGGGACGGAACGGTCCGAGGGCGATTTGGCCACAATTGCCATATCGTTTCTATCTTTCCCCGGAAGCCACCAATTTTCTCTTACTGGACGATATATATACATCTCGGGGAACAGCATGGAATAGAAGTCCACTAACCTCAACATGACCCCAACCTCGACATAAGAACTTTCTTGATGATGACAATTTTTGAGATTTGGAAGCAAACAGAACTTCGTAACTACCTACCTAGCTTTTTGCGTGTCTCAGCAGACAAAGTGCTTAGAAAAGTTTAGCTCTAGTGAAGTTTTGATGCGTTTTTTTTATAAAATACATCCAACGATGCAAGTGCATCTATAAAAAAATGTCTTACAAACAAGTAAATCCATAAAACGAACAATCCAGTTCTTTGCTGCGACGCAGACTTACATTTTTTTTTTTTTATGCACATTTACTTTTATTAACGTCTGCATAATGGGTGCGACTTAATCTTTTGTATAATCTAATATATTAAATTCGTTATTATAATTATAAGCTAAACTCGATATCAATATTTTTTTTTGTAATGAAGTTTTAATAAGAGTTTAAAATCTATTTAACTGCTGAGAGACGAGTCAAAAAAGCCATGGTTTAATTTATTACACATGCATATATATCTATCTTATAAATTTTTGAACTTTATTTAGCATCAACATCAAAACTCCATCTACGCATCTTGGGCCCAATGATCGCTGTGATGTATGTATGAACGATTTTCATCAAATTTGTGAGTAATACTATAAAACTGGGTAAGCCAGTCATTTAAACGATATATATGTATATGCACGATTAGCACTATTTTTTTTTTTTTGACTCTGCCTCAGATAAGGAGATGCTAAATTTTGTAAAGCAACTTCCCTTTTCTTTCCTTTTTGTCCTAGTATTTAGTAACTATATTTTCTTTGCTTATTTTTTTTTTTGATTTAAACTTTAAGCGAATATGTTCTGAATTAGAATAAGATCATTTATGAGGATTAAAGATAGATATGAATTTTGAAATCATGAGTTAAGTTTATTAATGTGTCTGTCGAGTATCTACGTGAAACCAACTTCAAAACTGATGTAGTTTACACAAGTACATATACTTGAAAAAGGGACGATGCAGATTTGATCTGTAGTTGTCATGGCAGGGAGGGTAGAGACCAGGGACCAATAACACCAGGATCCCCATATTTTAGGTATTTTTCTTTAAAGTATTTCAATGGCGTGTCGGCGCTACCGTTTGATTAGATACATTTTCTTTATGATTTATTAGTTTTGTTTTTTTTGCGCATTATTAATTTTAAATTAGGCAGTGTGCAATTGTGTACCTGGGCGAGGAAAACCCCGACCGCCCGCGAGCTAGACCCGAGCATAGCAAGAATGCGCAACCCCAACCCCAGATACACCTCGGTACTTTTATGTCGAAAGATCTCCACCCGTTGACAGAGGACCCGGTTCGATAATGAACGAAAAAGGATTTTTTTTTGCACTCACATGCGGTACACTACATTAATTTAAATGGCGCCCAACGTGAGGGCTATCCATCCAGCAACAGCCAAAGGAATTAAAGAGATTGTATATTTTATTTAACATCAACAAATAGCAACGAAGAAGGCTACTAACATCTAGCTTAAAGATATAATGCCCCATTTAAGCTCTAACAATCCATCCAATTAGTTACCATACATTTTATTTATTTCAAGTTATTGTAAAGTTTCTTAAAAGTGTTGTATGTGCAGTACATAGAATTTATTTTTGGATTTTGCGATTGCAATTCAGTTTTGAGGATTGGTCGACCAGAATAAAACTAAGTCTGGCGTACAAGACATCAATTTTTGAGGCACTTTATAATAGTACAACTTTGATAAGATTTGTCTCTGAATCGTTAGGATTTACAATATTCTGGATTTATTCGGATGTTGTCCAACAGTTTAAGATATTCCTTAACTCAAAGCAGCAATAGTTTTATTATCTACAATAGAAGAAATCTTTAAAGAATTTACCTAAATAAATCAGTTTGAAGGATGTTTCACATGAGAGAAAGACAGACAGAATTTATCTATATATTTTTTTATATTTTTTTTGTTGTTTATAAATAATAATTTTTTTTTATTTTTGAATTACTGCATTATCATTATAAATTTGTATGAACAATATGCCAGTAGAACGGAGTAATGAGGATATAAGATCAGCTTTACAAGAGCAAGATCCATTCTGCGGCGTATGCAATGAAGTTATGTCAGCAAATGAGCTTAAAGCTAATGCACCTTGCCGGCATAGATTTCATAAAAATTGTATCCTTGAGATTATTAGAAATACACCAGCTTGTCCAATATGTGCTACGGAATGTACACCAGCATCTCTGACTTTTGATAATAACACATTGGCAGCAGAACTTAATGCGGAAGCAAGACCAGCAAGCGGGAGTGAGTCGTTAGGTTCTCAAAACAGATCACAACCCGTCAGGAGAAACACTAAGCATTCTAGATTTAGAGGAGCTACTCCCAGAAGAGGTATGTCAACCAGATCAACACAAAGAGGGAATTTAGATCGTATTTTAGGCGAACTTCCAAGCCAGAATAATCTTCCTCTGAGTAACCAAGTCGAAATAGCAAACTACGTACAGTCCGCTATAAATATACAGCAAACACAACTAATAGAACACCTAACATCGTTTATGACTGAAGCTATTGAAAAGTCTATCCAGAACCAGTTAGCTTCTCTACAGTTAAATAAACAAGAACAGAGCATAACACCACCAAAACCTGATCATAGAGCTACGGTTAATGATATAGCACAAACAGCACCAAATACTGTGAATTATGGAAGTAACAACTCCAGAATGAGTAGGAACTCGAGTAGACCCAGTTCAGGGGTGTCGCCAGAGAAAGTTTCAAGTATTATACAGAACTGGCGTATCAAATTTGATGGTTCAAAACAATGCATGCGAATGGAAGAATTCATATACCGTGTACGTTCGCTTACAGAACAGAATTTGAACAATGATTACCAATTACTTTGCGACCATTTATATCTGCTTTTCACAGGTAAAGCCAGTGACTGGTATTGGAAATTTCACAGAAATTACCATAATTTCACCTGGGAAACATTTTGTATTGAGTTTCGCAGAAGATTTGAAGATTGGGAGACAGATTTAGATATTTGGGAAAAGATAAGGAAGAGACGCCAAGGTGACAATGAACCGTTCGACGATTTCCAGTTTGCTATAGAAGATCTGTCCGATCGACTTCAACAAAGCATGTCTGAAGGCCAATTAGTTGATTTACTTATACGAAATGCTAAACCGAGTCTTCACCATGAATTATTACACTTGAGGATTTCAAATAGAGCACAACTTCGCATAGAAATTCGCAAGCATGAGCAATTTTACAATGAAATTAAATCTTTCAAGCCTCGAACTTTACGTTCGTATGTTTCGGAATTGACTGCGGAAGAAGAGAATAAAACTGAAGTAGAAGAACTTGCAGAAGAAGTACTCGCTATTCAGCGCAGACCTACTACAATAAATTCAATTTGTTGGAATTGTGACCAACCTGGACACAGATTCGATGATTGTCTCGAACTTCGTAGAATATTCTGCTACGGATGTGGTGCTAAAGATATCTTTAAGCCGCGTTGTCCAAAATGTAACCCTGCGGGAAACCGACAGACGGATGTGTCATCCAGCAGCAAGTAGACACATCCGATGAAAATAAATTAAGTAAAGAAACAAGTGAATTTTCCGAATCACCGATTATAGATTTACGAGAATCTGGTGAATCGTCCGTGGAGAGTGAACAATTAAAAGCGCACTTCTCTACATTACCTTTACATACTAGGTTAAATAATTATAATTCAGTTCGTGAAAAGATTTTTGCGCAAATAGATTGCTTGAAATTCACCCATAAAACTAAACGATCAACTAAAAGGTTGAGAAACTTTTGGAAAACTGTTCGCTCAAATCACAAGAAAATAGTTTCCTCAATTTTTCTTAACAACGATAAACGAATTTATACAGATATAGTTATAGGAGGAAAACAATATAAAGCTTTACTCGATTCCGGAGCAACAATTAGTTGCGTAGGTAGCAGAGCCGCATCAGAATTGTTGTCTCACAACCGAACCAAAAAATGTACCGGCAACATTACCTCCGCTAATGGAACACCAAGTAGTGTCGTAGCAAAATTAGTTACTGAAATAACTTACGATGATATAACTGAAGAGTTGGAATTATTTATTGTACCCGATCTTAAACAAGACGTCTACTTAGGAATAGATTTTTGGACAAAATTTGGACTTTTAGATAAAATTGTAAATAGTGGGAAAATAGCCGAATTAGATGTAGGAGCATCTGAAGAGCACGAAGAACTTCCAAAACTTCATGAGCTGACTAAAGAACAACATAAACGTCTTGATACGGTTATACAAGTTTTTCCATCTTTCACTAAAGAAGGATTAGGACGAACTAGCTTAATTACTCATTCGATCGATGTAGGAACGGCAATACCCGTAAAACAGAGGCATTGGCCGATCTCACCCGCAATAGAAAAACTCATGTTTAAAGAAATTGATAATATGTTAGATCTCGACGTTATCGAGGAATCTACAAGTGCGTGGAGCAGCAATTGCGTTTTAGTTCAAAAAAACTAACAAAGACAGATTATGTCATGATTCACGAGTAGTAAATAAAATTACACGTAAAGACGCGTACCCTTTACCTCATATTGACGGAATACTGAGTCGATTGCCACCAGCAAAGTTCATAACTGGCTTAGACATGAAGCATGCGTACTGGCAAATACCGCTCGAAGAAAAATCACGTCAATATACAGCATTTACAGTACCAAACAGACCTTTGTACCAGTATAAGGTAATGCCTTTTGGTTTATGTAACGCAGCGCAAACCCTTTGTCGATTAATGGATCAAGTTATCCCAGCTCATTTACGTACGAGAGTTTTCGTCTATTTAGACGATTTGTTAATTTTGTCAGATGACTTCGAGTCTCACCTTGTCTTACTACAAGAAATAGCTTTATGCTTACGTAAAGCGAACTTAACGATTAATGTTGAAAAATCAAAATTTTGTATGAGGGAAATAAAATATCTAGGATTTATAATTGGTGACGGAAAACTAAAGACAGACCCCGGTAAAATTAAAGCTATAAGTGAGTTTCCAAGACCAACAACTGTCAAGCAATTACGTCGTTTTCTAGGATTATCCGGTTGGTATCGACGATTCGTCGCTAATTACGCCACCTTGAGTTTCCCGCTCACAGAACTGTTGAAAAA
This sequence comes from Chymomyza costata, assembly GCA_018150985.1. Classification (NCBI taxonomy): domain Eukaryota; kingdom Metazoa; phylum Arthropoda; class Insecta; order Diptera; family Drosophilidae; genus Chymomyza; species Chymomyza costata. Next base: position 3,795 of record JAECWU010000796.1, on the reverse strand, counting down.
GCGAAAATCCCTGGATTGGAACGATAGCGCGACCCAATCATTCAATTTGTTGAAACAGCGTTTGACAGAAAGCCCAATCTTAATAACACCAGACTTTTCCAAGCAATTTATTCTACTATGCGATGCAAGCACTTTCGGAATTGGTTGTGTCTTAGCACAAGAAAAAGACGGAATAGAATTACCTATTGCCTATATGTCGGAAAAGTTATCTAAAGCACAACGGAATTATTCCGTTACAGAATTGGAATGTTTAGCAGTTCTTAAAGGAATAAAAAAATTTCGTCCTTACATAGAAGGGCAAGATTTTGTTGTAGTGACAGATCACGCATCCCTTCAATGGTTGATGCGACAAAAAGACTTGTCAGGCAGATTGGCGAGATGGTCCATGAAATTACAGATGTTTTCGTTTACAATCATTCATAGACGAGGATCAGAAAATGTTGTTGCTGACGCATTATCCCGTCAAAATGACCCAACAGTGGATGAACTGAAAGAAGGTGGTCCCATTATTGATTTACAGTCAGTTTACTTTAAATCCCCCGAATACATTAATCTTATAGAGCGTGTTACCTCAAATCAATTGAATCTTCCTGATTTGAAAGTCATTGAAGGCTTTGTTTACAAAAGAACTGAATTTAATGCCGGTGATGAGTCACAAAACAGCGAAGCCTGGAAGCTTTGGGTCCCATCTCAGCTAATACCTGAAGTTCTAGAGCAAGCACACAACTCACCCAGTTCTGCGCATTGCGGTATGGGAAAAACGGTTGAAAAGTTAAAACGATATTTATTTTGGCCTCGAATGGTGAGCCAAATAAGATCCTATATCTCAGAATGTACAGTATGTCGCTCAACGAAAAGCCCCAATATAGTTTTGAAACCACCAATGGGAAAACCATTAACGTCGGAACGACCGTTTCAAAAACTATACTTAGATCTTTTAGGTCCCTATCCTAGGACTAAAAGTGGAAACATCGGTTTACTCATCATAGTCGACCATAATACGAAATTCCATTTCCTCACCCCACTTAAAAATTTACATCACAAAAAATTTGTGAATATTTAGAAAGTTCAATATTTTTCACTTTTGGAGTTCCTGAAGTCATTATGACCGACAACGGTTCTCAATTCAAATCAAGTTTCTTTGAAGCCTTTTTAACGAAATTCGGAATTACACATCGGTGCACAGCGATATACTCTCCTCAAGCCAACGCGAGCGAACGTTTAAATAGATCTGTTTTATCAGCTATACGAGCTTATATAGGAAATGAACACTCACTTTGGGATGTTAACCTTAACGCCATAAGCGGTGCGTTGAGAGCTTCATTGCATAGAAGCACTGGCTATTCGCCATACTTCTTGGTTTTCGGTCAGAACATGATTTTGAATGGAAAAGATTACCAACTTTTACAAAATTTGAATTTGCTTTGCGATGATACCCGATTGGGTCATGCAGATATTTTACAAGTGGCTAGGGAAATTGCGAAGAAAAATATGAATAAAGCACATGAAGTAAATGCACGTAGATACAATTTGCGTAGTCGTGACATTCAGCTCAAAACTGGAGATAAAGTTTATGCCAGGAACTTCGTACAGAGCAGTGCAATAAAGAAGTTTAGTGCTAAATTAGCCCCTGTGTTCATTCCAGCTGAAGTCCATAAGAAACGAAGCCCATATTACTACGAATTAGTTGATGAGAATGGCAAAAATTTAGGAGTATTTCATTTAAAAGATATCCAAGTTAAAAAGTAAATCGAAGACTCCGGCCTTTTTCAGAAAACGCTTCTTCGAGCAAGTCTCGCTCCATTTTCTGTGTTGTAGTGGCCAATTGTTCAAGTGGACTAGTTCACATATATTTTTTTAAAAAAAACTTTACGAGCCACCCCCGTATATAACAGTTATTTGTTGTTATCAGCACCAAAAGATCACACCATATTACCGTACGCACAAAGCTTAAAACAATTATCGTACGATAGTACAGTTAATGCCTAATTAAAAGCTCAGCTTAAGCTTATGCTTATCGTAGTAACTGCAGCTTAGATCATTATCTTGTGACAATTCGCTGAGCAAAGACGTGTTGCATATAAAACAAATATCTTGAATATATCTATATACATATATGTATATATAAGTGCTGTGTCAGTTCACGTGTCTAACACGTTTGAATTTTGAATATTTAAACTACATAAAAGTGATTAATTAATATAAAAGCAACCGATTGGGAAAGGTACGTGATTTCGCTAGAGTGAAACATTTATTTTATATAAATGAATTTCAGCTGCGTTTAGTGCATTGTTGTTTTGCCTTACACTCCACGTGCTGGAGGGACGGAACGGTCCGAGGGCGATTTGGCCACAATTGCCATATCTTTTCTATCTTTCCCCGGAAGCCACCAATTTTCTCTTACTGGACGATATATATACATCTCGAGGAACAGCATGGAATAGAAGTCCACTAACTTCAACATGACCCCAACCTCGACATAAGAACTTTCTGGATGATGACAATTTTTGAGATTTGGAAGCAAACAGAACTTCGTAACTACCTACCTAGCTTTTTGAGTGTCTCAGCAGACAAAGTGCTTAGAAAAGTTTAGCTCTAGTGAAGTTTTGATGCGTTTTTTTTTTATAAAATACATCCAACGATGCAAGTGCATCTATAAAAAAATGTCTTACAAACAAGTAAATCCATAAAACGAACAATCCAGTTCTTTGCTGCGACGCAGACTTACATTTTTTTTTTATGCACATTTACTTTTATTAACGTCTGCATAATGGGTGCGACTTAATCTTTTGTATAATCTAATATATTAAATTCGTTATTATAATTATAAGCTAAACTCGATATCAATATTTTTTTTGTAATGAAGTTTTAATAAGAGTTTAAAATCTATTTAACTGCTGAGAGACGAGTCAAAAAAGCCATGGTTTAATTTATTACACATGCATATATATCTATCTTATAAATTTTTGAACTTTATTTAGCATCAACATCAAAACTCCATCTACGCATCTTGGGCCCAATGATCGCTGTGATGTATGTATGAACGATTTTCATCAAATTTGTGAGTAATACTATAAAACTGGGTAAGCCAGTCATTTAAACGATATATATGTATATGCACGATTAGCACTATTTTTTTTTTTTTGACTCTGCCTCAGATAAGGAGATGCTAAATTTTGTAAAGCAACTTCCCTTTTCTTTCCTTTTTGTCCTAGTATTTAGTAACTATATTTTCTTTGCTTATTTTTTTTTTTGATTTAAACTTTAAGCGAATATGTTCTGAATTAGAATAAGATCATTTATGAGGATTAAAGATAGATATGAATTTTGAAATCATGAGTTAAGTTTATTAATGTGTCTGTCGAGTATCTACGTGAAACCAACTTCAAAACTGATGTAGTTTACACAAGTACATATACTTGAAAAAGGGACGATGCAGATTTGATCTGTAGTTGTCATGGCAGGGAGGGTAGAGACCAGGGACCAATAACACCAGGATCCCCATATTTTAGGTATTTTTCTTTAAAGTATTTCAATGGCGTGTCGGCGCTACCGTTTGATTAGATACATTTTCTTTATGATTTATTAGTTTTGTTTTTTTTTGCGCATTATTAATTTTAAATTAGGCAGTGTGCAATTGTGTACCTGGGCGAGGAAAACCCCGACCGCCCGCGAGCTAGACCCGAGCATAGCAAGAATGCGCAACCCCAACCCCAGATACACCTCGGTACTTTTATGTCGAAAGATCTCCACCCGTTGACAGAGGACCCGGTTCGATAATGAACGAAAAAGGAT